>JAVXUP010001246.1:0-258935 GCA_033070095.1 Escallonia herrerae | reverse complement strand
TCTCTAAGACACTATCTCCGCAAGGGAACTTTTCGACTCCCCTTCCACCAGGTAGACGGCTCCTCCGGGATGCTACCTTGATGCGCTCCGAGTGCTCCGGCACAAGGACTCACCCGCGGGATAGGCGACTCCTCCGGGACACTATCTCTGCCAGGGTGTCTTCGTGACTGGCCTACGTGCTCCGGCACTGGGGGCTCGCGCCGGCACCCCTAAGGACTATGACCCCCGGGTCACTCCGAGACAGGAGCAGGTCTTCGGAAGGCATCGCACCTAGTCCACCTGGCAGCTGGGCGTCAGGTCTTCCCCATCGCTGCCAGGCCTGTAGGACTCTACAAGGGCTTGGATTGGTGGCTAGATCAAGGGGGTTCTCTGACCACACCGACGTTGTGGGGGCCAGTCTTTTCAGACAGACAGAGCGACGTTGTGTGGGACAGGCCGGGTGAATATGCGATTCGACAGTCTGTGGAGCACCCGCAACTTTGGACCCCTCAGTGAAGTGTCACTCCCGGGGAGCGCCACGTGTCTCGTGATGATATCATCATCTCAATCTCTACAAATAGGAGTCTTGAGAATTCATTCGGGACAGTTGGACATTATCAGAACATTTTCACTTTCTCACTTTAGAATCCTAGAGAGAGAAACATACAGGACCCTGACTTTGGACCTAAGCATCGGACTGTGACTGTCGTTGTGTATTCACCCTGCGCCATCGCCCTCGCAGCACTGCCACCCTCAGGCTCTGTCTGGGAAGCCCTTGGTCTCTGCCTTGCTCCACCCTATCAGCGCACTTGGCATCTGACTCGGACTGCATTCCTTGTGGCATCTCCACATCGACTGCGAACCCACATTCCTTGGCATCATATATACATATATCACATAGTACCTTCAAGGTAGTGCCGAGCAAAGCTTAGCACAGTTATAATTATTTTACACTATTACCATCTCATACAACTTTAAAATGTGAATGCAACATAATGATTAGGGCATGAATCTCCTCAGATGGTAAAACAGGCAAAAAGTTCTGTGCGCACAGGAGCAATAAGTAGCTTCCATACAAATTTAAATTTCTAAGCTAAGTCAAATTATAATCTTCTAAATCCGATAAACATTTGCATCACATATGGCAACGTTTAGCGTGCTTTAACAAAACAACAAACTGATGATGTCCCAAAATTTCATAACCAACACTCATTCCTTTCAAAATTGTTGTGAATTGCTAGGATAGAACTGGAACATCTAACACTGTATTGAACTCACGCGGTAGTTAGGACTTTAAATAAAAACTGTTTGATAGTAAACTTACCATTTAAGGCGTTCAGAATCTCATTTGGGAACGCACAAAAAGTTGAAGAGGAAAAAATTACGAAACAGACATTTTGTGAGGAGTCAAACCTTCTATCCATGTACTGATTGAGCTGCTCTTGCAGATTACAAGGAAACGCTTCCAAGGCCAACGAAATCCGCCGCTCCGCCTCCAAACACCTCTTCCTTAAACTCTTCACGATTTCAAGCTCCAGCTCCTTATCGTCGCGAATCGGCACCTGCTCCGCTTCGCCTAAATACACTATCCGCGCGCTCATCATCTTCTCTAACACCTTCGCCTTCCCCTTCCCCACCGCCAACGGCTCTCCGATCACTGTCGCGTCGTATATCCTGGAATTTATCACCTCCTCAACCTTCGTCGCCGGCGGCGGGGGCGAAACCGTCACCGCCGCCGCGCTCTCCGGCCTCTTCTCGTCCGCCCTCGCTGCCGCCGACCGCAAAACGCACGCTCCGATGGCAATGAACGGCGTGACCAGCACGTCCCGCCGTATCCTGACGGAATCCTGACGAGTCTCGGCAACATTCCCGCCGTTTTCGCCGCGGTTACGGACGGAGAGGCCGGCGTGGCGGGGCGGCGGAGCATTTTCTGGTAGGCGGAGGAACCGACGGCGGGTGGGTTTTAAGTGGAAGTGTAGTGGTCTGCAGGCCAAGGCTCGGTTAGTGTGGGGCTTCATTTGGCCGATAAAGTTGTTACCACATTGCGGGCAACTCGCAGCACAGGCCACATTGCGGCCAGAGTGGCCGATAAAGTTGTGGGTTTGTACCATAAGAATTTTTCTGGACTTATCCCTCTAGTGGCTACATGTACCTACCAACTTGTGGCTGTAGTTGTAAAGCGTCACCATGGATTTGGCACCATTTGGGTTCACCTTTTTGGCTTGAGATACCACTAGTTAAGTGTCATCTTGACGTTGATGTGAACCCGTATATTGAGCGAGGGGAGCAAGCAAGTCCGTCGCGAAATTTAACGCTTCGTATTTGAGCGAGGAAAATTTCTAGTGAAGAATGTTCTCTTGTGCAGTGATTCGATTTGTCAGGAGAAGGGATGGAGATGTCTGTAAACACTTTTTTCATGTGTTGTCTTCTTAAAATTCATCGTATTAGTTTAAAATTAATTTGAAACTTACAAATGGCATACTTAGCATACTTGCTTATCAAGTTTGAAAAATAACATGATAAGTAGAGTATGCATTTAACAAACTTAATGTTGGAATGTGTCCAAACCCCTTCAAAACACTGCTTTGTTTAAAGGGCGATGAGGTGTAGTTCGTCATAAGTTTTTAATTCGTCATAGGAAAAAATTAATTAATTAAATTGTACATAGCTAAAATTACATTTATTGCCTTGAATATATGCACATGCTTACTTGGGTATTTTGAGAAGGAAGTTGCGATAAGGAACAGTTTTGCAATGCCTTTGTCGATTACAAGGGACAATGTAACAAAAGTTATAATACGATGAATGAACTGCAAATACGTGTATATTAAAGGGACAGCTTTGTATTTATTTAACCCTAAAAAGAATGCATGAGGTTATACTTAAAACCAAGCATTGACCAAACCCAATGCAGCTTTTTAATTTTACTTCTAAACCTGCCTCATAACTCGATCAAAAGTAAAAAAAAAAAGGAAATCGCTCTTATAGGATCAAGGTGGGTGGGGTATCTGCAAATTACGAATCAAACTCCAATCTCTTTTTCGAAATGATAAGATGGATATGATTTTTTGACACAGTTCGGGTCAATGTAATTACAATCCCTGTACTAGGACAGCTAAACCAACTATCACACTAGCTCATTAATCTCGTGTGAGAATGAAGGTAAGACTCCTATTCAAAACGAGACACCCAATTATCGCTAATAGTGCACAAGTGAAGACATATTAACCTTTAATATTAGGATAAAATTAAGCTTGCAACGAGAAGAAAAAAAGGATATTTTGAATTTTTTAACACTTACAATTTTGTAAAATATCAATCATATTGGCACAGACGCTCTGTTTGACAACACTTTTTTCAGTTTTTAAAAAAAAATTAAAGAGCAGTTTAATTTTATTTTTTTCAAAAACAAGTGGGTGTTTGATAACCAAATTTTTATTTTGAGTTTTTTTTTGTGTTTGATTACCCAATTTTTATTTTGAGTTTTTTGTTATAGTAGTTTGCGGTGGCGGTGGTGGGACGTGGTTGGTGGTTGCCGTCGCCAGAAGTGGCCACCGGAGGTGGCTGCCGGCGGTGGGAGGGGGTGGTGGTGGTCTCAAAACTGAAAACCGAAACTCATTTTTTGAGTTTTCAAAAATAGCCTTGATTTAAAAACTAATTTTTTAAACTGAAGAAAAAAAAAATAGTTACCAGACGCAACTATTTTTTCCAGTTTCCAAAACTGGAAAAAATAAGCCTTGTCAAATAAGGCCTTAGCTATTAGCAATCCACAATGTGTAAACATATAAAGTGCAAAAGAGAAGGTACCAATAAACATTTGTCGAGGTTCAAATAAAACTGTCCATTTGAAAAAAGTTAAATACGCATTGATTGCTAGATATAACTTAAATTTATTTTGGTAAGTGAACTTCGATTATGGCAAAGCAATCACTGAATTCTTCAATGATACTCAATGGAGTCATTCTGTCAACGTCGCGCATTCACATGCCTAGTAACTCCCTTAAGTCGGGAATAAATTAGTCCCCTTTTTTTTTTAGTTTTTGCCTGACCTGTACTTCTCTTTTCCTTATAATTTTTTCCCACCACCCCACCGAATCACTTACCATCTCACACCAACAGTCAACCACCACATCCCATCATAGACGCATATGCTACCCCACCCAAGCATCGACACCCGTCACCACCGTGATCAAGTTACTGTCGCTCCCATTACCACCACGACACCTTTGTCACAACCCCTGCCAAGATTGAAGAATTTAATTAACCAGCATGTGCGAGTGTGTGTTCGCGTGCACGAATGAGGTGTGTGATTGTGGGTTAGTTAACTAGTTTGTGTGTGCGGGGCGAGCTTGTTTGATTTAAATGGTGTGTGTGAGAGAAGGGAATTGAGAGGGGGTGTTGAAGTCAATTGTGCTTGTGATTGTGGGGGTGGTGTCGTGGTTGTGCTTGGTGATTGAGTCGTGGCTATACTTGGTGGTGGTGGTGTGTTGGTACCGTCGTTATTCTTGGTGCTTAATGGAGGTGTCATGGTGGTGTTAGACTTATAGGGGGAATTTGGGTTCCACTGGGCGGTGGCGATGGTGCTCACTAATGCGGAATAAAGAAGACGAAAGAAGACGACAAAAAGGATGGAGAAAAAGAAAGGAAAAAAGGAAGCAACAAAATTGTCTTGGATTAAGCCACTTAACATACTTGGATCTAACATAAGTTAGAAAATGAAAGATTTAATTGGATAAATTAACTCAATTTGATACAAATTAAAATTTGATTATGAAAATAAAATGTATGTTATAATTGAGTTCCATCTGTCTTTTAAATTGGAATAGGGAACTAACATGGCTTTAATGCTTATAAGATAAGATTTGCTTATAACGAATATCATTAGTTTAGATATAGGGCGATCAACGTCATATTTAACTCTTTAAAAAATAAAAAGGGAAGAATCAAGGAACTTTCAAAATTAACCGATAAGTATTGCATGAATGTCCTGGGTGAGGTATTAAAAGGGGAATTATTCTTCATCGAGATAGCGATTCGGATAAAGATTTCTTCCACCGCCTCGAGCAATGGATCCTGAGGCAGCACACGATGCCCTTCATGGAAACAAACCTCATTCCCCTTAAACCATCCAATTGGACCCAAATCCAATGGATGAAGAAGGAAGCGGTGCAGATCCTCTAAGAAGAAACTCAAAGAAACCTAGAAACGATCTCCTAGAGATCCACTATGAAGGGATGATTCCAAATTTGTTACAGGATCATGGTGAAAAGTCTCAGGAAAAGAGAATAAAGAACCCTCAGAATGGCTCTAATCAGGATAATTTCCCTGGAACCAAGTCTTATAGAGAGGCAGTTGCCTCTAGATCTACAACATCGGTAACACCTTTTGAGCCAATTATCCAAGACACCTCGTCAGACGATGGAAGCGATGATAAAGACCTGATAGATGCTGAAAGCATGGGGGAAGAAGCGGATGCTGATCCTACTATCCCTAAAGTTAACCTCTCACCCAATCTAATCAAGAAGATTAGGAAACCTTGGAAGAGTTGTCTTATACTCAAACTATTGGGGAAAACAATTGGTTACAGAGCCATAACCACCAGATTGCGTAACCTATGGAACCTCCAAGGCAATTTCGAGATGATCGATTTAGATGAAGGGTTTTTTCTGATTAGATTTAACTTCATGGAAGATTACCAAAATGTTTTCAATGGTGGCCCCTGGATTATCCTAAATCATTACATGACTGTGAGGAAATAGGAGCTGGATTTCAAGCCGTCTGAAGCAACAGCGATCAAAATGGCAATTTGGTTACGATTCCCTGAATTACCAATTGAATATTACGAGGAAAGGGTGTTATTAAAGATTGGAGAACAGCTGGGCCGACCGATCAAGATCGATATAAACACAACGACTTCAACGAGAGGGAAGTATGCGCGCATCTGTATGGAGATGGACTTGGCTAAACCTTTATTCCGGCGTTTATGTTAAGAAATAGGAAATATCATATTGAATATGAATATATTAACAATATTTGTTTTCTTTGTGGCAGAGTGGGACACCGGAAAGAATGGTGCAGGGATTCAACCACCGGTAATTCAAAAATCGTGTCATCGGAGAAGATGTACGAAGCTGATAACGGTCCAATTGTCAACGGTAACCTGAATAACGATAGGAAGGGTCCTGGATCAAGACAAACCCAAAATCATGAAGAGTTGGGACAGGCAGAATCCGAAGGAAGTGGTTTTGGTCCCTGGATGATGGTTAAGAAAAAAAAGCCGAAAACCAGTGTCCAATAAACCAATGGGGGATAATGGCCCACAAACCGATTCAGCCCATTACATATGGATCAAGAGTAGACGAACAAAAATACCCAGAAAGAAAGAAAAGGCCTAAAAAAAGCTATGAGCCAAAAATATTGGACCCAAAAAGATACCCCACTACTAGGGGGCAGGATATAAGGCCCACTAGGCAGGATGAAGATTCGGATGTTGCAAGGGAGCAGGATAATCCAATTAGCGTCCAGGCCCAAGAGGCCTGTCAAGGTATCCCAATCAATGGCAAGTTTTGGTCTATCAGTGAAGAGACGGAAGAGATGGAATTTGATGACCATCCAACGGTTGAAAAAGAGTTGAGCAAAAATATCTTAGTTAGTGATAGATATAGGATTGATGCCCCTCCTCATCTAACCAAAGATCAGCCATGGCGGCGGCTCCTTCCAAGCCATCGCAGAGAGGTAGCCCACCGATTGAGCCTGCTAAACTTAACCCCAGATCTGTTATAACTACCCTTCCACAACCTCGACCCCGTAGAGACAAACCCCCTGATCTCTCCACAGATGTTTTCATGGCCAACAGAGATAATCAATTTCCATCAAGAGACGATATGTCGATTGATGAGGAAACAAAAGGAGGATATCAGAGTAATAAACATCTTCTGGTCGAACAAGGAGATAAGGATGAAGATGGACACTGTAGTAGACACAGTGGAGACAGAAGACTTCCACAAGATCCACGTAGCTCCAGTGAGAAGCCGGTTAGAGGAGGAAATCAGAATCAGATCGGTTTTCGACATCTCTGAAGGTATCCTTCTTCTTGTTCTTGAGTGCTCCAGGGTGATGGATCTATTAATCTGGAATTGTGAAGGGGCTGGTAATAGTAAATTTTGGAATGAGTTTAGAGAGATTGTAAGGAGATTCCACCCGAACCTTATTGCAATCTTAGAACCTATCATCCAATATTCTTGCATGGGAAATTTTTTCCATGACTTGAGCTATCATGCCTCGTGTATAGTGAACCCTGAAGGTCGATCGGGTGGTATATGGTTATTATGGGACTCAACTCAGATAAATGTGAACATAATAGAGGCAACAAGTCAAGTTATATATGTGAGCATGGCCAAACGGGATTATGAGGACTGGATTTTTTCCGCGGTGTATGCGAGTTTTAACCCAAGAAAGAGAGAAGAACTTTGGTAGAATCTCACTAACTTTGCAAACACCAATACCAGACCCTGAATGATCGGGGGAGATTTTGATGATATAGCGCATCTAAATGAACGAAGAGGCAGAGGTGAAGAGGGCGAAACAAGTAGAATCCGAAACTTTCTCTCCAACATAGATCAATGTGGCTTGTTGGATTTGGGATGCACTGGACCGAGACTCACCTGGACAGATAGAAGGAGTGGATGGGCCAACATACAAAAATGTCTTGATAGATGTCTTGCAAATCCAAAGTGGAACGAAGCATATCCAGATGCCCAGGTCTGCAACCTCCCCCGTACCACATCTGACCACTGTGCACAGTTAGTAAACTGCTCTGGTACGTTCTTTTCTCCTATCACTCATAATAGACCTTTTCGTATTGAGGCTGCCTGGATGTCTGATGATAGGTTTTGTGATGTTGTGAAAAATGCTTGGAGTTGTTGTGATAGTAACAATGATTTTAATATCTTGGACATCACTGAAAATTTTAAAAAATAGGCTTTAGATTGGAATTAAAATATGGTAATATTTTTAGGAGGAAGAGACTTCTAATCGCTAGGCTCAAAGGTATCCAAAGTGCCTTAACGGACCACTGGCCTCGCAAGTTAGAACTCCTTGAAAAAGAGCTTAAAGCTAATTATATAGAGACCCTTAATCAGGAAGAAATGTTATGGAGACAGAAATCGAGAATTAAATGGAATTGTGAAGGTGACAGAAACACTAGATTTTTCCATGTTTCCACTGTTACCCGAATAAAAAGAAATAAAATTCATGCTTTGCTTAACGGGGAGGGTAGCTAGATTACCAATCCTGCCTCTTTAGAAAACCATATTAATGAGTACTTTACAAAACTTTTTAAGAAAGAGGATTTTGCCCTTACTACCAACTGTAACCTAACTCTCATGATTATTTCCCTAGAATTAGCGAGACTGAAGCTAAGCTGCTTGTTAGCCCTTTATGTGATGCTGAGATTAAAGATGTCTTTTTTAATATTAAGGCTTTTAAAGCCCCTAGGCCTGATGGTATGAACGCCTTTTTTTTATCAGAAATACTGGGAGATTGTTGGGGAGTCTTGTTGTAGTTTCATTAAGAAGGTCTACGATTCTGGTATGATGCCTGAGAGCAATAATAAGGCCATAGTTACCCTTATCCCTAAAATTGAGAATCCACAAAGAATTAACCAGTTTAGACATATTAGCCTTTTAAATGTTACTTATAAGGCCCTCTCCAAAGTTTTACTGGCTCGGCTTAGGCCTTACTTAAAAAAACTCATCAGCCCTGCCCAAAGTAGTTTCGTCCTCGGTAAGAGCACTTCGGATAATGTGATTATAATGCTGGAAATTCTTCGCACCCTCAAGAATGTGAAAGGTAAAAAAATGGGGAGTAATTTTTAAGATTGACCTTGTAAAGGCCTATGATAAGCTGAGTTGGGAGTTTATTCATCAAACCCTGGTCTATTTTAATTTTCCTGCCAATTGGATTAGTATTATCATGAGTTGTATCTCTGGTAGCACTATGTCTATCTTATTGGATTAGTATTATGGAATTGATCCCCCCTTAGCACTATTGTTCCTAGTAGAGGGATTAGACAAGGGGACCTTTTGTCCCCTTACATCTTTGTGTTATGTATTGAAAGGTTATCCCACATAATTAATGACTGCAATCTGAAAAAAACTACTTTTGGGCTCAAAGCCTCGAAAGGGGGACCTGTCATCTCTCACCTTTTTTATGCGGATGATCTCGTCATCTTCAGTAAAGAAGGAGAAACTGAATGTAAAACTATAATGGGAATTTTGAATAGGTTCTGCGATCACTCTAGGCAAAAAATCAACCTCCAAAAATCCAGAATGTTTGTCTCTCCTAATGTGCACAAACAAAGAGCCTACAAGCTGAGCCATTCATGTGGCATTCCTTTGACTGATAACATTGGTACCTACTTAGGAATTCCTCTTGTGCATAAAAGACTTTCACAAAATCTGTTTGATCAAATTATGCATAAAGTCCAAACTAGATTAGTTGGCTGGAAGACTAAACTTTTATCCCTTGCTGGTAGAGCTACCCTCATTCAATCGGTTACGGTTGCTATTCCCAACCATATCATGTAAATACAAGCCCTACCCAATAGAATTATCGAGAAACTGGATAGATTAAATAGATCCTTCTTGTAGGGAGACACTGATGAGAAAAAGAAAATTTAGTCAATTAGGATATGGTGTGCTCTCCAAAAAAGCAAGGAGGCCTTGGTATAAGAAGAGCCAAACTTAACAACCTAGAGTGTTTATCCAAATTGGGATGGAAGCTTATGAATAATGAGGACCTTATTTGGGTTAGAGTGCTAAAACATAAGTATATTAAGGAGGATAACCCTAGAGATTGGAAGAAAAGTCAAAGATCTTCCCACATTTGGAGAAGTATACAAAAAAGCACGCATATTCTGGTCAAAGGTACCAAATGGATTATCAATAAGGGAAACAAAGTTAATTTTTGGCAAGACTGGTGGTGTGGTCCTAACCCTTTGAAATATGACGATGGTCTCCAAAATACAAATTTAAAGGTGGCTGATTTTATCTCTGACAGGAAATGGGACATAAGCAAAATTCGTATTTTGTGGACCAGGAATCCCTACAAAGAATCCTGAATGTACACATACCTGAGGTTGATAATGAAAACGACAAACAATGTTGGGGTAGGCAACATAATTGAGTGTTTTCTATTGTTAGTGCCTAAGCGATTCTCCGTGAGATTGAAGATATTGATTACCCTGAAATCAGTTGGATATGGATCTGGAAATTAAAGATTCCCCAGAAGTTGATCATATTTCTTTGGCTTGTCATTTAGGATAGACTATGCTCCAACAACCTCATGGCTGCTAGGAACATTCTGCCTAATCCTATGTGTACCAGGTGTGGTCAAGGTTATGAAAACTTTATCCTGCGATCATGCACTAAAGTGAAGGAATTATGGAGAAAGATATTCACGGCTAAGCAGAGGGAGGAGGAGCTTTCGTTGTCGGTTAAAGACTGGCTTCACAGGAATTTAAAGGAGAAAGTAAAAACTGAATTTGCCAATCTTGCTTGGCAAAATATTTTCATCTCTATACTTTGGCAAGTTTGGAAAAGCATAAACAAAGAAACCATAGAAGGGATCATCATTCCTAATGAGATCACCTGGAGATTGTGCATATATCAAGCTACTGACTTGGGGAATGCCTTCAAGAGTAAGGAAGTAACTAAGTATCGAAATCCTAGAATATTAACTTGGTCACTTCCCTGTGTAGGTACCTTCAAGCTTAACACAATGGAAGTGCAAAAGCAAATGGAAATGGAGGCTTCGGCGGGCTGTTGAGAAACTACACAGGGGATTGGATCTGGGGATTTTATGGCCACATCCAAGGATGCAACGCATTGGAAGCAGAGCTTCATGGAGTAGTCAAAGGCTTGCAACTAATAAGAGATCAAGGACACACAAATGTGGTGGTGGAAACGGATTCTAGTACTGTGGTGGAGCTAATCAATGGCATAAAGAGGATATGGCACCCGTTAAGTAGTCTTATCAAGGATGCCAGATTTTGATTAGAAATATTATGTCCACCATCACTCATGTATTTAGGGAAAGTAACCTATGCGCCGATAAGCTGTCCAAATGTGGTGAACAACAACGGGAGTCTTTTGTGTACCTCATACAACCACTGGGTGTGGTGCTCCCGTTGTTATCTGATGATTCGGCTAATGTTGCCCATATGAGGGCTTGCACCAAAAAAAGAAGGGCTAATTGCACCTAATCCCTGAGATTATGGTGTAATTACAGATAAGGACAATAGTTTGGACAAATTACACTTATGTCGTTGACCAGATAAAAAATACAAATACATAACGGTTTAAAATGAAAAGACCAAATTGCCCATGATTTAAGCACATAATTTTTCAAATGCCATTCATCTCTTCAAATTAGGGTCTCAAAACCTTAATTTGACAAATTAGGGGTTTCAAAGCCCTAATTTGGAAAATTAGAGTTTCATTTGTTCAAATTAGCGTTTCAAATTTTCTAAATTAGGTTTTCCAAATCCTAATTTGACAAATTAGGGATTTCAAAGCCATAATCTTTCAAATTAGGGTACATTTGTTCAAATTAGGGTTTTAGAAAACACTGATGAATCCTATTCCGCATGCCGGCGCCGGCACCTCCCTCCCCACCAATTGCCGGCAGCCTTAACAGCTCACGAAGCGCCATTCCCATTCACATGCGTCGCTGGAACAACCCAGTTCACGCAGCGCCATTTCTTGTTCGATCTTCGACCGCTTGGCAGGAGGCAGAAGCAGCTGGCAAGTGCTTGGTAGGGCAACAGCCCAGTGAACTGAGCAGGGCACTTGCCAAAATGGGACACTCTTAAACTACAAGCTAGTGCGCCGGGGCAGAGGCGGCGCTGGGCGACGCGGGGGAGGAATGCGAGCGAATGGAGGAGGACGGCGGCGAGGCTGTAATCCGACAGTGAAAAGTACAACAGCAGCAGCACCAAAAGAAATCAGAAAATGCAATGCCAAAGCATAAAACTTAACAACAGAGAATTGAATCAAAGAACTCCGACAGGAGGAAGTTTGCAGTCCTCGACCGGCCTCCAACAGGGGAGTTGGAGAGAGAAAGGGAGAGTTTGAAAGAAAATTAGGATTTTTTTTTCATTGGGGTTTTAAATATGTACTGAGGGTAGAATTGGTATTTTAAAAATACGTAACGAATGACACCATCAAAATGTATAATTTTTTAACGGATCAAGGACGGAAGGACACGACTGATACCTTTTGAAACTTAATATCCTTAACTGTAATTACACTATAACTTCAGGGATATAAGTGTAATTAGCCCAAAAAAATATCCTTGGTGAGCCCCCACAGAGAAAAAGCCGCAGACGTTTACGCTTTAGTTCCTTCTACCATCAGTACAGCAGTACCCACTAGGCCGGTAACCGGTTCCCACGGCAACGTGCCAAAAAGTGGGGCAAGGTGGACATTTCGCACAGGCAACCCACTGTACCACCTTCATACGGCAAAGTTTGTAACATTATGCTATAACCAGTATATCAGCGCTTCATGCAATTTTGGGACAGCCCACCCCCGCGTTAATTAATCTCTCAAAACTTCCACCATTTCTCATTTCTTTCTCTGTTCTCCACATTTTCCCTCACTTCTCTGTGCCTCTTCATCTTCAACCTTTCTACAGACCACACACACTTTCTCTCCTAGGTCGAAATAACGCTGATTTCTACGGCCAGTGGTCGGGGATCGAACTAGTAAGCTCCACATCTACTCTAATTCTGTCTTTTAGGTTTTCATTTCTCTACTTCCTTTGATGTTTTACATGGCAATGCATGGAAAGGTAGCAAAGTTAGAAGTTGTACCTTTTTGTTTTGCTTATTTTGTGGGATTTTCGGATTTTTGGGAGAATATTTTCGTAATGTGAGAGGTTGAAGTGATTAAAAGTTTTGTTTCATTTCGAAGCGCCAGAGTACGATTTGTTGTGCATTTTCGTGTGTTTTAATTGCTTTGAATCTTTGTTTGCTGGGAAATGAATGGAAGATCATCTGCTATGGAGACTGCAACAGAATGTTAGATGTTGTTATTGTGTTATTTGAGCTGTATATGTGCGTGTTGGTGTATGAAGCTACTTCTAATCGCATAAAGGCTTGAAGCATATCCACATAGTATTGTCTCTCGGTAGTTTGTACTTCGGTTTAATCATACTACTTTGATATGTTAATTGAATTTATTACTGATTAGAGCTTCTAAGTCATCTTATAAGAAGCACGAACTACCTTTTTGGGAATCATTCAACCTACTGGAACTTGCAGCTGGGAAATGGACTTTTGCCTTCATTTCCATCGGAATCATTTTGCTTTAATCCTTTCCGTGCCAATTTTGCAAGTATCTAATAGTTTTTGTCTTTTTTTTTAGTACTCAGCTTATAGCTGAATCGAGTTTTTTACTCGTAATACAAACTGATAACGAGTCAACCTTATAAGTGGCAGTCATTCTTTGGTGCCTGAATGATCTAAAGGACATATACACTGTAGAAGCAAGAATTTCAAGATGTGAATATCATACATGCCAATTTCCATTTTCTACTTTGTTGAGTGATACTCTAGGATATAGATGTTCAATTCGCCACAGTGGTAACTTCAGGTTTTTTTGCCTTGCCAAACTTCTGCACATTCACTCTACGGATCAATTGTGTTTCGGAGAACTGTATTCTGATCGCCTTGAACACTTTCGTCAATCATACTGTTTCTGTTTATGTGGATAATGTTCTTAGGCTTCAATATAGGATATCTAGATTGGATATCCTAAAGCTTTTTATATGATAGCCGAGCTTCCATTATTAATTTGATATATGGACTTCAACCTATGCATATGTGTATCAGCGCAATGGGAGCAGGAAGGAAAAAAAAGACACTACATCTGAAGGAAAAACCGCAACCTTATTATACAGTCAATTGCAGTGTTCCAGCAAGGAATCTGCGGAAGAGCGACCTCGGTGCAGTTATATTTGGGTGCAAGCATAACACAATCAAAGAATGTCTGCTCAAGCAGTTATTTGGTTAGTTGGATATCACTCATCTGTCTGCCTACGGCATTTGTTGTGTCTAGATATTACTTTTTCTGCAGTTTTGGCTCTAAAGCTCACAAAAGTTTTTCAAATTCTTGAACAGGCTTACCAGCTCCTCACTATGCTTACGTGAAGAACATTCATCCTGGGTTGATACTATTTTTGTTCAATTATAGTGATAGAAAGCTTCATGGTATATTTGAGGCTGAGAGCGCTGGCCAATTAGAAATTAATCCTCATGGGTGGACTACTGATAGCACAATGTCGACGCCATATCCTGCCCAGGTGCGTAGACATGTTAGCACACTTTGTTATTCTGTTTTAGCTCAATCGAGTGATTAGCTTCAACTCAGTTGTTCAGAATGGACTGTTGGATTTTACTTACTGTACTATCTTCTGTTTCAAGGTCCAAGTCCGTATTAAGCAGCAGTGCTGTCCTTTGCCTGAACACGTGTTTCGACCTATAATAGCTGACAATTACTATGAAGCCAGGCTCTTTTGGTTTGAGCTAGACCGGGCTCAGACCAATAAGCTGATCTCCTTGTTTTCATCTTCACCGTTGGTTGCTCCTGCTCCTTCGTCGCAGCACACAACAAGATGGAACACACTGTTCCATCCTGTACCTGCTCCTGATACTAGAGAGAGAGACAATGACATTGAGAATTTGGTTTCAGAAGCAAATAATACTAGTTCAGATCATACCATCGAGTGGACATGGGATGCTCCTGCTTTGCCCGCACAAAATATTTCAGAACCTTCAGTTGGTGCAGAAGCAGTTGCTGGAAACCAAAAATTTATCCCTCAACGTTCGTATTCTTCTGTTGTGAGTAACGTGAGTACTTCCGTTCCAGAGAAAACTTCCCAACCAGAGAAGAAATGGAGTGCATTATTCGAAACTTCATCTGCTTATGATACGATGCGAAAAGATGAATGTCTTAGGATGCAAGTTACCAACCCCATTTCTCTTCCTCCAGATCAATCCAATATTGGATGGGAGTCTTCACATGGTGCACCTTGTCTGGATAGAGAGAATAGCCACGCTTTAGAAGCTTGTGAAGATGAGTTGACTGCAGGAAAGTATGATGAAGATTTGGATTTGGAAAGTTTTCTAAATTCCTCTGCTTTGAAAGAATCTGCTGAATTCCTTCCTCCAAACACTTCGGTTGCAAATACACTCACTGCTGAAACAAGAGATGGAGGCCAACATCTTAAGACTGTGGACCTTCCACTTTTAGATTACTCCAATCTGGTGGTGGGCTCATCTGCTCTTTTAGATGGAGAAAGGCAACCTTCAGAAAGTTCTCTAGGCTATGATACAAATGAAATCTGCGATGATTCTAGAGAAGAACCTCCACACCAGAAAACAAACAGCGAATATTCTTACTCTTCTACCACCACAAATGAGATGAATTTTGAGGAAAATCACGAGAGCGATACTTCTCAGCCATTTTGGACTGCTGACCAACATGCAGAGCAACGATGTTCTTCTGCAGCAAAGATGGTTACAGAAATGAAGTCATCTGATCTTCAGACCGCAGTAATTAAGGTAATTCGATCTGTCCATTGCCTAGCTGTTTAGCTCCTGACTTTTTTTCCCAAACTTTAATTTTTGCTCCACCCGAAACACTTGTGGTATTTTCTTAAAGTTGATGCAAGAAATTGAAGGTCTGAAAGGATCTCAGTTGAAACAAATCATGAAGGTCGATATTCTGGAGAAGGAGCTGGTACTGTTCTTCATCCTCTTGCATAACAACTTCTCATTTTCTACCCTGCATTCATCTAGATTCTAGTACTGCATCCAATTATTTTGAAAGGTTATTGACAGTCTCTGTGTCATTGACTTAAGAAGAAGTATATAATTTAAGAATAGTAGTGCGTACTTCTGCAATTACTCAGTTGAGGATTATGACTAGTTTTAATCAACTCTAGTATATGTGAAGTACTAATATCAGGACCTATAGACAGTTTGAGATTACCAAATCAAGACCACAAGCTATTTGTTCTAAGAGCAGAATCTAGTCAATAATTTGAAAAAACTCTCCGCATCTCGTATTGTGACATTTCTATACGTTGCTATAATCTAAACTAGTCGCTTAGTAATATGGATTCAAGGTAGATTAAAGGGCATATTCTCTGTTGTGTGAAATCATATTATACATGTGTTTGTGCATGTGTATGTGCATATGTATCTTCATTAATTACTCCTGACTCCGTTCTTTGGTTGGTTTCTTTGATATCCAGTAAAGGTACTCTAGCTCTATAATTGTAGTGAAGATGCTTTCTCTCAACACCACATACACAAACACAATTGTCCTTTCTTTCTACGTTGTACTGGTTGTAAATTTAAAATTGAGTTGGCTACCAGGTTGAGTCAAAAGTAGAAGTTCAACAATTGAAAACCCGGTGCACTGCATTGGAGTCTGGATCATTTCCAGCAGATGAAGTATCAAAATTTCAGGCATCAAATGAAGTTCTTGCTAAGACTGATGACTCCATACTTATAGTGGGTGGTTATGACGGTTCTTCATGGTTGTCGGCTTTAGATTCCTATTCTCCTTCTTGTGACACGATGAAATCCCTTAGCGCAATGACCTTTCTACGCTCACATGCCTCGGCAGTGAAGTTGAATGGTGAGCTCTACATTTTTGGTGGTGTAGACGATCATGTGTGGTTTGACACAGGTATTAGCATAAAAGTTGAAATCTATATTGCAAATCTGTTTTGATTTTTTCTTTTCATTTTGTGATATTATCACAACTCTTGTTTGTAGTTGAATCATACAATCCGACAAGTAATAGATGGTGTAGTAGACCTTCTTTGAAACAGAAGAAGGGTAGTATGGCGGGGGCTTCTTCACATGGAAAAATATTTGCAATTGGTGGTGGAAACGGAGTCGAATGTTTTTCAGAGGTCGAAATGTTTGACCCGAACATTGGAAGGTGGATTGCCACTCGATCAATGCAACAGAAGGTACCTTACTTTTCTTATTTGAACTGTTAGACATGCTCAAGAGCATACTTTGCATGATAGTTAATGCATATTACTTGTTCTTGCTTTAACTTGGGATATTTCTTCTTGTGTCTTCGCAGCGTTTCTCTCCAGCAACAGCAGAGATTAATAATGCTCTCTATGTTGTAGGTGGATATAATGGAAGAAATTATACGAAGTAAGATGCCCATTTTGTCTTCACTTTTTCTCTTCTTTAGATGATGGTGTTTAGAGTGCATTAACAAGTATTCGCTAACTATCACAAACAGGTTTGCTTAGATCCTGCTTAAACTTTTACGTATACATTTGTGTTTCTAGCTATGCAAGCACTTGCGATTTTCCTATTTTTAGCTGGCCGTTTGTTGTGTCTCCCCTCCCACTCCGTTGCCCATCTCTTTTTCTGCAAGGGAGGGTATCTGCACATTGCTGCAGCAGGCAGGTCCCGAACACAATTTAATTGAACAGATTCTGGTGGGGTCCAGCGTAGCAGGAGGACTGCTCTCTTACCCCCCCCCCCCCCTCTCTATCCTGTGACCCGGATTGTTCTGTTTTTCTACATTAATTTGGCACATGGCTGTGGTGTTGGAGACATTTAGAAGTGAAGAACTGACATCTCGTCCACAAAAGGTACACACACAAATTCGCTAATACGTGGACAAATTTGGAACGTGTGGGAGGTTTAGTGGCGGAGGCACCATTGCATGTTCATGTTTAAGTAGATCTTCTCAGACGCACGTCATTGCATGGGAATCACCCATAAGCAACCTCAAATGTGCCGCTCTAAGTAATAGTATCCTACAAAATCTTATCCAATTCGGGTTGAATTAATTTATCAAACCAATGTCTTAGTACGCCAATGGGTGTGTGTCTGAGTGAAAGCAATCCTAAATAAGAAAGCGAATATGCCTAAGGCTCTAATTATTAACCCGTTCTCTTCTGTTAGTTTTCCAGGGCAAATGATCTTTGTGGAAAAGGGCCCTTGATTCTTTGTGGCCCTTTTCCCCAAATGATTTTGCACAGCCTTACCCATTCTACCTTGATGGTGCTGAGAAGATCCCGTTTCTTACCTGTTTAAGAGTCCTTCCTCCTTTTAGCTAGAGTAAAACAATCTGGACCTAGCGCATATTAGCGGATTTGTACAGCTTTGGTGTTGACTTGGGCTGACTTAACTGATAGGATTTCATGCTTAATAATTAGTGAAATTAATTTTTCTTGTCTTTTGACTATGTTGTATTGTCCGGTCGTGGTGCATATTATCAGATTTGTACGCCTTTGGTGTTGATTTGGACTGAAGTAACTGATAGGATTTCATGATCAACGAGTGAACTTAATTCTTCTTTTTTACTGTAAATCTTGTATCATTCTAGATCTGCTGAAAGATTTGACCCACGGGAACATTCCTGGAGTGGAGTTGGAAGTATGAGCTCAAGGAGGGGGTGCCACTCTTTGGTCGCACTGAATCACAAACTGTAAGTTTATTTCTCTCAAATATCTTTGAAGAATGGGATTGTATGTGACTGATCAAAGCCGGCATGAGCCGTGAGGTATGCTGGTAATTTTTCCTGGATTATTTTATCTCATTTTAACATCTCAGATAGCTGATTAGCTCAACTTGGTCACCTGGTGTGTTTTTGTTGTAATGACTATTAGAGTGATATTCAAATATGACTAAAAATGAAAAGAAGGGGGGGGGGGGGAGGGGGGTGGGGGTATAAATATGGAGTTTTTTTTCCCTAAATAATACTGTTTTAAAACTTAATTATCAATCTACTTCATTTTGAAACTTATTTACCCGCATACCACACTTTTGGAAATCGCGGTTTAGAACCACGACTTTAAAATAGAAATCGTTATTTGAAACCACGACTTTAAGTAGAAAACATGATTTCAAACAGCGATTTCTAAAGTACACTAAAAACGTGGTTTCGAACAGCGATTTCTACTTTAAAGTCATGGTTCCAAACCGCGATTTTCAAAAGTATGGTATGCAGGTAAATAAGTTTCAAAATAGATTAAATTGGTAATTAAGTTTTAAAATAGTATTATTTAGGGAAAAAACTCTATGAATATGCCACCAGATAAATGCAATATTATTCTCGTCCTATAGTAATTAGGTCATAATAGTAAAGACAATGTTAATGGAAGATCTCTGTGCAGATATGCTTTGGGTGGGTATGATGGGTCCAAAATGGTCTCGACTGTTGAGGCTTTTGATCCTCGCATGGGTTCATGGATGCCCAGGGAAGCCATGAACGATTCTAGGGGATATTTTGGTGCTGTGGTGATCGGGGAGACAATTCATGTGATTGGTGGGTTGAATGAGCGTGAGGAAATTTTAAACAAAGTAAGTAACAACACTAAATCATTACTAACCTTCAATTTCTAGCTTGTTCAGTCATTTCATCCGATATCTTGCTTCTCATGATTTTGCCTATCATTCTGACAGATTGCATGTTACAAGGAGGGTAGCGGGTGGGAGGCAACAAACCTGAAAGCAGTTGGCAAAAGGTGCTTCTTTTCCACCGTTCTAATGTGAGTTAATGCCGGAGGTAACAAGACGTGGTTGTCAACTTAAATATTTTGTAGATTGTCACATGTTCATCTAAGTTGGCCTTCAGGTAGAATGTAAATGGGTGTGCAGTAATAGGAAGCCATCAAAGAACGTGCGCACCTTCTGATAACCACAAAAGATAGGTCTAGTAACTGTATATGTCCTCCTGACTTTTGACTGTAAGGATGGTTACATTTTAACTGCTAAACGAAACTGGATAGCTGTTACTGACGCCTATGATTTTAAAGATGTATGTTGCGCCATGAGATGGATATACCTTCCACACGCCTATTAACCCCTAGCAATCATGATTCTTGCAATATTCAGTCACAATGCAGCAGATGTGCATGCATGCATTTATTGCATGGGTTTCTCGTGGATGCGTCTCTCTTGCAAGTTTCAGTTGAAGTGACCAATTGAAATTTGGGAGAAAGGGAGCGTCTATTTCCAAACTCTCAAATGCTTGTTCACGCCTCATCTTGTTGCCAAGATGTATATCAGTGAGAAATTTTTGACCTTTGTTTTCATTGATGGCTCGAGGCGACAGATTATAGTGTGGATAAGCATTTGAAGTGTGGGTAAGCATTCAAAGTGGAGAAACTTTCCAGCATACATCTTGTTGAGGATTTTCTCTCTCTTGATCGTTTTATCTAGGGCTAATTACACTTATGTTTTTGAGATTTGGGTATAATTACAGTCAAGGACACTAAGTTTCAAAAGGTATCAGCTGTGTTCTCCCGTCGTTAATGTAAAAAAATTGTTCATTGTTGTTGATGTCAACGGTACGTATTTTTAAAATATTACCTTTATTTGGTATATATGTTATATACAGATTTAGACTCAATTTTTTTTCAAATTAGAGTTTGAAACCCTAATTCTCCATCTTTTCCAACTCCACGTGAATCCTTCTCCCAATCGGCACAACGCCGGTACCGGCACCACCGTATCATCGACCACCAAGGCTTCTCTCCCGCCATCGCTTCGGCAACCACTCCCGTCAATCACCTCGCCAGCAGCCCCCTCCCTCGCCCAACCCCGACACAGCCGCTCCCTCGCCCACCCTAGCAAAGTCCAACTCCGCCAGAACAAGGTTGTCGAAACACTGCCTGTGGCCGTTCGACCACAAATCGCCGATGCCATTATCCAACACCGCGAACTTCATCGTAAGCTAAGTCCAACCCTGCCGGAACAAGGTTGCCGAAACACCATCGCTTGCCTGCCGCCATTCGACCACAAACCGTCGTGCCATTATCGAACATAGCTCCCTACGCGAACATCGTCGTAAGCGACAATGATAGTACTCACCACCGGCTCCCTTCGACCACCGTCGTCGCCTCAGTTTAATCACCGCCACATTCGACCAAAGACCCCAACTTGGACAAGCGAATAATTTCATCGGAGATTCACCTTTTGTCCAATATTTGAATTAGAAAGATTTCAAGGATTCAGATTTGACTGATTAATTTCATTTGAAAGCATTTCGGTCTTATAGATTATTCAAATATGTGAAGATAGAGATCGAGTCGCAGGTTGGAAAGAGAGCTTATGGAAGAGAGGAATGAATGGCATTTGTAAATTAAATTCCAAAGTTAGGACAATTTGATCTTTTCGTTTCAAACCATTATGTATAACGGTTTTCCGTTGAGCCAACGGACATAAGTGTTATTTGTCAAAACTATTGTTTTTGTCTGTAATTATACCCTAACCTCCCTTAACCTCAGAGACATAAGTATCATTAACCCTTTTATGTAATTGAAAGAGCTGATCAGCTATGAGGTGAACAAGAATTGCGGCAAAATAACACACCAAAAACATAAAAGAAACGAATTTGGACACCAGCACCTTTGAAGCGTGGCCATATCTAAAAAAATATTAGTCGGGGAAACTTTTTAAAAAACAATTTAACAAAGGTAACTAAACGAAGAGAACTTGTCACAAACTGCTATAGTCGTGAACCGCTTCGAAATTATCAGAGAGGATGTGGCAATGGTACCAAAATGTTTTAGGGACAGTAGTAAAAGAATGACGTGCTCAGTTAATTCCTGCATCTTTCCCAGAAAGCGCACACGCAGACAAATGAACTCGTGAAAGTACACACCCAAACCAGAATAATTACGAGTAACATGGAATGTAAGCAGGAATTTTTCATTCTTCGTCAGCGACCCCAAGAACAAAGTTGCTTTAACTAGACATTTTCTCACTATAGAAGCAGCTCCCTTCTCAGTCGTCGTTTTCGTAACCAAATTCCAGATGCAACGAATCATCTAATGCTTAACTGGTAAAACAAAATCATATCTAACGCGACTTACAAACAACTTCTCTGCTTCCGATGCATATTCTGTTATTTCCTCATCTATAGTCAATATAACTGACAAGCAATAGCGAGTTCATATCACCAGCTCCCAGATTGCTCGAGGTATGAAGGATTTAAGAAACCTAACTGCAAACGCTGGTGTGGCAAGACTACTGCGGGGCGGAAACAAAATCACTGGATACTGTGAAATGAAGGCAGGACCGCAATAAGGGGATCTCCATAACCAACAGCTTCTGTAAGATACAAGCACACGAAACAATGAGGGCAGAGTAAGTTGCAACATTCATGCATCAACTCCTATGTATTCAAATTAACATTCAAGCAATCTTGGAAAAAACTAGAGATAACATGTCCAAAGAATAAGAGATTGTAAAATGATAAGTTGTCCTTTGATTCCTTTGCTTCTCGGAATATTCCAAAAAACATGACGGATCCCCGTTTATAATCATGCAATTACCGTCATATTGCATTCAGGCATGAGAGTGAAACAACTTGTCTTTAGACAGTTTGCAAAAACTCGGTCTTCAGTCTTAAGATGGAGGGAGTACTTTATTTCCAAGTAAAAAGGCTGTGCCTTGGTGAAAGACAACATAGCTTTTATGTGCCAGGTGAATTTTGGCCACTATGCTGGATAATTCTACCCAACGGGCATGGTACACAACTAGCAAAGATGAAAGATGATGATAATGTCGTGCAACTATGTAGTATGTTTAACATGTTTTCCATCTGGTTGGTTACTATATTTGTGTCGGCTGTCCAACAAACAGATAAAATGGATAAAATAGCACGATCTTTGACCTATATCTTAGAAATGCATCGTTTTGTACCAGCGCGACTTCCCATTGAAGCATTGCATTACCATATAGTCTGAACTTTTCAAGACAACGGTACAAAACATCAAGTAATTGGACGAAAAGTGAACAAACATTAATACCTCCATCGTTGAAAAGAAGCTTCAGGACTTCTCCAGACACATCAGACTGCACAAGGCGTATTTCAGGAGAAGGAAAAAGGAGAGAAGTCATCAGAAACTATATCATGTACGAACAGGCAAAATCTAGGAGCTTAGTAACATGCTTACCCTCACAGGAAGTTCAGTACCGAACTGATCCAGAAAGCCGATGGTTTGTCCTTCTTCAATAACGTCACCCTGTATAGTGCAGATATACTAGTTAGATGTATACACCCATGGTAATTTCTCCAACAGACGCCAATCCTAATTTGATCCTAATCAGCGTGTTCCCTTAATTTTCCCTTAAGTTTCAAGGTAGTAAATTAGTATCAACGACAAACTAACTGCAGTACAAAGCATAAGTTGCACTACATACTTCTTTACAAGCAGGAGGTTGCTTTTTTCCTTTCAATGTCCTGCCCTTTCGGAATGATCCAACCTGATAAAGGATATAGAAAAGCTAAATATCAAAACTATCACAAGCAGATAATAGGGAGTGAGTCCTGCAACACATACCGTTGGACTTGATACTAGAACATAACCACTTGCTCCAGAAGCCTCCAGTGCGGCTAACTTTGCTGACTTCTCCACCGGTACATTTGTAAATGGACTCGATTTACCTGGCGAGGATTTTGGTGAAGAGGGCGGTGGGGCAGCAGGGCCTGACTCAACAATTGGTTTACTTGGAATAGGTGGTGGTGCTGCATGAGATACAACAGGCACGGGAGCTTCAATGTTACGCTTGAGGTGCATTTCAAAGTCTCCAACCTATTAAAAAGTAATATGTGCTCAGTCAAATATGATAATTTTCAGAACTTTCATTAGATGCACACAGCTAATGACAAAAGTAGCACAAAAAACAAGTTTATAAGCTGAGGTCATATAGAAGAATTCTGTTATCCAATCATTGGTTATTGCATCGAGTTTCCATCACTATTACAAGCGGCGCCAGGATTTGTCATCAAGGGGGTCAAAGGAGTTTGCCAATTGCAGTGGAGCAGCTGTGGTGGTGAAGTCCCTGTTGGGAGTTGTTGAGATCAGATTTTCTTTTCCTCAGTTTTCTTCTTTGGAAATTGATACTGAGATCTAAAGATTGAAAAAGTGGGCATTTCAATGTAATAAATTTTGAACTGGGATAGTTCAAGTATGGGTAGGATAATTTTCTCGTTAATGGGGCCAAATTATCTAAAGCTAAATAAAATATTTCATGTTAGCACTACAAACATGACCCCCTTGCTTTTAGTCTGTCTCCGCCCCAGATTACCATCTTAGAGAAATTGTAAATACAAGCTACATCGTTCTCACTAACTCAATATGTTGAAATTTCTCGTTGATTGGTTCTTGGGACTGAGTGCCACCATTTCACTTAAGTATTTAGTCAGGTAAAGAAACTCAATCTTTCCAATCTACTTACACATGATTAATTTTGGATCAAGCCCTATATGTTATCGGTAAAATTAGTCATTTAAGAGCCAATGACTTGATTCTGTTTACACTGATGATTGATTGTCCATAGACTTAAAAGTTATTATTTTTCCTTTCTTGGAAGGTGCTCCTCACGTGATGAACGTCCCCAGATCCACTCCATTGCGTGTATCTTGCATGATACCACTGAAGATACAAATCTCAAGCCCTTCCACTGCTGGTTTCAAGTTTTACTACATTGGGTTGTCACATTCTAATGCATTTGGTTGTCACAACATTGTTATTCCCTTTAAAACCCAACCTTATAATTAATAACCACAACTTTGGCATTCCATTTGATACAGGTTTTTATTACTAAAATAAAAAAGCAAGTTTATCCTTTCACTTGCACATAAGAATTTACCTTTAGTTTCAGCTCAGCAACCTGTGTTTCATCACAGACTTCCAGGACAAGTGCCTGATACGAAACAAGCAAGAGAAGAACATATTAAGCTTCAAGATAAAAAGATCCAAATGTAACTTAATCAATTCTAATTCAACTGAAAGACCAAGGCATGACCGACAAAATTTGAAAACATGAAACGAATCCTAAAAAGGACCAACAGCTGGGGCAACAGACATACTAAACTATCCAGGAGAAAAGGACAGATTACCAAGAACCTAGTATAAATGTTGAGGGAATATCGGGTTTGATAGCCATCAGCCGTGATATCCCCACATCGGATGTGGGGTAGTACGAGATTTGTCTTATAAGAACCTGCCCATGAACTCATAAGTACCTGCTTTGGCAAATTTTGAGAGAGTCATCGTCCTGTGGTGGGGCCGTGGACGGGGTAGTTACATTAGCATTTGCTATCTAGGCTGACATACTTCTTATGTGAAAGCGGACAAGAAGTATTTTTTTACCATCCTTCTGGAGTGACGTGTATCACTCTAGAGAAGCGCAAGTATTTCATTTTCTTGGCTTGTTAATTCTACCCATCTAGACCATCTATATGTGCTTTAAAGAAAGTAAATTCAACTCAATCAAACTATAGATGTATTTACTAGGACACTAGAGTGGAAATATGTTGAACAAAGAGTAGACAATAAGCATCATTAAATTGGACACTTCATTCTGCCTCCACTTCTGAAAAGTCAAGCCCACACAGTAGGCGCTGCATTGCAAATATCTTTGCTCGGAAAAAAATGCATCAAATGCACAAAATTTGAGAAAATACCAGACAGAGATTATCAACTACGATATCTTATGAGAAATCAAGCCCACACAGTAGGGGTTGCATGAGCTTTGCTTGGAGAAGTAATGCATCACATGCAAAAGTGTAGAGCATAAGGTATCTTCACACCCAGTAATCAACATGTAGGATTCAGTATTTTGGTTTTTCCCCATAGAGTGGATGGTAATCATTTCGTGCTTAAAGAAAAGAATATAAGTTGGAATTTTCACTACTAAGCTCTTCAGCTAGATGCAAAACTTACGTGATTGTCAACATGAAAGTTGTATAATGAATAGTTGGAGACAGGAAAAAAGGACTCAGCTTCAATAAATAAACTCACCTCAAACCCACTTGGAAATGTCGCGCGCTGGAGAGAACTCTTCTCCGATGAAATTGCTGAAATTAAAATTTCGACTGATAGGTTAGATAAGACTACTAGAAGTACCATATTTGTACAAATTACACCACTTCTACCAGAAAACTGTTGCCACAGCTAAAATATCAGTTTTTTCCAGTTGGTAAAAGGTAGTCCAACCGGCTGCAAACTTCTGCCGAATATAACTAATAGTGCAGGGAAAAATTAAAGTCAAATGTTAAACAAGGAAAGAAAGAAAATCTCACGATCAGGCTTTGCCGTTACAGTAGTACCAGAGGCCTTAGCACATGACACTAGTGTCCTTTCCCCCTTTGCTGGCGGAGAAACGAGCTTTGAACCCAATGTCAAGCCCTGGATGGGAGATTTTCTAGAGGTTGGCCAGGTGGCATTATGGGCACAAATCTTACCAGGCCTCTCCAAAATAGACCGCTGAATAGACACAGGGCCTACAGAACCTGGAATACGTGAATAACATATCAGCATCAATTTCGGATAACTTGCTTATTATACAAGGTGAAAATGGAAAAAGATAAGAGAAAATAAACTATAAATCGGGGAACATCATACATTAAACACACAAGATATGTCGATGGTCTTCTGCTCAAATATAATTATCAACAATAATACACAAGATTGTTGTGCAGTGCAAAAAAAAACCCTATCCTCAACCCTCCTTCCTTTCTAGAGGGATAATGGTGAAGGATAAAAGAGCATCTTATCACCAAAAAATTAAAAGAGTCCTATCCCCCAACCCCAAAACAGAACGAAAATGCCAACCAAACGCATCTAAGTAATCACAAACATTTTGAGGGGCTCCTACCCTAACCTGAAGTGAAAGAAAGATAAAAAGGAAAGGACCCAAAAAGACCCTAGCTGCAAACCACACAGAAAGAACTATAGTCTATGTATGTGTTTAGAGTTTTCCTTTTGTAGGTGGTCTACGCCTCATAATAGTTCTAACTTCTAAAGAAACGCCTCAAAGCAAAAATATATAGACAGAAACAGGTTTGTCAAGTTATGCCTCAAACTGGAGATAAATAGACAGAAGGGATGACCTATATAATTTCCTACATCACTAAAAGGCTAGTTAGGAGCAACACTGCTACAATAACATTCACTAGCTGAGACAACTCTTTGAACATATATAGCATCTAAACCTAACCCCCCCCCCCCCCCCTCCCACCCATCATCAGGTACATTGTGTTCCTTTGTTTGGTGACCATCTCTCCGTGGGCAAGACTCAAGAGTAATAAGCTCTTGTAAAGGAGCTTTCTACAGATTAGAAAAAGATAGACCCTCAACAGTAGAGGAGAATGAGGGGAAAGGTGCTTGATAATGGAACTAAAGTTGCAAGTCCAAAATGCTTTTCCAATTATTGTTTCCGAGAGAAAGATTTGTTCAAGAATGAAATAGTGGAGTAAAGAAATGAATAACCTTGCAATCATTTTTCTTTAAAAAGAATGTGGCTAGTGAAGAGCTACATAATCTTTTTCTTTAACATGAAGACAACTTAACTTTACAATCATTTCGAAAACTACAACTCAGAACTTTTTTCACCTGGCCTCTCATTTTCCCATGTCATTCTTGTCTAGTTAAGAGGGTAAAGAGGTTCAGCTTCCTTCTCTCCCACCTCTTAGCCTTCCATATTGTATAAGCAGGCCCGCTTCAGATTCCAAGCCGAGCTTTGAAGTGCATAAGTAGAGAAGTGCCAAAGGCTTTTCTCCATAAGGCAAGGGGATATAGAAAGAGTAGGCACACAAATCCAATGAAACAAAACCAATTCCATATCTGCAGAAAGGATCCAGGTTGTCGGGTCGGGAGTGACGAAGCCGATTCCATCCTTTCAGAAATTTCAAAAGGTTTTAGTTCTGTGCTTTCACAGGCATATTGGTACTTTTCTAATCGATTAAAGACATATGTCAAGGCATATGTTGACCTATATAGTTGCAGTCAATGATGTTATAGAAGCACAGGATCCATCTCTGTTCACGTATGGAAAGGCGAATAACAGCCTAAAAAGAAATTAACTTAGCATGTTTCAAATATAAAGATCCAGACCAGCTTAACTCCGTTTTCCCGTCCTCAAGAGATAAATATCAACCATAGGTTCTAAAAATAAATCTCGTACATATGTGGCAACGTTTCATACACCTACTTACAAGTCCTTGCAACAGAAATCGCCTACACCTACAAACGCCTTCACAAATTTGTTCACTCCATCCAGCTCCGTATAACTAGACAAAATAGTAGACGAACAGAAAAAGATCCATTGATCGACCAATGCGCACACGCGCACACACACAGAGGGAGGGGGGTTGAGAGAGAGAGAGAGAGAGAGAGAGAGAGATGATCTACAGCAGAGACGCAACCTAACTTAAATTTCAAACGTCAATCTTATGATATTAGAGAAGAAAATCGCTAAAATCTATTGCCGTGCGCGTGTCAATTGCGAGCATTGACATACTAAACGAAATAACCACGAGGCACTAGATAAGCTAATCCACGGCTCGCGCTGGATCGGGAAGGCGAAGTCGACACGCGCCAATCATTTGAAGAAGCATCCAAGCTACTACAGTTCACATCATCAAGAAGAGGCATAGAATCGCAAGCGGATCGTATCGCGCAAATCAAACACAGACTCTCACATCGCGAGCTCAAACAAAATGCAGAAATCGAAGTGCTACACCAAATTACACACGGAGGGAGAGGCTTACAGTGAAAAGAGAGCAAACCGGCGGCCGATTCCATAGAAGAAGAAGAAGGTGCAGCCGAATATACGACCAGCGGTGGAGAAGAACAGGGGAGAAATGAAGTTTAGCCAGAAAGAGAAGCAGAAGGATTTATAAAACGGTAATGGCAGGTAATGTTGTTGGAGCTTAGTCACTAGTGGTTGTGTTCGGAATGTCCGCCCTCCTCCATCGGTTTCTCCGCCCTCTCTGCTGCTTATTACACGCTCCATTTAAGCTTCGCCCGCGTGTGGTCCTATGCGCTTTCTCCACGTGGACTTTATCTTGGGCCCACCGTTTTGGGCCAGCTCTGATCAGAAGCCTATGCGTTTGGCCCAAATAAAAATGGATTGAACGAGTTCAGAGTCAGTTGTAGACGAGCCCAACGGGCCATAGATATCGTCAAGGATCCAAAGGAAAGATCGATTACCGTGGCCCTAGTTTTTGTGGCACGTGCGCAATATAAGTTGTTGAAGTTATTTTGCAACGAGCGGAATAGATTGTGAGAGAGGATGATAGAACATAGTCATGAGAGGTTAGGTACGATAGTTACGAACGGATAGAGAGCGAAGACGGGCAGAATTGGGTAGTGAGGCTGGAACGTTAAATTCTAACTTAAGTTATAGATTAATTAAATGAGCATTATCAAGTTTTTTTGGGATGAGAATCGATGATCTTGATAAATGAATAGAAAGGTACAATCAAACGTTCAAGAAAGGCTTTGATGTACTCCCTTAGTATAGTGTCCTGGATGTTTAGATTTATGTATATAAATACGGGTCTTTTAAAAGGTTGTCATCGTACTAATTTCAGTTTTTTTTGTTTATAAAATTTAAATATACAATAATTAGAGGTTACCATTTCCTCTTGATCTAAAGACGCTCTTTGAAACATTCAACGACAAAAATTTTGGAAAAACCCTAACTTTCTCTCTCTAAACTTCTCTCCACCTTCTCTCTATCTCAAAGACAAACCCTACCGCCACCCCTTCCTCCTTCAGCCTCCATGGCTGTGAGGATGGAAGGGGAGGCCCTCCCTATACTCCTCCTTTTCTTTTTTTCTATGGCTTCTGCTCCTTCGGCACTCCATCTTTGCCGCCTCGCGCCGCCCATCATCGACTTCTTCCTCTCTCCGATCTCCACTTCCACCACAGATCGAACCTCCTTCAGCCTCAAGATCTCTCCCCTTCCTCTGATATATATTCTCAGATCTGAGATTTGTTCTCAGATCTGTCATCATCATCGCCAGATCTACAATCCGATTGGTTTGGTTAAACTCATCCAATGTAAATCAGAAATGGAGATCTTGTGGCTTGAAGATGCCGGAATTTCGAGAGTTGGAGGATGCACATTCTCTTCGAGCTGCGGATCGCTTCGATCCGACCTTGGGAAGACCCCCCTTCAATTGCTGTTGGAGCTCTGATGAAAGCCGTGGCAGTAATGTAAACTGCCACCCAAAGCGGCCCATGGCTCTCACCACTGTTTCTGTGGGAGCTAGGGATTTGATGCAATCTTTTGCATCTTCCCGCCTCTGGCTACTACGGGTAGTCCTTATGTTTATTGTGCTTTCCTCCAAGGCCATGTGGGCCATTTTTTAAGATCATCCGTTCGGATGCGTTGTCTTAACTGTTCCAGGGATATCCGTTCGGGTATTGCCTTAGGTTGTAATAGGGGTGCAACTTGGGCGGGCCCAAGGGTTAGACCATGACCAGCCCACTCTCCAAAAATCATGTCCATGTCCAGCCCAGCCCATCTACGGGCCAAATAATATCTGTCCACGCCAAGCCCATCAAAATTTTGGTGGACATGGGCTGGACGCGGGCTGTCCACGGGTTGTCCATAGTTATGAATTACCTTTTCTAAAACGATCTCAAAACATATCATTGACCATCCAACTCTAATATTTATTCATGATAATGAATAAAGTAAATTAAAGTCTCAAAATGAACTTAAATATAAGTATAGAAACAAATATTTGGGACAAAATGAGAGAGAAAAAGACAAGAGTCACTAATTCTATAATAAGAAATAAAGTAGAAAAAATAAAGTCTTCAAAGATCTCTAAACATGAATGAAAAGTGGGAACGTCGCTCAACCTAGTTAAAAAAAATAAGACAAGAATATAAGTATACTTTTGGCTTTGAGGTTTTGACTTTGTCGAAGTGGGGTTTGAGAGTTCAGAAAATACGAAAAAGAAATTGTATTTTATTAGGTTAAGAGTTTGACGGTCGAGATTGCATAAACTTATATGATCCATGATTTTTAATGACTAAAATAAACAAAATGAATATATTGTAACATAAATATACACACACACATACATACACTAAATATATTATAATTTATATTATATAATAGTTAGACGGGTTGGTTTTTTCACGGGCTGAACGGACCTGTAGAAACATCTGTCCATGTCTAGCCCATTTTTTTTACTGGTCCAAAATTTTGAGCTCACGTCCACCATGGTCACTATAAAAGTAAGTCCATACCCATATTTTTACGGGCTGGCACGGGTTGTCCACGGGTTGCCCGGCCCAAGTTGCACCCCTAGGTTGTAATGGGTAATGTATTTTAATGAAATTTACTTAGAAAAAAAAATAATAAAGACACTCTTTGAAGCAATATGAGAATTTTATTCAAAAGTTACCCTTCGTATGTGGGGTTGATTTAACAATTTCACATGTGAGTGGACTACAATTAGATTTTCCACACAATATGAAGAAATCCAAACTTATCCTAGTCACACTTTGCTACTTTGATTAAAGAAGCATACACAGAAACATCACATAATTGATTAATTGTTCTTTGTGAAAACTAAGGACGATTACACTAGATGATCGTCTCTTCGGTCCTAACATGTTGAAACAACAATTACTTTTCGATAAATCATATCTTATTTACTTGAGGCATAAACCCGTTAATGATCTACAATCATTCATGAAACTTGCAGTCGCAGTTAAATCATTTTCTTCTTAACTAAGCTAGGGTGACATGAAGAGTTTCTCTAAATTCCAACCTCCTGGTCTCCGCGTAACATGTTTTGTGCTTATTGGGCCAATATGTCAACCAAATCCTCCCTCTGATCTCCCATTCAATCGTCTTCCCAACGGCTCCCATATCCACCTTCCAACACACACTTTCTCCATACTCATCACCCGCAAATATAATCCCACCTTCCCTTGTAAAAGGCCTGTAAACACTGGAGTACCGGTTCTTGAACCAGGCTTTGGGATGAAGCATGGCAAACATAGAAGGCTTTGATGAGAAAACCTCTCTTCCGTCTTCGCTGTCGTGAAGAAACCAGTTCAGGTTCGCGCTGTCGCCATACACGGACTGCTCGAACTTCCATGGCCTCAAACTCATTGTCACCGTCTCTCCTGCCGAAACGTTGAGGCCCAAGGTGGTGGGTGGATTGAATGAGCCCTCAATGCCTTTTTCTTTGCCAACCTCTCTTGTGGGATTATCTGAAGATTTGCTAACTGATACGCTTATGATGTTGGTTTGCTGAACCGGAGTTAGTTGTAATGATATGCGTGAAGGAAAGTGTTTTTCAGATGTCCCAGCTCCTCGCTCTTTCATGAGAGTCTCCTTTACTAGTCTGATAACGTCGCATCTATGTAGACAGAAGAAGCAGAAAATGAGATCAGGAAAAAGTATTTCGTTGCAATCCCACTTTTAGTTCCAAAAATTGTCGCTAGAAACATTTTTTAGAGAAATAAAGTAATTGCAACCTCGTTACGGGTTTGTCACAATCATCGGCGGAAATGTTTTTCAAAATAAAGACGACAAGAAAGCATTCACGCTGCAACTTCGTCACTAAGATCGTAAAGAATGGCTACATTAGTACATTTCTAGTTACAAGCGACCTTCATTTATCATGTGTTAACCATCTTGTGCGATCTCATGTTCTCAGCCTTATTCTTTTCAACTTATTAAGCTTTTGGAGAAGAAAAAATTAATTTCGAAGAACCAACTTATACCTTATGTTGTCTGTGTTCAACATCACGTCGATCCATTTATCTCGAATCATGACTTGATAATTGAGTTGGATCACGCCCTCAAGTTGGTGGTAGTTTAGAGAGAAGAACAACCTCTCATCAGGCGAAGGATTGCTAGATGATACGGTATCCATAGCTATTACAGGACAGTATAACTGAACCTTCAACATCCCAAAGGTTGAAACTGCATAAGAAAACAAAGGAGATGGTGTTCTGAGGGTGTGGTTGGCAGCTCGGAACTCCACAATCCAATTAGTGATGGCTAGGTTTATCGACCGCACCCATTGCTCTTCTGTGTTCGATCCTAAATGCCTCAAGAGAGTCTTGGATACTTCTCGTGACCTCGGGCATGCTAGTTGATTTTTAAGGTTATGAAGAAAATGGGAACGGAGATCTTCGGGAGCTTCGTAGATGCAAATGATGAAGAAGAGAGTGAGAAATGAGAAGTTGAAGATGTCCTTCAAGTTGGCAGATGAGTCTACTTTGGGTATCTTGTGCAAGGAGGTGTTTCTGTCTGGGCTGTAATTAAGGACATCTTGGATAAAATTAGTCAAAACACAGTAGATGGTTTCTTCATCTAATATTGTTGTGGATTCGGGGTTGAGATTGAAGGATTTTGAGGACCAAAGGGAGATTGGGAGATTATAATCTGCAAGAATAGAAAAGGAGAGAAAGGAGGATTGATGATTTTTTGAAGTGGAAAGTTTGAGGGTTGGTTCGAATGAACCTGAAGAACATATGATTATGGACATGGAATCCGTTCTCCATTGGGTGACTGGTGGAAGATTTCGAATCCAGTTCCATATATCAGGAACTGAAGAAGAAGCCATGGGAACTGCCTGAACGATATACTAAGCTCTAGTATCTCCCTATTTCTCTTCTCTTGAGGAACTTCAGAGATAATTTCCCTCATATTTAAAGGCAGGCTCGAGGGCAACAAAAGCTAAGATCATGACTGGGAGAAAGTTCAAAAGGTAAAGGCATATAGTTGAGGTCTAATTGCTAGAAACTTTGAACTCTATCCAGTTTGGCACTCCTGAAAGCTATCTTTTTGCTAATGCTCATTGGGCACTAAAATTTTTACAACAAAGTATTAAACCTATAAACCAAATGGCATTCAGAATTTAGCGACGCTTACAATTTATATCAACGGTGATGAGGTTTAATTTGCTAAATAATTGTAATTTTAGCTAGAGGGAAGTGCTCAATTCCACAAAATTCAAAGTTTAGCAGATAGCCCTATGGGAAAAGAATTACTACAACCTCTGGTTTGTAGAGATTTGCTGCAAACCGCCACTATAAAGGCACAAATATCGCCCAAAAAAGTTGATAAAGGTGACTCTGTGCGTCCACAATTTCTCGGCCTTAGTTGCAGAACTAGTGTAGCAAAACTTTTTCTTCATCAAGCATATCCTAAAGAAGATTTGAGACACCAACTTAATGCATTGAACCTAGAAAATTCATATTCCCTTGGTTGCTTGAGGCTTTAAACAAGAGGAAACTACTTCTTCTTGCAAAAGCGTTATCTACTTGATAATGCTCCTCAGGTTCTAATTGGCAGGTTAACTTATCAGAAGATTAGGAATACTACCACATATAGAAGTGTTCACTCTTCATTTCTTACGTAGATCTGTGTATGAGGCATGAAAAATGAAATGCTGATTGTGCCTACTAATGGAGTTTCCAACAGAAACTTCATTTTGATGTAGACTGAAAACATTAAAAGTAAAAGAGTTGGTGAGTTCGGGATTTTTTGCGGGATTTTGCAGGCACTAAAATAGTATGTTTCATTGTCCATTTATTGCCGCGGCAAGTGGTGTATGGTTTTTGATTTTCGATTTTGATCTTGATTTTTTGCTGATAAATGCACAGCGTACGCGCATCATTTTCCTGAAACATACTAACCAGTTAAGGTCGAATATGAAGAAAAGCATTATATTGAAATTGCTTAAATTAGCATATATCTCAATTCTCAACTCAGCCCAACTCATAGCAGTTTGAGTTGCTGTTTTCGTGCAAGTATAAATAACACCATTTCCTCAATTAAATGGATTCGATACGAGTGTCCAGATCGGATACGTGTTCAGGTGTCGAACTCATCTAACTCTTAAAACACAAGGTACAGGGACATGATATAATATTCATGTCCTTACTTTTTGGCCATTTTTAGGTAAAACGGTGTTTTATGCGACGACATGGTTTTAACTAAGAACTTGACAAACAAATCGAAAGAGACGCTATAAGATAATGCTCATGGTAACATATCTTGATAGATGCGTCACACACGTATCTCATACACACGTCCAAGTATCGAGTATCCGATACTTCACGGAAGAGTCTATGTCACCTAAATGATCTCTGTAACAAGCAATTTAAACTCGTAACTGTAAAACCTCTCTTCCGCCAGCAAAGATGATCAAAAGGTCCATCTGGAAAAGCAAAGAGAGTGCATTCTTAGCTAGGGAAGGTATATAGATCATATGCACGTTTTCCTCATTCTCCAGCCTAAGCTAACCATCTCCATCATCGTTCAGGTACTTAACTAGGGAATACTAGCTGTATCACAAATGATGTCCCGGAATATTGTTACCAAACTTTGGAGGCACCTTATTCGTTCAATGCTCCATCAGTTTAAGTGTGCTGCACAAGCTTAGCATCCTTATCTCAGATGATAGTCAACACAGAATCATGCCAAGAAAACTTTTGATCCTCTTAAGTGATGTCTTCTGATGGCAGCAGTTCGAGGAAGCCTACCGTTTGGCTTAAGCCGAAACTTCAATGCTTTATTCATTTTGCATATTTATACCAGGTTTGGCATCTTACCTTTTCGTAAAACTTAGTCTAGAAGAACAAATACCATCAACTAGAGGAGGGTTAGGTGAAGTGCATGGCAACTGTATCTAATCAGCGCGGTAATGCCTCTGTCTCGAAAACCAAAAACTAATCTGGTGCTTTTACTTCCTCTCGCGTCTGCACGTTTCAAAGCGAGAAGACCAAATAATTTTTGATATTGGAATTTCGAAGTTTATATTAGTTGTTGATTGACAATAGTTCGAAAACTTTGCCAAGAGATGGGGAATTCCAAAGACGAAGTTAGTCAAGACAGCTCTTTAACCATAGAAGATTAATGTTTGATGCACTGAACCAACAATTACCACTAAAAAGTTGGGCTATTAGCCATGGTGGTATTCTCAAGTTTGGCATTAGATTAGACGAGTGTTCCGTCTCGAATCATTGATCAGATGCTCAATGGAGTTTTGCTTTATAACATGATTCCTTACTAACGCGAAGGGATAAGTCAGAGATTGGCGTATGAAATTACTATAATTCTGTGAAGATCGTGAAGAATCCTACTTTTTAATTTATGCGTAATCTTTGTCAAATTAATTAGGCCTGGTTACGTATTCATCTGAAGAGAGTATAGTCTTTGCCAAACACTTTTGACACATGTCCGCCTTCGTATAATTCAACTGAACAATTCATGTGCTGTGGATTGTCCTAATTACTTCTACAGGTCCTGATGCATATTTGACTTCTAGCATATTATGTTTACGTTAATGATAGAAACATTGTATTGTCAATCAAAATGAACCAATTATATAAGAGCATAAAACTCCTTTCGGTAGAACACGTCTTGCACGAAAGAAGTTGGACTGTTTTTCAGAAATTCCCTCGTAAACTTTCTGAAGGGTTTCTTCTTCTTCTTCTTCTTTTTTTTTTTTTCCATTGTTCGATTGTGAATACTTCATAGATGAAATCATGGAAAAGCAATGACTATAGGTGAATTATATGGAATTTCAAGTTGTACATTATAAAGCAAATATCATGATCCTAACAAAAGGTACACCCACATTTTTTATCATTTGACTTGGATGCACCAAGACGTGCGCAATCGTACTGTTTACTCTCTGATGTAAGGAAAAGTTTTGCATCCCTCCCTCAAATTCACCACTCTTACCCAATGACGGGGCGGAATTTTATTTTGGAAGGACAGAAGTGGTAATATTATTCTGAAACTCTTCTATTTTTTCCTTCTTTTGTCGCTTAAAGATGCATTTTAGCGATAACAATTACCTTTTTAGCCATAAAAAAAGGCAATACAAGAGCATAAAAGGAGCAAAAGTAACATCTTCGTTAACAGTTTATCAAGATAATAAGGAGACCACTGAAAAAAGTATAAAGCTAAAGCATTGGTACAATTATAGAATACAAGTTTGAACTGGCCAAGCCTAAATGTTGTCTTGAACGTTTTACAGTGTCCATGGGTTAATTAGGTTGGGTTGGGAAGGCTATGAAGGACTGATCTCACTGGGGTTTGCCTAAGAAAATTAGTCTTACGTACAAGGCTGATCCTAGCTCTGAACCTACTCATCCCAGCCCAACTGTAACCGGCCTGACCCATTACTTTTATGTATTGCCTTTTTCATAACTATATTGAAAATTTTTCTTTTCTTTATTTTATTTAACCAAAAAACAAAATTGTTATTGTTAAAAAGGAGATTTCTATTACTGCAACGCAGCCTATTGTCGTGGGTCGCTATCTGGCCACCACCGCCAAGATCTCCGCCACCACCAACAAAAATAACATGAATTTTAAAATTTAAAGTTCAGTTAAGATATAGTAACAACAACTTTGTCATTCAGATACAGTAAAGAGTAACGTATTGTTTCTTTGTAACAATTATTTGTGATTTTATGCAATCTCAGAGTTTTGTATGTATTTTGGTCGATGACAGTGGCTAGTGGCTACGACGGCATGGTTAGTCGTGGCTTACAGTTGGTATCTGGTGGCTACGATGCATAAATAGTTGTGGTGGTGATTAAAAGGGTGATGTCATTAGAGGTGGCGGCGATGATGGTTAGTGCTGATCGAAAGGGTGGTGGTGACGGCATCACGGCGATGGTTAACGGTGGTTGGTATGGCATTGCTAGTTGGTGTCAACATTGGTGAACGACTATGGTAGGTGGTTGTTGGAAGGGTGGTGGTGGCCTTTAATAATGGGGGGGGGGGGGGGGGGAGTGTGTGTGAAGTGTGGACGCATATGATATTAGGTTGTTGGTAATCTGACTAGAACCATTGAATTTTTGTTACAATGGATGTTAAAGTGACGCCTGTAGACCAACTCGGCCCTAGTGTGTTTAACCCAGACTCCACCCTAAGTTTCATTTAAAGGATAGGATTGAGTTGAGTTGGGTCGGGTTGGGTTGGGCTGCATTAATTTTTTATCCAACCCACATCTCAAAATTTTAGATTGCATCTGGCAGTGGGGCAGGGTGGGGGATCAGGATCCCCTGCTGTAAGAGAGGGGTGCTGTCCCCATTGTTGTGAGAGGGGGAGAGAGAGAGAGGGTAACCATGGTTTGCATCCCCCTCTCTCTCTTCCCCCTCTCACAACAATGGGGATAGCACCCTTGCTGTAACCCACAGTTACAGCAGGGGATCCTGATCCCAGGATAGGGACCTCATCGTACTTGTACAGTTCAACCAAATTAAGTACTTATGTACAATGTGTTATCCTTAAAAAAAAAAGTACATACAAAATTTCGTCTCAGGCGAATTCTTTAGTTCCTTTCACTTATATAATCTTTTTCTTTCTTCTTCTTTTTTTTTTTTTGAATTTGGGCCAAAACCTTTTCAATCATATCATTAATAAGCATGTAGTATAAGAAAGAGTACATGAAAAAAAGGAGCGACACATAGTCAACCCACCTTGTAAATTTGAGAGAGGCCAAAGAATAGCCAACTTTAATGCCATAAAATCTATACAACGGTGGCTACATGCATAAAAGATTAGCATGCCTTTACCTCACCAAGATACTACCTATAAACAATGACAACAATCCTGTGTCTCAGAATATTCAAAATTATATAAAATAAATAACTTGATCAAACAACCACTACTCAAATTTATAAATGAAGCCAAAAAAAAAAAAACCCAACTCAACAACACCTGCCACACGTCATCTTACACCACACGTCCTAATTCAACACCATTTCCAATTGCCAGCTAACAGCAACTAACATTTGTCAAGACAAGCAAATGCCTCGAGGCCACTAATACCGCTAAAGAAAACTGGCACTTGAAGAAAGTGTCGCTAATTTACGACGTTTCAAAGCTAATGCCGCCAAATAAAAATGGCACTTTTGGCAAAAGCGTTGCTAACTTGGCGACACTTTTACGAAAGTGTCACATACCTGATTTGACTATTGACCCATGAGTGGCACTTGAAAGTGTCACACAAAAGTGTCATAAATGGAAAACCAACGTTTATAACAAGTGTCGGGAAATTCCCGACGGACAAATTTGCGACGCTTACGAAAAGCGTTGATAAAGTGTCGGGAAACCGTTTTGCCACACTTTTACTGTCATTGGCAACACTTTTCTAGTGTTGCTGAAACCCTTTTTTTGTAGTGGTGTCACCACCACGAATGCTAGAAGCCTTTATTACCATCGGATCATCACCTGTCTTCGACCACCACAGGACACCAAAACCCACCAAAGGCACCTCCTCGTGTGGGTTGATGTAAACACTTTAGGATATTGCACCCTCGCTATCGCTGAGCACCACGTGCAATCCACAACACCCACCAACACTACCCTGACTAGACCACTAAGCCAATCCATACCCTTATCATGCCAGCTACAATGGAGACCCTAATCCCAACAACCACTCCAACCATTATTAATTCGAGAGAGGGGGGATAAGGATCCAACTAGAAAGGCAAAGGGGAGAAAAACAGAACTTACTAGGTGAATACCACCCACAAAACATTGAACCACCAACAACCATTCATCGCAGACTCTCACGCCCAACCACCGTGAGCCACCACCAGACCACCCACACATTCCAACATGGAAACAGGGAGATGACAACCAAGCTTGGCTAAAAACCTAACACCAACAATGAGGCCAAGCAACCCTGGCGATCGACACACTGCCACCGCCACCACAAACCACCATCACATCACCTAATTCACAGCGAGAGGAAGCCACACTCACATCTTTTTTGGTTTTCAATCATGCATGGTCTGTAGCACTGTTTCAAGAGAGAGAAATACCTAAGACCACAGGCGAATTACATCGATTTTGAAGTCGTACATTACTTAAAAAAAAGTCATTGTGTTTGAACTGCTGGGCAAAGTCACTTCTGATCGTGAGCTTGCGACACAATCGATAAGCAGTGCGGATTTTACCTCTAAGGCCTGAAAACTTCTCTGAAAATGAAAAATGAAAATATAAACTGAATGTAGAACGATTGCGCGCGCAATGAAAACAAAGAAAAGCTTTTATTAATGCTGAAGATGTTTACATAGCACAACCCTATCGATAGATAGAAAGAACTTCTAAATATGAAGGAAAGAAAAAAGACTTGAAAATGTCTTGATTTGTTTGGTTGGTTGATGATCTCCTTGCTCCTTCTTTGATCCAGCCGTTATAGTACATTTATAAATTGTAGAAAATAACTATCACTATTAGACAAACTACCTACTTAATAAATAATTCCTACCACTTAAAAATTAACTACCCACTAATAAGTTGATGCTAAGGAATGTGGGTACGTATCTATGCAGAGGTGCCACAAAGGCTGCAATCCGCGTCAACTTCCAAGTATGCAAAGTGAGAGACAGTAAGGACGGAGTAAGGGTTGAGAGCAAGGCTCCCCAGACAGGCTGCGCAGACAAGACGAAGACGAATAGGGCCGGCGACCGACAATCCAAGCTAGGGTCAGCGTCAAGAGTTCGATGTCAGGGGTTTGAAATGTGTTTCTCTCTCTAGAATTTCAGAGAGAATGAGTTTTAGAGAGAGAAAGTGAAAATGACAAATGAGAGAGTTCTTCTTAATGAAATCCAAGGTCCCCTATTTATAAGAAAAACTGTGCTGGTGTCATTAATGTGTCATCAGCTGACACGTGTCACCCTTGGGAGTGACACGTCAGCAGGGGGTCCACAAATACCGGTTCTCCGTCGGACTGTTGGTTCCCAAATTCGTACTACCTTGCCCCATACAACATCTTTCCACCTGTCTGAGAAGACTGAAGACACCGTAACGGCATGATCAGAGTAAGCCCGTTGCCCCAGCCACCGGTCAAAGCCCTTACTGAATCCCACAAGTGTGTCAAGAGACGCGTAGAAAACCTGACAGCGGCGAGGGTTGCCCCTGTAGCCAACTGCCAGGCGGACTAGGTGCGATGCCCTCTAAAGACCTACTCCCGTCCCGGAGTGACCCGGGGGGTCATCGTCCCAGGGGCGCCGATGATCATCGGTAACGTGAGTGGACATGGTCACAGCTCAGTGCCTAGTGTCATGCAAGTCACCCCAGGCCGCAACAGCTTTGTGGTAACGAGCCTATCCCGCTGCCAAGGATCCTCATGCCAGAGCACTATGAACAGAGCCCCCCAGAATGAAGACGGCGATGGCTTTGTGGTAACCAGCCCATACCGTGGCGGCGATGGCTTTAAGGTTGTGAGTCCATTCCGGTGTGAGGGGTCCTCGTGCCGGAGTCCCCCGTGATTGTAAAGGCGATGGCTTTAAGGTTGTGAGCCCATCCCATGGCGGTCATGACTTGAAGGTTGTGAGTCCATCCCGCTGCAAGGGTCCTCGTGCCGGAGCCCCCCGTGATTGTGACGGTGATGGCTTTAAGGTTATGAGCCCATCTCGTGGTGGCGATGACTTAAAGGTTGAGTTCATCCTTCTGCGAGGGGTCCTCGTGCTGGAGCACTACGAGCAGAGCCCCTCTAAATACTGCACACTCCGGAGAGTAGGTCGGAGCATGTTCCACGTCCATGGTGGGGGCACATGGTATGGTGGATAAGTGTGGTGCCCGGGGGGCCTGTAACATGACTGTGGCTTACGGGCGCGGTGACTACTGTCGCGAGACCATACCTGGTGTCGGGAGCACATGTCATAGAAGTGGTGCACGGGCGCGACGACGACTGTCGCGAGACCATACCTGGTGCCGGGGGCACTGTAGAGTGACAGAGAGCCCGGGGGCACGGTGGAGTGTTGGAAATGGCACGCAGACGCAGGTGACGGTCATTGCGGCGACTGCATACTGGCAACAATGGGCGTCGTACGGTCGCAGTGATGAGTGAGCATTATAAACTGTAGTGCGTGAATGAGAAGCAAAATGGAGAGTCTGTAGCCCCCCGAGACTAGGGTGGCTGACCCCTTCTTAAAGAGGGTGGCCGACCCCCCTTTAAGGGAGGTGGCTAACCCTCTCTTTAAGAGGGTGGCCGACCCCCCTTTAAAGGGAGTGGCCGACCCCCCTTAAGGGGAAGGCATGCTAAGTCCCAGTTTGCATATTTTCCAAGTATTGGTGGCGCCGATGCCGTCACATTAGTAACAAAAATAATTTTTGTCATGTAGAAAGTCAATGAAAAATACACGTGACTTGAGCATGCGCATTTACACCAGTCAACAGCGTTGAAAAGTTGACCGTTGAATATGTGACGTGCCGTGCAAAAATGGGACCCCTGGTGGGCCCTTGAGTGTGACCAGAATAGGTTGGCAACATAAGTAACCAACACTGCTTATTCCTTATGAATAGGAACACATTTTCAGATGTGTTCCTTATTTAATTTCTTCACGATCTCCTTCAGAAGTTATAATAAAAAGTAAATGTCATTTGGTAACATTTAATTCAAAGTGAAGTCATTAAATAAAAAATTATTTGTTGTTGCAAACACATTGTAATCCTTGCAAAAGGTATACTCAAGTCTCCTAATAATTCAACTTCGATATGTTGAAACATGCACAAATATAGTGTCATCTCTTAACTGCAGAAACTTCTCTCTCATTCAAATTTGAAAGAAGATCTCAATAGAACTGTTGTAATGATAACATCAGATGTTAAGAGAAGTAATGAAAAATAGTGCTCATATTTTTTTTTATTTTTTTAGAACTAGTTGGGTACATGTGCAATGCACGTGTATATAAACGTTTTCTTTAACACCAAAGTTATTCTGTATTTTGATAATTGTGCATATTATCCTTATAGTTATGTCACAAATGTAAATATTCTCCATAGAAGTACCGGTCTTTCGTAATTCTGCTGACATTAATGAAGAATCCTCACTTGTCGATCAAAAACCAATATTTAGTGTGAGTACCAATTTCTAACCATGCACATCTCTTTCATTCTCAAAACAAATTTGAAAAGCAATAAGTCATTGTTTATAATCCGAACAACAATTTTTAACACGCCATTGATTTGATTCCTCCTCATCTTTGCGTGGTCGTATCTTTTCTTATTCTTTTACTATCCGTCTCTATTAGGCTCTTTTATCTTGTTTTTATCATCCATGTTATTAGTGATTATTAGTGAAAGCGAGTCTTCCTTGTGCATAGCACTACCCATTGAATCATTTGAGTTTGATCGCATTAAAGCCTTCTTTGGCATATGAAGCATTCTCCTTCCATTGGAATAACAAAAGAACGTCAAGATACTTTTTGTTTCAAGGATTTGCTAACAAACTTCAATAGAAGCGACGACCTCAAACTAAAAAGAAAAGGAGTTCCTTGTTATCTTGTTGGCCTAGCATATTTAACTATACATGTTATTCCTTCCCCGCGAGAGATCGCAACTAAGAAAAGTATAAATGAGGCGAAGTCAAAGCACCAAGCAATGAAAAATCTGTGATATTTTACGTAACCTTTTGACATTACATCAAGAGAGAGAGAGAGAGAGAGAGAGAGAGAGAGAGAGAGACTATCAAAGAGAGAGGAAGTGCCTTAGACTATTCCTGAAACTGATGTTCTTATGAACGTGTGTCACTTTAAATGACTCTGTGCACCAAGCCCACTTCGGTCATCATACTGTTATTCCCAGCCACTTGTGCTTATTTTTTAAAATCTTACTGTCTCTGTCAAGGCAAAAAAGTTCTTAAAACTCCTAATTACTTAATTTCCTTAAGATGACAAATCATAATAGCACTCTGGTTTCTTTGCCATTTATATAAAGAAAATGGTGTCTTTGAAAGTATAAAAACCATAGCACACTTATACATCAATAACTCCATGAACATCTAAACTCAAGCTTGAGTTGTAGCGAGCTGCCTTATACTAACTAAGTTTGAAAGCATAAATCCTTCAAACCCAAAGGTCCAACAAAAACGTAACAATTTCTACCCTCTTCGGCATTAACATTTTTATGCTTTTTTTTTCTTCTTTTTATGTGTGTGTGGTTGGGTTGCTGCTAAAGATGTAAGATTGCACAAAAACCGCACTGAAGGAAACTGTACTCTTCAACCCATCAGTTGGTATGTAAATCAAGGTTCCATATCTCCACGCGAGTATAAGAAATTCAATGCCAATAGGCTCACCATTACCAAGTTCATGCAACGCTTTTCGCTACATAACAAAACCAATAGGCATGTGGTCGAGTGTAGGAGGCTTCTGCATTAATCTTCTCCTTTGTCATCACAACAACATTCTAGAAAAGTGCGAAAGATACCCTTCAGCGCTACAGCATGAATGAACTTTTATTCGGTCTCGAAACAAAATAAACACCATTTCACAGGCGTCGTCGACTCAAGCACTAAAAAGACAAGCCCTTTTAGCAAAGCAAAGAAGACACAACGTAATTGACGTAGTGGCATAAGTGAAGCAACCAAATACTATAGATGAGAAACAAGAAGAATATATCCAATCTCAAGCTCAAAGAAATGATTTACACAAGTAAACAATGGCAAACCTGTAAAGAGTTTGAAGGCCATCGAAAGCTTAATTTAATTAAATCCTATAATTTACATATTGACAAATACAAAGAAAGTAGAAGGGAGAGAGGAAAATTCAGAAATAAATAACATATGTGCAGTTATGCTTTCAATAGTTGTCGCTAAAAAGACAGATTGTTCGCATGAATGGAGTGAGGAGAGCATTATATAGTGAGAAGACTCTTCAACTGTCTCTAATGATGCAGATCTAAAACGCATGTCAACCATAAATGTCGGTTTTTATTTGAAACATAGGTTACCGCATTCCTTCGGTGTTGAAATATGAATACCTTAAGTGGAAGCCAGTCTAGTGGAAGCCAGCTAACCTAAGCGACCACGAAGAGAGATTTTTTTTTTGCTGGGTCAGCGGATCCGCTTAAGCAAGCAAATCCAAAGCAGGCTATGAAGTCAAATCTGTCTATGAACCTATGTGAATTGGATAAATTGAATCTTTTGGCGGAGGAAATTTGAAGGATTTTTTAGGATTAATGATTTGTAGGTGGAGAGCATGATTATGTGAAGAATTATGGTCATTCAATGGAGGAAGATGTATGTACAGAAAATGGAATGAACCAAAGAGAAACGATGAACGAGGAGGAAGTGAAAGGGGGTCAGTCAAGAGCAACAAAGAATACAGAATTTGGGGTTCCAAGGGCATTAAGGGTATAATGGACTTATGTAAGGGTATCTTTTATCACAAAATAATTTACAAAGATTGATTTCAAAGACATTTATAGTATAACTAATTTATGTAAGAGTATTCTTGACTAAAAAAATATTTTACAAAAATTAATTTATATATATTCACACTTTTATAAATAGTAACACAGGTGTCTGCTTCGTACGTAGTCTTATCGCTATTCCGTGCTAAAATTAACATTAGCGATAACTAATGATTGAAAATTAAAAAGTTCTCTTCGCGTCAGAGTAGTTAACTCGAACCGGAGTAGCAGGGGACCTCTTTAAAGCGCTTACAAGCTTTAAGGCAACTCGTAACGCCCAAACATTTTGTGTAGCCCGTCCCGTAAAGATCCCGCAAAACAATGGCAGCACCACCCACCATCCCGATCTCGAGCCCCCAATCCACCGCCTCTGCCGCCGCACAACCGCCCATCGCCACCCCGGCGTTCCGGGCGTTCGTCTCACGCCTCTCCCAATCCATCCGCCACGGCTTCTCCCAGCGCCGCCCCTGGTCGGAGCTCGTCGACCGGTCCTCCTTCGCCCGGCCCGACTCGGTGTCGGAGGCCGCGTCCCGGATCCGCAAGAACTTCTCCTACTTTCGCGTCAACTACGTGACCCTGCTCGCGGCCGTCCTCGCCCTCTCCCTCCTCTCCAACCCCTTCTCCCTGCTCGTCCTCCTCTCCCTCCTCGGCGCGTGGCTCTTCCTCTACGTCTTCCGCGCGTCGGACCAGCCCATCGTGGTTTTCGGAAGGACCTTCTCGGATCGCGAGATTCTCGGGCTCCTGGTGGTGTCAACGATAGTTGTGGTGTTCCTCACCAGCGTGGGATCCATTCTCATTTCGGCTTTACTTGTCGGACTGGCGATAGTGGCCGTACACGGCGCATTTAGGGCGCCGGAGGATCTGTTCCTGGACGATCAGGAGCCGGCCAACGTTGGATTCCTGTCGTTCCTCGGTGGCGCCGCCTCTTCTGCCGCCGCAGCCGCTGCTCCGGCCGTCGCGAGCCGCGTATGATGAAGGTGGAACTGGACCGGATCGGGTCCGATCCGATGTAATTCGGTTAGGGTAAATGAAATCTGATTCATTATGTCTTTCAAAGTGAATTAAATAGTCGGCATTTATTCTTGGTAAGTCGGTTTCATTATTGCCTCGGATTTTTCGGAAATTGCTTAGGTTTTCCTTCTGCAACTGGAGATTGCCTTTTTTTTTCTTCTCTAACCTAATGTTATATAGATTTGCTAGTGTGGATCCAATTTTGATCGTTGTGAAAGTATTGTCTTATCGCCCTTTGTTCACTTGAGTTAATGTCTTGCCTTCTTCAGGGATCGGTTGGATCTCCAACCTTGAGCTTGAATTCAAATTCTTTGATTCCGTTTGCAACTTTAATTATCTTTTAATCATTTTCCTTGAACTGCTTCCGAACTTGTGCCAGTGTTGTCTTCTAATTTTGTTGAATGTGCGGTTGCATTGACGATTCTTTAATTTCAAAAATTCGCAAGGTTCTTTAGTGTCTGGTGAAATTCCTTGGCCTTTGTCAAAATGATTTGCTGGAGAAGAGCATCCTAGGACTTACCTGCCACCGACTGTCTTTTACTTCTGGTTTCTTATATGAACCCAAGAGGTTTGGCATCAAACCAAAGTTACTGTAAAATTATGCGAGATTATGCTTGAGATTTACATGGAGGCTTGCAGTGATTTAGTTTATCGCAGCTGACAGTTGGTTTTTAGGGGAAATAATAGCTTTGTCTTTAGATGAATGTCCTTCTAAGACTTGGAATATAGATTGCAAAAATGAGGGAAGTGAGCACATCATAGTATAGTAGAATGTTTTTCCCAAAGTAGTTTTAGAGGCTTGCCTCTTTTATTTGATTGTCTGTTTTTTTTTTTTCTTGTTGGGAGGGGCGGGGCGCAAATTCTTATTTATGAACATGAATATGTAGGGTTTGTAATTCTTTTGCATGCTCGCGAACGTAAATGAGGTTTGGTTTTAGCATTGAAGATGCCTGTATTAGGTGGGATGTTTATCTTGCTGTTGAATTTGAATTGAAATCTAATTTGCATGTTATCAAACGTGCAAGTGCACCCATGTCTTTGGGAGTGTCCTTGAATAACTAGTTCAGGATCCTGTTGGTTTGGGTGCTGGCAAACTTGGAGCTTATGTAGTCACTTGACGGGGACCGGGAACTTTAGGCTGGTTGTTTAGGCAGTTATGAATGTAGTGGAGGTTGTCTGTAATCCTCTGACTATGGACGAGAGATTGTAGCCTATGTAATGGGATATATATTGCTTTAAAAAGCTCACCGGTCATTACTTTTTTTCCCCCTTGGGTTTAGATTGGAGAATTGCATTGACTATAAAATGAATGAAACATGAAAATTCGGCCTTATAGGTACACAAATATCTAACTGTAAATCTAGATGTTAAACCACAACAAGACGTTCTTATGTCCCAAGGATTAGATCGACATTGACAGAAGTGCCATATTGTGGCCATTCTTCAACAAGAACATGTAGATGATGAGGCCAAGGCTTTAGCTACGTGAAGGAGATCCTTTGAATGTGTATCTATAGTAAACCAATGAATTTGTGATTGCTTAGCAAATGTCAAAAAATATCGGGGTTGACACACCTGGCATATGGGAGATTAGCTGCTCCACTGAACCTGCATTTAAAGTAAGACAATGAAAATTTGTACTAGTGTAGCAAATGTTAGTAATTATCAAGGTTGACACGGCGGAAATGAGGTCGGCATCTCTCAACTCTTGTCTGGGAGACAGTAAACTGTGAGTCAGTACGAACAGTAATATGCTTAAGATGTATGTCTAGGGCAATCTGAAAGAAGGGCTTTAGCCTGCATGGTGTGGTGGTCCAAGGCCTTGAAAGATTGTCCATTGCGTTTTGAAAGATTGTCCATTGCGTTCCAACAATCATTCCACTAGGAGAGAGATCACCAACCCCATACGAGCTGCTAAAGAGAGGAAGCAAGGAAATAGCCAAGGGAGCAATGACAGAAAGAGTGAGGAAGTGAATGATATCTTATTCTCGGGTCGAACCTCTTTCCGTTGGTTTGGTTTGGGCTATAAATGGCTGGGCCAACCAATCGCATATTAATTGCCTGGGCAAAAATTTCGCTTCTTTGCTGGTGCAGGATGAGTGTGCCAAGGTTCTGTGAAGGCACGCATATTTGTGTCCTTCATACTTCATCGGTTTCGATTGTCTTTGTGTCTACTTATGAATTTGCAGTGTCCTAAAATCTTGTATCTGACTAACTAGTACAAGGTCTCGTCTTTCCTCGTCCTTGCCTGTGCAAGAAAAGATAACCAATTTAAGGCTGCACAAATATGTTAAACAGTGGATATACCTAGTCTTCTTTCTGTCGGCTCTAATTTGTTAGTATTAGTGAGATTCTCGCTTTCATGCCACGGGTTGAAGCAATTGGTTAAAGTAATGGACGTAGGGGGGGGAGACAAAAGGAGAAAAAGGAGACTGAGAGGGTTGGAAATTAGTTGCCAGAAATCAAGGTAACTCTGTACGCCTTCATTGCCTTGGGGGTCAGGGAACTGCAAGGAATGCGGTAACAGAAAGAAGTGGAAATTGAAAAAGAACTAAGAAAGCTTCACCCTTTAGTACTCTGCCTTCCCTGTACTGATGATCTAATTATTTATTATCTATATGCTATGTGCTATGTGCTATGTGCTGGAACAGAATTAGAAGTTTTTTTTCAGGGAGTGTAAAAATTATATCGAATTTATCAAAATTTTTTGTTAAAATAAAATTAAAAATAGAGTGCACTTAAAAAGCATACAAATTAAATTAACCAAACATATATTCCAATCCAACCAAATCACCAATAATTTTTGCAATATAATCAAGACATACTCTTTCAAAAACTAATTAAGAATTGGCAAGCAAATTAACCAAACATATTTTTTAAATCTCTATATAATCATTGAAATTAAACTAAAATTTAAGAATTTCTTTTAAATCTCTATATAATCACTGAAGTTAAACTGTAATTAAACTAAAATTAAATTAACCAAACATACATTCTAAATCACTATATAATCACTAAAATTAAACTAAAATTACCATATATAATCACTGAAATTAAACTAAAACTAAACTATTACCTCACAGTGTGATATGCGTGGCTCACAGAGTCACAAGTCACGGTCGTCGTCTCGTCGCAAAGTTCCTGATCTGGTCAGCGTCACGACGTAATTAAACTAAAACTAAACTATTACCTCACAGTGTGAAGTGGCTCATAGAGTCACAAGAGTCACGGTCGTCGCCTCGTCATGGAGTTCCAGATGTGGTCAGCGTCACGGCGTCGTGGTGAGTCGGTGGCCGGTGCTCACTGTGGTGAGTCGTCTTTGTCGCTCAACGGGTCGTCGTCAAGCCGTCAATTGCCATGGCCTGAGCTCAGTCCTCACCGCCAGTGACGGTCCACACCGTCACGTCGGGGTTTGGGGGGGAGGTGACTGCCGTCTGCTGACTGGTGTGAGGTCTCGGTGCAATTCCCGAAAAAAAAAAAACAAAAAACAAAAAAAATTCTCAAAAGTTTTGGGGTTGCTTCAGCCCCCCTTGTTACCATGTAGTTCCGCCCCTGGCTAAGTGGATTAGTCTAAGGGACCTATTCACGACCTGTGCCGGCAGCTTAAGCTAAGTTGTTAGCACAAATCAGGCTGTCCATCCTTTGCAGATGGACGGGCCATATCTGACTTTTACTTAATTCGCCCTCTCGTCTGCTACATTACGTAGCGGACAGTACTTTTGATCAAAATGTCCTTTCGTACCCCACTTCCTTCTCTGTGCTGCCGACGGTAATTGACGAACCTATGGAATGCGACGAAGCTAGAGCAAAGCAAAGAGTCAGGAGGGAAGCATGGACAGATAAGGAAGGACTATTTACATTCTAGATAATGCCTCTTAGAGTCATCCGGCGATAGGGACAAATTGATAAACTTTACCGTTCGTAATATTATGTTGTGCACCGTGAACGTTTGCTAAAAGAAATTGTAATATGATCAGTGCATGCTAATGGCTTGGACGGCCTGATACCGCCAACGACTTAAGTTAAGTTGCCAACGACTTAAGTTAAGTTGCCAAGGGTGGAATTGATCAGTTTACTTGTTATAAACCCCAATATTTGTTCTTCTGACTGTCTGTACTTTGTAAACATGGGAAATATTGTTTAATCATGAACAAGTTAGAAGACCTTCAGTTGCGTGGAACGAGTGCACCGGTGGATCGCGAATCGCTCAATGAAGAGGAGGTGATGTGCTTATACTATATCCAGCGGTCTCAAGCCTCGCGGTGCATTGTTGCGGGCCCTCAGCGCGAAGGCCAAGGCGAAGGAAAATGTTAGGTGTAGTGGGCTTGTCATTGCAGGAAATGGTGGGCATTTTCGTTCTCTAACACCTGACCAAAATCCATCTTCTCCATCACCTTACTGAAATTGAATCATTATATGTTGTTCCAGACGCCACCAACTCGAAACTGCTAATAAGCAGTAGATCAAAATTCTATTCAGGATGATAGACTGTCTTCGTGGACCACATCTCATGTCTCCATCCATGACTCTAATCCCGCCCTTTTCCAAACAGGTGGAGAACAATAGTTGTACACCTACAAACTCTGTTGCCATTTACTCCTCAACTTGACCAACTTCACATTCTAGGCGGAGAATAAGACCTGTACCTCTTAAATCTGAGTGGGTTGAGTAGGTGTAAAGGTGACTCTTTTTGAAATTGTTCTCCCCCTCCCCCTGTTTGAAACTGTTTCTGCATCAGGCCTGGCTCCGCCTTGGTATTATTGGTGAAGATTGAGACGATCACAACCCTTTTGATATTTATCGAACTTATTAGCATGAATAGCCTTCCCAATTTCCTATCAGGGAGAGTTAGAAACATGGAGGTCTTCTGGAATTTAGAGGAGTGTAATCTAAAATAGGAGAAAAGGGACGGAAAATTGTTACGTCTCTTCATAGCCAATACACCGTTTTACGTGGTCACAACATATTTATTTCCTTGACCAACTAGTATATCAGGACCACGCAGGACACGAATAATCTATTGAATGAAGTGAGCTCTAAATGTTGGTTTTGGAAAGGACTGGTTTGGGTTTGGCGAAACCAACGAACCGTTTACAGATACATACAAGGTGTAACTGCGGCGTGCCAATCTGGTCACAGCCTTCAGGAAGAATTGTGCTTTGTGTAGAAATTTGATGTAGACTCAGGCTATTCATGATCACAAAGAAGATGCACTGGAAATCGTGAACCACGGAGTTAACCATCCTAGTGTTTTGACCTTCGGAAATTGGAGAAGCAAGTAGAGATAATTAGTTAAACGAACGAGGAGGGTGCGTAAGAAGCAGCCCAACAAAAGGTGAGAGAAGGCTTCCACAGGTCCACAACACAACCATTGGCACCTCCCCCCTTCTCCATGATTGCCTGACACTGCTCCGCCGGAGCCCGACTCCGACTGTCCAGGTAGACTTTTACTACCACGAGGCAAATCTTGGAGCGGATTCACTAGTTAAAGCCGCCGCCGGGGTGACACTTTTGTATCTATTACTTTTGTTCACTTTCTGGTCGGTCTTACTCTTTTTTTACCTTTTGATATATATAGCGGAGTTTTTGTCCCGGCGGATCCTTTGTAATTTAACTTCTTATGTATATATTATTATTAGTTTTTAACTTAAAAAAATTTAATTATCTCTACTCACTTTGCATTGGTAATATATAATGCTTTCCTACTGAAAACCAAAAAAAATAGGAAAAGATATAACTTCTTAAGCCGATTTCAAAATTGCTAGTCTTGCTTAGCGACTTGAACTTACCTAGGGGCATGGATCTTAGAATTGTAGATGGGAGGACCAAAGACATATAAAGACATTGACTACCAAGATTATGGAGTTCTGTCCACGAGGTTCAAATTGTGGTACAACAGAAAAAATTAAATACATGATATTACAATTTTACAAATAACAAACAGTACAAATTTAACTAGGGTCCAACCAGGAGTCCTAAATTCTCAACTTTATCGTTAATTACGGGTCACAAAGTATGCAGATTTAATCATATCCTCTATAAATAAAACAATACATGTGTATATGATGGAATACATGTAAGAAAGTTAGAATTTTGATTCAAATAAAATAGGAAACAAACAATGCGGGTGCCCGTAGTCGATCGAACATATTCAGGATGTGGAAGCAAACATATATTACTAATAAAAATTAACAATGAACGAAACTTCTTGCGTAAGTTCTGGTGGACAAGGTTGGATCTTTCATCCTCAATTTATTGGATAAACTGGAAGGCCTTATGTGCACCAAAATTGTCTGGGGGACTAGGTTTCAAGGACATAAGGTTATCTAATCAAGCTCTTCTAGCCAAAACTAGCTGGAGAATTTTGAAGGAACCAGAGAGTCTCCTGGCAAGAGTACTTATAGGAAAATATTGCATCCGTTCTAACTTTAAAAATTGTTCAACCAAAGGTAATCTTTCTTGGGGATGGAGGGGAATTCTTGCTCGTCGTCATGCCATTACAACAGGTCTTAGTTGGCAGGTTGGTAATGGTTCAAGGATATCGATTTGGAATGACGACTCGATTCCAAATGAGGAAACCCCCCGTCCTCTTGCTCTAGCTAACAACAACAATCACCCTGCTTCTGTTGTCAAATACCTCATCCATAATAACATCTGGAACTCCTGCTTGATAAATTATCTTTTTCCCACTGACATCGCAACAATGATTCAAGCCATTCATATATCTCCACATGGAAATAGATGATACAATGGTTTGGCGATATGCTAAGAATTGTGACTATTCCGTCGTGTCAGCTTATCAAATGTTATATCACCAAAGCCTTGAGAATCGACACCTTCGTGACTGCCAATAGTATGCTCCGGCCTCCCTTAAACCCGAAACTATTGAAGAATGTATGGTTGTTACCAATCCCATCAAAATTGATCTTCTTTATATGGCAACTTATGTGGAATAGACTCCCTTTAAATTTCAACCTCCACCACTTGAGAATCTCAAATTTCGACCTTTGCCTTATTTGTCAGTGCTACACAGAAACAATCGACCATTTTTTCTTTTCTTGTCTGACAATCAGACCAATCTGGTTTGGAGGTTTGGCAGGTTTGCATAGCCAAAATGTGGGAAACTCCTTTATCGAATGGCTAACAAATTGGCTCCTAAACTCTGCACGTCATGGTATTTTACTACCAAAATCTATTCATATTATCTCCACCATGTGGACTATCTAGAATCATATAAATAATCACGTCTTCAGGCAAAACCCCTTTTCAACCCGTTGCTGCCATCAATAGTATCACATCCCTCACCCAGAACATTTGTGAAGTCTTTGCTAGAAAGAAATCCTCTAAATCGCACATCTTAAATACCTCACAATCAGAAATGTCTCTTCCATTTTCTTTGGTGTCTAACATCAATCAGTGCAATTGTGTGACAGTGAGCCCCCTCACAATGATCATCAATATCAGTTTCAATAAGGTCATCTGTAAATCGAGTTTAGGGCTTTATTGCCTTTCTGAAAGCGGTCTTCGATGTGCGACAGCGGCTATAGCTTTTCTAGCATCTGACGAATTGAATGCTATATCCAAAGGCTTGCTTACTGCTTTTTACTGGGCAAAGAAGCATAATTTTTGCACATAAATGTCTTAACTAACTCTAATTTTTTGTTTGATCAGCTCTCAGATATGAAGGAGATCCCTAATACTACTGCTCTCATTATGTATGACTTTTGCCATGTGCTTTCGGATTTCCATCAGTTTAGAGTAGACAGAGTCACGATGCCCCAGCTCAAGGAATCCAGATCATTAGTTGCTTTTGCCTGCCATGCACGTATTGCAGTCTACCAAAACTGGGTACATGACTTTTTGCCGTAACAGGATCTCTAATTTCCTTTGTACCATGCTCGTGTATTTTGGTTTTTGTGTAACTATCTTAGCTCTGTTGGTATCTCTTGTAAATTTGTAGGTAGAGTCTTGTTAGTTCTGGATTTATCGCATGTACTCACCTTTCGGTGTTGAACTCTTACTTTTGCCTATGCTGCATGCTATCTCTTTTATTCAACAAAACATGAAAGAAAAAGATGAATTTTTTGCGTCTAAATAACACACTTATTAATACTAAAATACTTCTTTAGTTTCAATGTGAACCTTATTTACCTGTTTACACCTTTTTAAAAATCTGAATTCCAAACTCAGATGGATTGTAAGAAAAAACGTATGCTTCAAATCACGTTTTTAATAATATATCTCTGAACCTGCTATTTACAACACTGCTTTACAAATCTTAATTCCAAACAAACATTTCAAGGTAGAAAACGTGGTTTATAAACCACATTTTAATAATATATTGTTGGAAAACGTGGTTTCAAACCACGTTTTCAATAATATATTGTTGAAAACGTGGTTTGAAACTACGTTATCTGTCTTGAAATCTCTGTTTGTAATCACGATTTGTAAAAGTACGGTAGATAGTTAAATAAGATTATTGAAAACTTGATTTGAAATCACGATTTTCGCCTTGAAATCTCTCTTCAGAATTACGGTTGTAAAAAATATTGTAAATAGATGAATAAAATTCAAAATAAAATAAAAAATAATTAAGCATTAAAAGTGTGCTATTTAAGAAGAAAAAAAAAACTCAACAAATTTGTGCTGAATTTTGGTGGCGTAACTCTTACCGAAGACTTTACATGGATTAGTGTGTACGGAAGGAAATTTCATTAATGCTTGACAAGACGTAGGAATGGATAGAGAGAGAGAGAGAGAGAAGAAAGTCTGAAGATGTCAAACATCAATGATTATGACAAGATGTCACAACCATTAACTGTCGCCCTAGCTACTCGTATTTGCCTATTTGCTAATTCCCTCTCTCTCTTCTCTTAACCTGCCGTCGGTGCAAAAATGCATCCCTGAACCAAACTTCCACTTACGGAGAATTAAATATAGAAAAAGCGAGTAAGTCAAAACGAGAGTAAAAGATTGAGCGAAATTATTGTTCACCGTAAATGTACTTATTCCGAAGGATTTTTTTTTTTTTAATATATGATCAACTTTCTTTTCTAAAGAAATTTTGTTTTTATTTTTTTTAAATATAATCTACTATCAGAACAGAAAGTCTTAAGTATTTTTTTGGATAAAGAGAGAGCAGTCAAGTGGGTGTTTGATAATTTTTTGAGTGTTTGGTCCTTTTTATTAGACTTTTTTATTTGGTGGTTTGCGGTGGCGGTTGTTTGGTAAAATGGTAAAATGGTTAAGGTGGCTGAACCGGCGGTTAAGCGCTTAATGGTAATAAAACGGAAGTCTTTCGCCGGCGGCCGGAGGTGGCTGCCGGCATTTATTAAAAAATGAGGTTAACATGGTTTGGTAAAAAAAACCAAAATGAAAAAAAAAATTATTTTTAAATTTTTTTTTTACTCAAAATTAAAAATTTTTTTAAATTCTTTACCAAACTTTTTTGGAGGCTAAAATCGTGAGGGAAAAAAATTTTGTCAAACGGGGTAGTATTTTATTGATGGGAGCGCCAGGGGTGAGTTGGTGACTAGAGGCTTCGATTAGAAAAGTGGCATGAGGGGTGTTTGATAAAATTAAAATTTAAGTGCTGAAAAAATTGGCTTAATTTGTGAAAATAAGAGATTGATATTGAAAAACAGTTAACGGTCTAATGGTAGATGACTTAAAAAAAATTATTTAAAATTTATTCATTTTACCAAAATTATTAATTTATTTATATTCTTTATAACTTTTTTGAGGCTAAAATCGTGTTGGTAATGGTGTCAGTGGTGATAAAGTAATACTAGTGGTGGTGGTAGCGGCGGAGGTGAAAAGGTATCAATGGTGGCGGTATGGTACGTGAAGCTGATATTGGTAATTGTGATAATAGTGATACATAACGGTCATGTTAGTGGTTGTAGTGTGGTAGAGGCGGTGTTACCAACAAATTAATTGAGGCTACATCATGATGATAATTATTATTTTTTATGTAAAAATATGTTAGAGAACTTTTGATCATCTCACTTAGAATTAAGTGATCAGCATTAAGTAAGTTTATTTTGACTTAAAATTTTAGTATTTTTTTTATAGGAATTAATTATTTAAGTGATACAAGTTTTAGCGCTTGATAAGGCACTTAATTAAAAATCATTGAAAATTTTAAGTTTTAAGTGTTTAATTACGTTATGAAACACACCCTAAAACTTAAAAATTAAAAATATTTGTTCTCTTTAGCTCTAAAATTTGAATGCTACTTTTCTTTTAACTAAATCATAAACCTTAACTCATCAATTATTAACTAGTAAGTTCATAGACCTTAGCTCATAAATTATTTGAGAAACGGAGGATAAAGGATCATAAAAGACATTAAACCTACTGTGCAGGTCAAAACAAAGGATTATTCGTCAAAAGTTGGCCACAATCACAGCAACAAGATAAAAATCAAGTTAACCTCGTATGCCCAAAACCCTCACCTAAAAGACCCCCTCCCTAGCTAGGTGGTTGTGCACCCAACCCGCATTGACCCGTCAAGGGGCACCGGTAGTCAGTCATTCCACAGCCAAAAACGGTGGCGTAATTGTGATATTAAATGCGGCCTGATCCAGAAGAAGAAAGATAGCCGTTGGAGGAGCCAAAAAAAGACCCTCCTCGGTTTCCAAGCCTACGAAGTGTACAGTACAAAACAATACAATTGATCGAGGGCGAGGAAAATACTAGCCGTTCGGCTTTTTGGGCCAGAACAGAAAGGAGATGGGAGGAGCCTCTGAATCTTATTGAACTCCCCCTGACAATCATTTTTATGTCCCCCAAAAATAAAAATAAAGATTCCTTCCTTTTTTATCTCCACCTGCAAAACACACACACACACACACACTTGCACTTTCTCATCTTCACGCGCTCCACCACAGAGGGACCCCCCCAACCCTTCAAGCTCAGTGTGTCAACAGGCACTACAAAAGCTCGTTATAACTGTTTCCTCCCCTCTTGTTTCACTCCTCTATACTTGAGATACTCTTGTCTCTCTCTACTTCTTCTTCGTCTTCTTGAAGGGTATGGAGTCGCTGCTTCAAATTTTCAGTACTTTTTCTGCGTACACTTTTCATGTTCTCAAGTTTTGTTTGCAAAAAGGAGCAGACGGGTTTTATATTTCTGAGAAGAAAGGGGAAACATGGAAGTTTCAATCGAAAGGATTAATGTTATTTCTTCAGCTGCTCTTTTTTGTCATGATTATTACACCTGTTTCGAGCCAGGATGGCTGGGATGGTGTGATTGTCACACAAGCAGACTACCAAGCACTTCAAGCCTTCAAGCATGAACTGACTGATCCAAAAGGGTTCTTGAAGAGCTGGAATGATAGCGGCTACGGAGCATGTTCCGGTGGTTGGACTGGAATCAAATGTGCTCAGGGACAAGTGATTGTCATTCAGCTTCCATGGAAGGGGTTAGGTGGCCGGATAACTGAAAAAATCGGCCAGTTTCAAGCGCTAAGAAAGCTTAGCCTCCATGATAACGCTATTGGAGGTCCAATTCCTGTTGCATTGGGGTTTTTGCCCAATCTTAGAGGTGTTCAGTTGTTCAGCAATCGGCTTTCGGGTTCAATCCCTCCTTCACTTGGTTCCTGTCCTCTGCTTCAAACCCTGGACATTGGTAACAACTCATTCACTGGGTTAATCCCGGATAGTCTTGCTAACCTTACTAAGCTTTACAGGCTAAATCTTAGCTTCAATTCATTGTCAGGTTCAATACCTAATAGTCTCACTCGCTTATCTCCACTCATTTTTCTTGCTCTTGAGCATAACAACCTTTCTGGCCCTATACCAGATGATATAGGTAAGCTGTCTAGGCTTACAACACTAGATGTTTCAAACAATGCCATTAATGGGAGTTTACCCCTTAGTTTCTCCAACCTAGAGAAGCTATCAGTTCTCAATTTGAGGGATAATCAAATTAGTGGGAACATTCCAATCACTATTGGGAAGATTTCCTCTCTCAGACAGCTTGATTTAGCTGATAACAATTTCAGTGGAGGAATTCCCGTCTCCCTTGGTGATCTACCAAATCTTGAATCCTTCAATGTTTCGTATAACAACCTTTCTGGTCCTGTTCCAGTTCATCTTTCTCAAAAATTCAATTCGAGTTCCTTTGAGGGTAATCTTCAGCTCTGTGGGTACAGTTCTTCAACCCCATGTCCAATATCTCCTTCTCCTCCTGTTAATCCGGCTCCATTGCCAGGGGGAACATCCAAAGGGCGTCGCCGGAAACTGAGTGCTAAAGATATCATTCTCATAGCAGCTGCGGCTCTCCTGGTAGTCTTAGCTGTACTTTGTTGTATTTTGCTGTGCTGCTTAATTAGAAGAAAGGCTGCATCAAAAGAAAAGGACGGTCAGGCCGCCGCTAGGGGCGGCGAGAAGGGTGTCCCGCCGGCTGGAGGTGACATAGAGACAGGTGGAGAGGCCGGAGGAAAGCTTGTACATTTTGATGGGCCTATGGCATTTACGGCGGATGACCTTTTGTGTGCCACAGCTGAAATTATGGGCAAGAGTACTTATGGCACTGTTTATAAGGCCACATTGGAGGATGGCAATCAAGTTGCCGTGAAGAGATTGAGAGAGAAGATTACCAAGGGCCAGAGAGAGTTCGAAACAGAGGTTAACGTTCTTGGGAAAATTCGACATGCAAATCTTTTAGCCATGAGGGCTTACTACTTGGGACCTAAAGGAGAGAAGCTTCTTGTTTTCGATTACATGCCAAAAGGAAGTCTTGCATCATTTCTCCACGGTAAGCTAACAACCCTTTCTTACATATCCTGAATTTTGATAGAACTTGATATGAACAACAGTTTGTTAACTTGTTCCCCTATTTGATGCAGCTCGAGGGCCTGACACACCCATTGATTGGCCAACCAGGATGAAGATTGCGAAAGGCATGACCAGAGGGTTGTTCTACCTTCACACCAATGAGAACATAATCCATGGAAATTTAACATCGAGCAATGTACTGCTTGATGAGCACACAAATGCAAAGATAGCAGATTTTGGCCTCTCGCGGCTAATGACAGCGGCTGCCAACTCTAATGTGATTGCGACTGCAGGTGCACTAGGCTACCGTGCACCTGAACTGTCGAAGCTCAAGAAAGCTAACACAAAAACTGATGTATACAGCCTTGGGGTCATCATACTGGAACTTCTCACTGGGAAGTCTCCAGGCGAGGCGAATGGTGTAGATTTGCCACAGTGGGTGGCGTCGATCGTGAAAGAGGAGTGGACGAACGAGGTCTTTGACTTGGAGCTGATGAAGGATGCAACTACTATAGGTGACGAGTTGTTGAACACGTTGAAACTGGCTTTGCATTGTGTTGATCCGTCGCCATCAGCTCGGCCAGAAGTTCAGCAGGTTCTCCAGCAACTGGAAGAAATTAGACCAGAAACCGCCACCAGTTCTGGCGACGACGGTGCTGCAATCCCTTCAGCAAGTGATTGAAAAGGGTGTTTTGAGAATTAGTTAGTAGAGAGAGATCACAAGATAGGTTACTATTACAATGATTCTTTCATTCTTGGATTCTAAGTAGGTCCTTGTTGGTGTGTGTAAATTGCACGTTTGCCTCAGTTTATTTGAAGGATGTTTTAATCCAAAATCATGATAAGCGCAAGTCAGTTCGTTTTCTCTTTTACTTCTAGTTTCGTTACGGAAAGGCGCACAGAACGCTCAGGCGGTGGCATATATTTGAAGCATGTGTCCTGAACTTGAGATTTCTTCCTTCTGCAGAAAAGACCCAAAATTGCAAAGAAACTTTGATGTTGAAAGGGAAATTTTGAACCGTGAACCCAAAATAGGCTTGAATTTACTTCAACGGTGACAAGCTGAGATAGGGTACTAGACAAGGAAGAGGCACCTTCTTGGTCCCTTAAAGATAGATTTGGTCAGCATTGACCATGATGCTGCTAACTCCCTCTAACTGGCATTTCTCCTTTTTGATGGAGCTTAAGGAATAAAATAAACTGCAAATGAGGGTTTCTCTACTGCTAAAGAAGCTTAAGGAATCAGCGAACTGCAACTGGGGCTTTCCTCACTCGATAGCAGGTTATCGTTATACCTTGAAAGTAACGTAAGAGTGATTTTACTGACACATGTACATTTTGATTATGGCATTTACGGCGGATGACCTTTTGTGTGCCACAGCTGAAATTATGGGCAAGAGTACTTATGGCACTGTTTATAAGGCCACATTGGAGGATGGCAATCAAGTTGCCGTGAAGAGATTGAGAGAGAAGATTACCAAGGGCCAAGAGAGTTAAACAGAGGTTAACGTTCTTGGGAAAATTCGACATGCAAATCTTTTAGCCATAGGGCTTACTACTTGGGACCTAAAGGAGAGAAGCTCTTGTTTTCGATTACATGCCAAAAGGAAGTCTTGCATCATTTCTCCACGGTAAGCTAACAACCCTTTCTTACATATCCTGAATTTTGATAGAACTTGATATGAACAACAGTTTGTTAACTTGTTCCCCTATTTGATGCAGCTCGAGGGCCTGACACACCCATTGATTGGCCAACCAGGATGAAGATTGCGAAAGGCATGACCAGAGGGTTGTTCTACCTTCACACCAATGAGAACATAATCCATGGAAATTTAACATCGAGCAATGTACTGCTTGATGAGCACACAAATGCAAAGATAGCAGATTTTGGCCTCTCGCGGCTAATGACAGCGGCTGCCAACTCTAATGTGATTGCGACTGCAGGTGCACTAGGCTACCGTGCACCTGAACTGTCGAAGCTCAAGAAAGCTAACACAAAAACTGATGTATACAGCCTTGGGGTCATCATACTGGAACTTCTCACTGGGAAGTCTCCAGGCGAGGCGAATGGTGTAGATTTGCCACAGTGGGTGGCGTCGATCGTGAAAGAGGAGTGGACGAACGAGGTCTTTGACTTGGAGCTGATGAAGGATGCAACTACTATAGGTGACGAGTTGTTGAACACGTTGAAACTGGCTTTGCATTGTGTTGATCCGTCGCCATCAGCTCGGCCAGAAGTTCAGCAGGTTCTCCAGCAACTGGAAGAAATTAGACCAGAAACCGCCACCAGTTCTGGCGACGACGGTGCTGCAATCCCTTCAGCAAGTGATTGAAAAGGGTGTTTTGAGAATTAGTTAGCAGAGAGAGATCACAAGATAGGTTACTATTACAATGATTCTTTCATTCTTGGATTCTAAGTAGGTCCTTGTTGGTGTGTGTAAATTGCACGTTTGCCTCAGTTTATTTGAAGGATGTTTTAATCCAAAATCATGATAAGCGCAAGTCAGTTCGTTTTCTCTTTTACTTCTAGTTTCGTTACGGAAAGGCGCACAGACAACGCTCAGGCGGTGGCATATATTTGAAGCATGTGTCCTGAACTTGAGATTTCTTCCTTCTGCAGAAAAGACCCAAAATTGCAAAGAAACTTTGATGTTGAAAGGGAAATTTTGAACCGTGAACCCAAAATAGGCTTGAATTTACTTCAACGGTGACAAGCTGAGATAGGGTACTAGACAAGGAAGAGGCACCTTCTTGGTCCCTTAAAGATAGATTTGGTCAGCATTGACCATGATGCTGCTAACTCCCTCTAACTGGCATTTCTCCTTTTTGATGGAGCTTAAGGAATAAAATAAACTGCAAATGAGGGTTTCTCTACTGCTAAAGAAGCTTAAGGAATCAGCGAACTGCAACTGGGGCTTTCCTCACTCGATAGCAGGTTATCGTTATACCTTGAAAGTAACGTAAGAGTGATTTTACTGACACATGTATCAGTCTTGTTTTGGGGTACTCGTGAACATGTGTCAGCCTTACATGAGTTTGGTTTGGGTTGCAAGCCCCACTTGTGCGTTTTCAGATGCTGGGGAATGCCCCTAAGCTTGCGTAATTATTTTCTTAAGCCGCCCAACTAAAATTATATGTATACCAACCCCCACACAAAGAATTCTCCGACGATATGCCTAGTATTGATCTTCTGAGAAAACAAACAACTCTGCTTCAGTAAACATGTTACACTGAATAGGTCCTACCACTTTCTATTCCAAGTACGGGTTACATTATATAAAGGTTTCTGTTCAGAGTAGCGGTTTCTCTACAACCACTAGAGGACACCCCAAATTAGTCAGAAAAAGGAGAAAAAAAAAACTCGCCCATAAACAACAGCCAATCCATCCTCTATCACCACCGCCGCTTTCCTCCAACGTGGTAGTTAGGGTTTGGTAGTGGTATTTTCCTGATATTGCCAAAATGTTTAATTAGATTGAGCCACTTTTTTTTACGAGGTCTTGAGTAGCTGAATTTATTGCATGAGGTTGCTGGTGAATAGCTGCGATGGTCCGTGAAGCATGTTGTGTGTTGGTGTGCTAGGTAGGTAGGTCTGGTCTCGTGGGCTGAACGATGGCTTGAAAGGGTTGTTGGGTTGTTCCGTCGTCTATGGACATGGTGGTGGTGCTTCTCCCCACCCACTCTCTCTAGGTTTTGGTGGTGGTGGATCTCACCCCCCGGATGGTAGGTCTTGAAGGGGAGCTCCGGTTAAGCCCCCTGCTAGAATGTATTGCCATCGAGAGGTGCCGCGATTGAACCTTGGGGTTTATTGTCCTGGTGGATATTTTGATGGAGGTCGCAAGGTTGGAGGTGAGTCCAACTGATGGTGGTGTTTTGGCGAAAGGTGGTCTGATGGCTTGTTGGTGATAGGCGCTGCAGCGTGGCGATGCGCGTGGCCGTGGGGGATGGTCTTGGGCGGACAGGTTCACAATGAGGTATCGAAATTGTTGGCTCTAGATTGACGGGTAGAGCTAGAGGCCACAGGTGGCATGTTGATCCTGTTCATTTGTTCTGATCCAATTCTTAAAAAAAGTTTTACTGTTTTTTACACTGGTCATTGACAGGCCAGCGTGTTGACTTCTATACCCTGTCATCTGTTTTTCCGTTTGTGCTTTTCCTTCGTACTCAGATGCCTACTGAATTGGATGACAACTGATTTGGATTGTCATCCGTAATCGTGCGTTTGTCTATTTCCTAGCCTTTCATTGGGCTTGGGGTAACTCAATTGCTTCACTCTTCTCCATAAATACGTATTTATACTATTATGACCAAAAAACAGTACGGATTTCTCTAAACCATTAATTCCTGTAATTCGGAACGGAGAGTAGAGGAAACAAGTTAAAAGGAACGCCAAACATTCTGATTTTCCTTGAAATTTAGAAACAAAGAAAACGAACATGGCTACAAAACTATTCCCAGTTCAGTTATATCAACTACAATAACTCCAACCTGCCTAAATAACTTTCTTTCTTGAATCTCAAACTATGCACGTCATTTATGTGTTTCTCTTTGTCAGGTATAAAGAGCGCCAACGTTTCAATAACCCGGCACCAAGACAAAACACAAAATATCCACAGGAAGCTTCACGAAATTGACTATATCAGAATTGCTCTAATATCTCCTACTAGTGTACATTATAAAGGATGTAAAAAAGGAAAGAATGCTGAAAAATCCATGTAACATACTTCAACTACCATCTTTAGCATATCCAATTGTTTCCTCAGCGACCATATCCCACACACTTGCCATCTTCTCCGCATATCCTGCCTGTTTAACATGCACGAAATTACTTATGTTGCCCGTGTAATGCAATAGAGAGGGGATGTTCATCAGATAAAAGGATGATAATAAAGAACAGAGTCTCGATCAATTATGTGGTTGAAAGACATCTACACCAATAATAGGGTGTTAACCGGCCATTCGACTACACATTCCGTCTAGTGTGGTCTGTCTCCAATATGATCCAAGCAACACGAAAATAGGAAGCAAACTTTTACAGCATTGCCCCTTTTCACCAACCACACCCCCTCTCTCAAAACCCGCTATGTTCCATCCAGGAGGTCGTTTCTCGCAATCTTGCATGCTCTCCGCTGACCCCCCCCCCCCCCCCCCCTTCTCTCTGTTTTATGGCCGGAGATGCTAAACATATTAGCATGCTGATCCTTTGATGTCAGTTAGATTGCTCAGAGTTGAAAATTTTGCATTTCCATTTGCCAATTTTCCTTTGAACATAGGGGGATACACAAACTTCCAGAGAAACCATGAGACATTCTTGCTCAGGCTCAAAATCACACGTTCAGTTCGGCGGATACTACTTTCCCGAATAGCTACCCAGCAAATGCAGACGAAAAGGGCTGTTGATACTTGTTTGATCCCTACCCACTTCGATTCTAACATAATCAATTAAATTGATCATTCTTAGTTTACAATGCCTGATGCTGCCATCACTTGTATTCTGACTGACAGTTGCATTTGATGATCAAGACTGAAGATCCCACATTCATGAATTGCTCTGACCACAATTTTAAATACACACTCGACACATTAATGCAGGATACCTCCACAATGCATGCAAATTGTTCACTTCTGAATAACATAAAGGCTTGAGTGTACCCTGAACCCCAAGGTTTATAATTAGGCAACGAAAACTCTGAGGTCTGCCATGTGTTGCAATCAAAGGATTTTACTAAGCAGTGTTAAGAAATCTGTTAGTGATGAAGGACATTTCTATCTTCTCAACCCACATTTCTAAATATACACTCAACACATTAACGCAGGATACCTCCACAATGCATGCAAATAGTTCACTTCTTAATAACATAAGGTAAAGGCTTAAGTGTACCCCAAACCCCAAGGTTTGCCAAAACTGTAGCTAAAACCCCAAGGTTTATAAATAGGCAGCGAAAACCCCGAGGTCTGCCATGTGTTGCAATCAAAGGATTTTACTAAGCAGTGTTAAGAATCTGTTAGTGATGAAGGACATTTCTATCTTCTCAACCCACATTTCTAAAAATACACTCAACACATTAATGCAGGATACCTCCACAATGCATGCAAATAGTTCACTTCTTAATAACATAAGATAAAGGCTTAAGTGTACCCCGAACCCCAAGGTTTGCCAAAACTGTAGCTAACACCCCAAGGTTTATAAATAGGCAGCGAAAACTTTAAGGTTTGCCATGTGTTGCAATCAAAGGATTCTACTAAGCGGTGTTAAGAAATCTGTTAGCGATGAAGGACATTTCTGGCTTTTCAACCCATTTGACCAAACTCAGTGTCTTCCACTTCCACCACCCCTTCCCACCTCCATTTTCAGCGTCCTCCACCACCTCTACCACCATTTTCAGCTTCCTCCATGTTCCATCAACACTCACGAAGACTCCCGTCGCCCACCCACTCCCCCGTCACCAACCATCACACCACCATCCTCCGCACACAAACCCACCACCAAACCCATCCTGAAAACACAAACCCACCACTTCCCTCCTCTGCCCTCCCACATTACCCACCACCGGCTCCATCAGACACCACCACCATACTCTAACACACACACACCCACCACCCCCCCTCCCCCGTTACCCACCACCAACCTCCACACACAAACCCATTACACACAATCCCACCACCACCTTCAACACACAAACCCACCACCACCTTTTCCCCCTTCCTTCTCCACTACCCATTAACAATGTGATATCCCACATCGGATGTGGGATGATTTGTTATTAGCTTTATAAGATCCTGTCCATGAACTCATAAGTACTTGGCTAGCCCTTTTTAGAGAGGCATTGCCCTGTGGTGGAGCCTTGGACCGGGTCGTTAAGATAGTATCAGAGCCAACTCCGAAAGCTCGGGCTAGGCTATCCAGATGGTTGAGGGAAATGAAGGCAAGCCCGGGTATATCCCATCAAGAGAGTGGTTAGGGCAATAAAGGGTGAGCTCAGTATATCCACATTGGCTATAAAGAAGATTCTAGACTGTGTGTGATCAAATCTTAGCAATGATGCTGAAGCATAAAGAGGGAAAATTGTGATATCCAATATGTGATGTGGAAAGATTTATCATTGGCCTTATAAGACCATGCCTATGAACTCATTATGTACCTACTTGGCTAGCTCTTTTGAGGGAGGCATTGCTCTGTGATGGGGCCGTGGACCGAGTCGTTGCAACCAACCTCCATCACTCGCCATCAACAACCCACAACACTCCCTCATCACTTACCCACATGCGCACGTGCGGACACACGCTACCCACCCCACGCGCGCGATACACACACCCCCTGTCACCGACCCCACATACATAAAAACAAACATGGGCACGGGAAGCAACTGTGGGATCTGGGTTTTTTGTGGGGCTTGGCAGTTGGTGAAGTTGGAGGAGAGGCGAGTGGTGGCGAGGTAGAGGTCAGCGGCGAAAAGGAGGATGAGAGGGCCGCCAGTAGGGGAAGGTGAGCACTGGTGACGAAAGGCTGAGCGCCAGGGCAGGGGGCGGCTGTTAGAGAAGGAAAAGAAAAGAAAGGAAAACGAAAAGAAAAAAATGACCACGTGGTTCGATCCCATCCGCCACAACTGGTTGATAAAAATGGATTGATTAAAAATAATACAAAAAATAACCTAAATACACGGGAATACCCCTGTTTACTAACTGAAGTATCGATTCAGTTAGTATAATCCTTCGATTGCAAGACATGACAAACCTCATGGTTTTCGCTGCCTATTTATAAAATTTGGTTTTAGCTACAGTTTTGGCCTTGGGGGTTCAAAGAACAATTAAGCCTACGATAAGATACCATATTATTGTAAGAATTCTTGCAGACTTCTTTATGCAGACTATGCTTTTAGTTTTTCAGGATAATGAGGGGGTGTGAAAACAGGACAAAAACTAGTTTAGAACCCAAAAACATAACAGTTCTTCCCTTTCACATATGAACAGGTACTCTTTTTTCGTTCCTTCTGTTTTTCCTTGGTTATTTTTTTTTTTTTGGGGAGGTTTTGTTTTACAAGTCACTTCCCGACAAAAAAGCAACTCTGAAAACTAAGACATGGCTCAGCGCTTCAGCAAGAGTTAACTAAAAGGAAAGAAACAGAAATCCTTTACGCCTACACTAATAATCACAGAATGCATTGGTGCCTTGAATAAGTGGCAAGGTCATCTTTGTTAAGTTGTGAGATTTTCTTTTATTTGGTTCAATCTTTTATGGCATGGAGGGTTTTCCAGTTTTGGATGAATACTTCTATATTCTTCCTGAATTTAATAAATTGATGCTTCAAAAACAAAGAGTTTGCAAAGAACAAAGAGGGGATATGCAGTCAACTTGCAGAAATTAACAATAAGAATCTCACAATATGTTACATGGACTTGGGACAAGTGTCCGAGTCGGATATGTGTCCAAGTGTTGGATTCGTCTATTTCTCAAAACCCAAGACACGGGGACACGGCAAAATATTTCCATCTATTCTTGTATTTTACTTATTCTTTTGTCTACATGGTGTTTTAAGTTACAAATATAGTTTTAATTTAAACTGAGATCATCTCAAAGCAATAACGAACTAAAAGAAACACTATAATATAGTGTTTTTAGTGGCATGACCTACTGGATGTGTCGGACACATATTCCATACCAATGTCCAAGTGTCTAGTGTCCGACATAGGTACTTCACGCATTTTGAACATAGATCTCACATTATGGTTTACTCAAGCAGATCAGAGCTTCTACCCTGGATGAGATTGAAAAGTAGCACACGCACACACAGAACAAACATACATACAAGAGCATGCGCACGCACATAGACACACAACACACCCGCGCGTGCATAACACATACACACAGTGACTTCTACAGTTATTTGCATAAAAATGATCTGCAATTCAATCTTTATAGCATCAAGGATTTGAAAGGGTAAGCAATACCTGATTAACAACAAATCCTTTCAACATGTTGAAGAAGTCATCGTGCCTCTCCTTGTCAAGCCTTTCAAGCTCATTCTTGTTGTTTTCCTGTAGATCATTCACCAATTATCATATATGTCTTACTCAAGTAGCAGGTTTTTCAGTGACACTTACAAAATGAGAAAAATTCTGTGGTTAAGGTTACACAATAGTCTGCCAAACCAAAATAGTTATGCTATGAGACTGAGAAGTCTGTACATTGCAAGTGAAAGACATCCTTTCTTATATTATTGTTCATCACCTTGTGCAGCAGAGAACTCAAATCGGCCAAAGACAAAAATTTGCCCTTATTCAGTATAACGAGGCCAAAATCATAACGATGCTTCTTGATTAAAAAGCTTAAAAGAGAAGGCCGAAAGCTTTCACACAAGTATATATGCATATCGAATTTGATACAAATGCACACGTCAGACAGTATTGGTGTAGTAGTACAGGCCTCAACAATGCATCTGCAAGCCAGGGACAGGGGGAGGGGGTGGTGTAGAAAATGAGTTGGAAGAAGAACAAACGAGAAAGTTAAGATTAGTCAACACCAACACATCACCAATAGCAATCGGCTTAAAAAGTATTTTATGTGATCGTGGCTTAGAGCCCGTGACATTGTTCAAGGACACCCAAAAAAGTGAACACTAGTCAAATACCTGAAGTCCAGCCCCTTAATGACAATACACATATACTGTTCAGAAACAAAAATGGGTCCTTAAAAACAAGGTGAGTTTCAATTTATTGAGTCATAAAAGCCTCTCCCAGAAATGGAACAAATGAGAGAATTGTAGTGAGTGGAGTCTACAACAAGCTTTGCTAAAGAGCATCAGTGATGGTTACTTGACGTTGGCTGCAATTTCAAGGGTAGAATTCAATAAAGAAGACAATAATTGGTGATCCTCCTCGCATGGAGAGTTATTAAGATGTGTGTCAATTGGATTTTGGAGATACGTGAATTAATAAATAGCATCAACTCGAGCACTGGGCTAGAAAAGTAGAGCAAGGCGCCATGTTAGACTTCATCCTCAACTGATTCCCACATAAAAGAAAAGTTCAATGGATCTATAGTCATTTTTAAGTTAAGTTGCTTGAATCAAAGAATATTTCTGCAATTTGTTCAGTCATCAAGTTAAATTCTACCCGAATAAGGGAACGGTTTCTTTCTCACCCAGGACTCTGATTCTGTGCAGCAAAGGGCCCCACATCATTATGACAGACATCTTTGGTGCCTTTGCCATGTGGCATTTACTCCGGCTAGTGGCTTGTAGTGGAAGACTTAATCTAGTAACTAGCGCTTTCTAAGGTATTTGGTTTTATTACTGCATCCTTATACTCAACGTTCGCAAAAGCTATAGAATGTACGACGAGAGCTCCCAGTTTGGTCACTGCAATCCCAATAAAGTATTCAATCCTTTATTTTGAATTTATGGCATGTTTAATATTTTTTCAGAAAGTTGAAGCATTTTGTGACACTAAACATTGGATAAATTAAAACATTCTTTTTGAGAAGTTACAAGAGTAACTGATAGAATGTATTTCTTTGGTGAGCTGCTAAATCGCATGTCATGTCTCAATTCAGTAACTAGAGTTGAAACGAAACCACTAATCAATAGATATTGCTCCACGAAACATTTTAAACTAGATGGCCTTGCATGTCAAATGTCAACCACCATAAAGAAGACGAAAACAAATATGTTTACCTTGATCCGCTCGTATTCCCTGATTGCACAACTTTTAGCATCCTCAGTGGCTCTTACAGTCTCTTTCAACTCGTCTATTTTTCGAATTCGAGCCCTGTCTCCACCGAATATCTTGGATGAAGCAGCTTCTAACTTTTCTATCCTTAAATGCAAGGAAGAAAGCTCTGACAAAAGCGTCTGTACAGTCAACAAAGCACTTGATCGGTCTGAAAAGGCTTGGTTGACAGCTAACATCGCCCCGAGATACTCATGGAGCTTATCCTGCAGCAGGCAATAAAGAGATTAGTCTATCGTAGCAGACCAAAAAAGTAAGTTCTAATAACCAATAAGTTGCTAGGTACCAAGCAAGCTTTCTGAATTACGAATTAAAAACTTTTTGACAATTAAGGAACTTCATGGGCAAATTCAATGAAGTACAAAAGTGAAAAGTTCAACAAGAACGAAAATCTAATCTAACTTACCAAATGTTTGACAGTTTGCGCAGTCAATTCTCGATACAATCTGCTTGCTTTAACGGCGGCAGTAGCCACACTTTTCATGTCTGCAGCTCTCACTCTCTGAGTCTCATACACAGCTTCCTCCGTCTCAAACTTGGTTAGTTTGACAAAAGCCAGCCCCAGCTGGCCCATTGTCTCTCCAATGTCTTGCTGAGCTTTCACAAGGGATTCAGCCTGTAAAGCCAAGAGACGTGACAACCTTGTTACAGTCGATATGTAGTTCTAAAAATTTCCCACTGTGAGTCATAACAACATTTGATGCTCAAGCCAACCTAGGTGATATAATTATCGCTCTTTTTGTAATACACACACTTGAGCTACTCAACAAAAGTAGCCCTCACTTGCCCAAAAATCCTAGGTCAGGTATGAGAACCTATAGAATCGCCAGCTTGACTAATCCAACCCTAAGCCAAGTTTACATTCTTCAACATACCTAAAGCGAGCTCATGCCACCCTAACTTAAACCACGCATGTCCATATAGGATAAATTAGACTTGCTTAAGTATCGAGTGAGCTTTATTCCTACACACTAATCTAATAAAAACACCAATTATCAGTTGCCAGTTTTTTTCAGGTAAGAATTGTCTATCATGCATGGGCGATTCCAGAGTTCTAGGATTCATTAAACGTGAAGTGATGCTGGAAAACTAACCTGCTGAGACACATTGCTGATCTGCTGCTCGAAATCCTGCAACTTCTCTTTCTTCTCCAGAAACTCCTTATCTTCCTCCACCACCGGCGGCTTTGCCCCGCCCCAATCGTTTGTGACTGATTGCTTCAGCTCCTTAAACAGCCTCAACAAATCCCTGCCCCCCTTGGCCGGCTGCACCACCTCGCTCACATCCACCGCTCCCCCCACGCTCTCCCCGAACAGCTGCCTCGGCAGCTTCACCGCTCCGTCCAGCATCCTCGACGCCACATCCGTGTTCCTCACCAGTGGCAGCCTCCCGTCCACCTCCAAAAACGATCTCAACTCGTCGCTCCGCCTGATCACCGGATGCGCCGCCAGCCTGCGCAGGTACTTCTCCAGTGCCACTCTCCTCTGCTCCACAAACTCCTGCTTCTGCATCACCTGACTCTCCACCACGTTCTTATCCGGCCTGATCGGAATAAAAAAACCCCGGTAACTCTCTGATAGCCTATCCGACAACGTCACAACGTCTTTGAATCTCCTTCGCACGCTAAATTCCGATCCGTTAAAATCCGGTAAGTTCGTCCTCGTGGTAATTAAGTACGTCACATAGGTATTCCCGCCGGAGACGAGCGAATTAGCGAGATCTTGCTCCTTTTGAGGATCCGAGACCGATATCGATAAGTATTCCACGGTGGACGGCGGAGATGAGGAGAGATCGCCGGAGGAGCTATCGTGGCCATTGGTTTCGTTAATGTGGTCGCCGTCGAATGATCGGAAGACGGCGTCGGCGTAGGAGGGCGGTTCGAGGATGAATTTGAAGGATGAGGAGGAGGAGGAGTGGTTAGGGATAGGGTTTTGAGATTGAGACTGGGAGTGCGTGAGGAATGACGGAGAGGCGAGCAGGTGATCATCGTCGGTGGGGATTTGGGCTGCGAAGGGCAGAGACGAGGAGAGTGGATGGTGGTGATTGGGCTGAGATTGGTGGTGGCTGCTGTCGTCGTTGTCGGTGAGGACTAGGGATTCCATCTCTGCGGGGGTGGCGTAGAGATGGGCTTCTTCGTGGCCCTGGTTCTCGTAACCCATCATGGTTCCGTGTTTACTGTGTACTGAGACGTGCGGTGGTTTAGTTCTGGGCGGCGGAGGTTACATGCCGCGTGGGTGGGCTTGTGGCGGTCCAGGTGGTGAAGGGGATGAGATGAGGTGGTGGGGAGTGTGGCGGAGCAAAAGCGTCTACTTTTAGAACTTGCATATTTGCCGATCAACATCGTTGTTTCCGAAATTGACAACCATTTATTTAGGTATAGTTCACGATGGATTCCGATGAACATCGAGATTAAGGACCAGTCTGGCATACTTGCATTTGATTAATATTGGATCAATCAAACGTTGTGTTAAAATGGTCATTGCACATCAAAGTCAGTAAAACAAACTTTGCGTCTAAGCCTTGAAATAAAGAACAATGCACATTTGATCGAACATACACAAAATATTTGTAAAGTCTTCTTATTCGATCTCGATTTGATTACAACCTAATTATTGAAGTGATTCGAAATTTTATTTCGAAAAAGTGCAGTGATCCTTAACTTGTAGAATCAATCAAGGTTAAAAGAAAGAATACATCAGAAGTGCGTGATTGAAGAACAGCATTAAATTAGTACATATTGTTCTTCGAATGAAACGTAATTATTAGAGCGCAACGTACTTGTGATGGTATTTTTGCATGGTGTTTACTTTATTTGCACAGCCCATGTATGTCCTCCTCTACCCCCAAGGCCGCAGACTTGATTTAAGAAATGACATGAATTGGGCCCTAATTCCGTAATTAGTGAAATTTTGCCATCCTTTAATTTTGAAATTATTCTTAGTCAAATTGTGACATGTGATACACCCACTTTTATGGTCCAAACCACTTTTTTCTTTTCTGCTTCTTTTTTTGGCCAGATTCTTCTTATCTAATTTTGGTCCAAACCACTTTTTTCCCTTTTTGGCCTTTTTTTTTTTGGTTGACATGTTGCTATATCAGTACTTGAACCAACTTTTCTCGCAGTAATGAAAACTACCGGTCAATAAAATTTTATTACAACATATGTTTTTGGTTTCTAACAGTGTGATATAACAAGATTAAAGAATTTCTAGATGAATAAACGAAAATGGAAGAATTTCAAGAGAATAAAGGATCAAACTTTTCTTGAGAAGCATTCAAAGACTTTCTTATTGCTTTGACTTCGAGGATGCCCTTGTGGTGCACAGTTTCATTAATATCCCCAAAAGCAAAGCCCTACCTGGTTGGCTAATCTTCTAGTTAAATTAAAATAAATAATCAGTTGGTCGCAATTTATCATCTTTCTAACAATTAGACTTAAACTCTTTTGTGGCGAAGCATGTGAGAGTTTTTTGCGAATGACTTTCTAGTTATTTTTCTTTTTCCGTATGAGGGAAGGATAAGCTAATAAGTTATATCTTCTCCTTCCTCGAACTGAAAAAAACTTCAATATAACGGTGATACCACGTTATTGCTAACATGGTATTACCACCCAATTAAATAAGGACATTGACAGTTAGACATCCACATCAGTGTGATTTCTACACAAAACAATTGTGAAGTCTTCTTATTCGATCTCTGATTTGATTACAACCCAAGTGTTGAAACAGCCTAATTATCGAAGTGATTCGAGATTTTATTTCGAAAAAGTGCTGCGATCCTTATCTCGAAAAATCAATCAAGGTTAAAATAATGCATGCATTAGAAGTGTGTGATTGAAGAACAACACCAAATTAGTGCATATTATTCTTCAAATGAAGCACAATTCTTGGAGCGCAACGTACTTGTGATGGTATTTTTGCATAGCGTTAGCTTTATTTGCACAGCCCATGTATGTCCTCTTCTACCCCAAGGCCTTTATTTAAAGGCAAGATGGCAGACTTGATTTAAGAAAAAGTCATGAATTGGGCCTTAATTTCGTAATTAGAGAATTTTTGTCATTCTTTAATTTTGAAATGATTCTTGGTCAAATTTTGACATGTGATACAACCACTTTTTTTTGGTCGAGACCACTTTTCTTCTTTTTCTGCTTCTTTTTTGGGCCAGATTCTCCTTATCTAATTCCCCCCCCCCCCCCCCCCCCCCACCCCTTAATTTTTTGACATGTTGCTATATCAATACTTGAATCCAGTATTCTCGCAGTACTCAATATAACCGGTCACCAAAATTTTATCACAACATATGTTTTTGGTGTCTAACAGTGTGATATATGGGATTAAAGAATTTCTAGATGAAGAAACGAAAATGGAAGAATTTCAAGAGAATAAAGGGTCAAACTTTTCAAAGACTTTCTTATTGCTTTGATTTTGAGAATGCCCTTGTGGAGCACCGTTTCATTAATATCCCGGAAAGCAAAGCCCTAATTGGTTGGCCGGTCTTCTACTTAAATTAAAATAAATAATGAGTTGGTTATAATTTATCATCTTTCTAACAATTAGACTTGAAATTTTTTGTGGCAATGCATGTGAGAGTTTTTTGCGAATGACTTCCTAGTTAATTTTTCTTTTTCCTGTTTGAAGGAGGGATCAGCCAATATCTCCTCCCTCCTTGAACCGAGAAAAATTTCAATGTGATCGCAATACCATGTTACTGCTGACACGGTATCACCACCCAACTAAATAAGGACATTGGCAATTAGACATTCACATAAACAATTTAACACCTCATCATCTCCACCCAAGCAGACGGCTAATCGTCGTCACCCTCTCAGATGAGCGACAACTGGACAATCGCGACGGAATGGGCCAGAGACGACAAAATTCGGGGGGGGGGGGGGGGGGGGGGGGGGCAAGGGAAAATATGGGAAATACACTTGAGATTAATATTTGCCGGTGAGACATCGTTGTAGAGATTCGGTCGAGGCGGTCGAGATCCATGGATGTCGATCATCGTCCTTCCATCGCTCTCCATGGCCGTGGTTCTCGTCGACGTCTTCGATTTATATCCGATCTGAACTAGACGACCATTGCAGTTGCCTTCGTAGCTGTTTGTTTTCGGCTAGGTTTAAAATGGGAGACTGGTGGCGAGGTAGGGGTTATGGCTGTGGTGATCAATGGTTGGTAAGTGAGTGGGGGACTTGTGGTTGTTAGTGGGTCATGGTCATGGTGGGCTTGTGGTGGCCGCTACAGGTTAGTGGTGGCTTATGGAGGTAAAAGGGGGTGGTAATGGGGGTGCCAGTGGTTAATTTGGTGGTTGATCGGTGGCTAATAATGAGGATATCTTTGGCGACAACCACATCAATGTGGATTTATATTGTTGTATTTTTGTACAATTTGATTGGGTAGCGATATCATAAAGTGACATTGACTTAATATAGTTTCCTTCCACGTCTCTTGCCATCACCACCATTTTCAAAGGGCATTGCTACCACCCAATCCCTCGCCAAAAATCATAACCATCATAAAGTCACGGACAATAAATTTTGCACGTCAAAAACATAAACCCTAATTTTGCTTTCTTTACTTTCTCTCCCTAGAAACCAATGCCATTCTTTTCATGTCAACAGCAAGATGTTGTATCCAACAGCGATAAAAATAGAGACCGATAGCAGACGAAATGGAGCAAAAAATGTTGATGGTTGGATATATATGAGTGGAATAGTTTGGATAATGAGGACGAGGGATAAAAACTGACTAGAATAAGGTGGAGCAGTCATTATTAAATGTTACTTTAAGAAAGTCTCAAGAATGACTTTGACTAACTCTTTTCTAATTTGGTTTTGGTAAGTTGGTACGGAATAGGTAAAGCTAAAAAAGACTCCTTTTCTTCCGCTAATTTTGTGGGATATCATGTGATAAACTAAGCAACGACCATTACTGCTGCAATTATCCCTTGTGTCCGTGTTCTTTCTTTTCCTGAAATAACTAAAATAGACTCATTTTCTTCCGCTAATTAAATCGCAACTATAATTAAAAGTAAAAGTTGTTTATTACTAATGAACCGTCAATCATATATAAGTCATAAATATATCCGATTAGCACCGCCCGCATAATTATAGAATAACGTTAAGTTGTGTGCATGGTCTAGGCTAGGTATTTTTTCCATGCCTAATCATATAGGACTGGGTTGAAAAATGAATCTTACGGAGCAGCGAGCAGGAAAAAACTAAGGTCGTGAAGTAAAAAGGGGTATAACTGGTATAGTTTTTGGAGGCTAAGGCAATCGACTTACGGTGTTTGAATGCAAAATGAAACGCTAACATGACTATTTAAGACATTATTTGGGATGCAAAAGTGTCGTTACAATAAGTTTCGCTACGAAAATAGATAGTTAATAGGGCAGCATGTTGCCTGGCCATGTTTACCTTGTCGACAAAAATGCTTGGCGGATTGCGTCTTCTCCTAGGGCCTAGCCCATTGTCTTCGAGAAAAGAAAGAAAGTAGAAGATAAGTTACAGAAAAAAATTTATCTCTTACGGTCTTTTTCATATTAGTAATTATATGGAATGAGAACACAGGAATACAATTGACAATAATTTAGATCCCTATTGAGCTAAATGCAGCATTGGGGGTGTTATTAGTCCTTAGTTTCCCTTTAGGCCACTAGGACTTCTTTGTCATGACGACTTTTATTCGTCGGCGAAAATAATGTAATAATTTATCACATGTTATCTTCCACAACACCTATGTTCTATTGTAGGGCTTCAAATTGTACTACTTCTTTAAAAAATACTGGAGTTGAGAAATATCTGTCACGTAAGGGGCTTTTTAGTCATTTGTCACTAAAAAACCGATAAATTTTGCCTTTTTGGCAATACTTCAGAGTTTTAGCGGCAAAATAGAGAATGTTTGCATTATGATTACTTGATAGTCAAACTTGATTTAAATTGAACTCAAATTAGGTATTTAAGTGTGTTAACTTCATAAAACTGATTAAATCAGCTTCCAACAACTAAGAAATGATTATAAGAATCAATTTAGAACGAGCACGTAAAATTGTAGCTTTGCAATTAATGCGAAGGATACAAGTGTAGAAAATAGAAGATTCTAAGAATTTAAGGAGTAATAAAAAAAACATGCCTTAGCTATGAAAGATTTTGTTCTTTCTTATGCTCTCTGATTGTTTCAAATTTTTTTTTTTGGAATGGTAATTACTTACTAAACATCAGCGCCACGTACCATTCAATTTACGTGTTACATTAAAACTATTTCTATAGTTAACGTGTAATATCATAACTAATTCTATGCCACACAATTTTTGTGGGATCGTCAATGTATAATGTAGAGATAAATTTATGCTAGATGGCCCGTGCATAGCACGGGATTTTAGCTAGTATAGATTTAGATTTGGTTGGCATCTTCTATGCCTTCCAAACCCCAAGTCTTATTTTCTTAAATTCTTACAATTTTAAAATAGAACTTAATAGATAATAAATTTGGATTGGCCACAAAATAACTTCAAACCCTATGCACTCTAGGGATGGCAATGAGGCGGGTCGGATGCAGATTTTACAAAATCCGAACCCGCCCCGCTACTCAGTGAACTTTGCCCCGCCCCGGTCCTGGTTATTTATGTTAAATATCATAACCGATCCTATGTAGATTTAGGAACCCCGAACCCGCCCCGTTCCGCCCCGTTCCCCGCTGTAGCCCCGCAGCCACACGCTGAGGCCAAAAAGGCATCATATTCAGCATCCAACGTTGCCTACCACCACTTCCAATTTCCAAAAAGCATTTGGGTTTTAAAGTGAACGTAATTAACAGAAGACACGGAAACAAACAAACCAGAATGCATTCTCTTGTTTTATGGGTATACACATATAAAAAGATGAAATCCTGTTAAAAATCATGCACCCAAAGTATTACGTATAACCATTCTCAATCATAAGTTTGATGTACAAAACTTGTTTACTCATTTTCCAGAATTTGTTTCCTCGTAGGGAACGTAAACCAAACCAAATACTGAAAACCCATCGTAGTGTTATTAGTGGAGGCCCCTGCATGATCAAAACCCATCGGATTTCACCAGGTTTACTCTGATTTTTAAGAATACATTTACTCTATCTATAGCAAGAACAAGCGGGTGGGTGCGTACCTGGACACCGCAGATCCAACTCTGAGAGCCGTGCGCCTTGCGGTGCTGCGGTGGTGGTTCGTCGCAGTAGATCCAACTCTGAGAACAAGCTCGTTGCAGTACTGGCAGTAGATCCAACTCTAAGAACAAGCTCGGTGCAGTGGTGGTTCGTCGCCGTGCGGTACTGCGGTGAAGAGCCGTGCGAGGTGCGGTGGGCTCCAATTCGTGAGGTGGATGGAGAGTGGCCGAGCCGTGAGCCGTGAGCCATGTGGGTGGAGAGCGGCCGTGCTGTCGAGATTGGAGAGGAAAGCACAAATCTGAGTAGGGTATGCTGGAAAATAGACATATATATATAGTATAGATGGACGGCTAGGATTAAGTAAGCTATTAGGGTAAGTATACCGGGTAGGGATGGCAAAAATATCCGAACCCGCGGATCTCCGCCCCGCCCCGCCCCGCCCCGGTAGGATCGGATTTTTTTGACTTTGACCGGAGCATGGGGCGGGTATGGTATTTTAAAAAAAAACCCGCAGCGGGTTAGGATCGGGTATGGTATTCATCCCAATCCGCCCCGCGACCCGCCCCGCCCCGCCCCGGTATATTAACCTTAATACTTTAGTTGACCCTAGCCATCCCCTAATACTTTAGTCGATCTTAGCCCTCCATCACATATCCTATATATATGTCCTTTCTTTTCTGCCAAACCCTAGATCTCAATTCTCAACCTTCTCAGTTCTCACTCTCCACCACCACACGGCCAGTTTGATCAGCCCACTCTCCACCGCACCGCTGCGAACTAGCAGCGGCTCCACCGTACCGCCGCGAACTAGCGGCGAAGCCACCGCACGGCCAGTTTGATCAGCCCACTCTCCACCGCACCGCCGCGAACTAGCAGCGGCTCCACCGCACCTCCGCGAACTAGCGGCGTAGCCACCGCAAGGCCACAAACACTTTTCGCAACGATACACTGATCTGCCCACTCAATGGAGGAAGCCGAAAGGTCTCCTCGTCCCTCGTCTGTTCCGCTATTTCAATAGATCCAGATACATCCAATCGAGAAGATCTAGATTCATCCAACTACTTGAATCCAATCGAGAAGATCCAGCCCTTTCAATCACCGTAGACCAGCTCACAAGCAAGGGTTCACTCTCTGAAATAACTAGAAGACTATTGTGTTTTTACGATTTTCATTACATTCAGTTGTTCAAGTTCTCTGTAACCAGAAAAGCATAAAAAGAAGGTTTATTGTTTATGTTTCTGTTCTCTTTGTTTCTTTCAATTTTTTCTTACCTAAGAAGTATCCCCTCAGACTCCCCGTGGTCAATAATTATTTGATTAGAGAATTGGAAATCAGTTGTGCTTAGGAGTTGACATATTGCAACTGTGGAACTTCTGGACCATTTGTCCTCAAGAACCATCTTCTTCTATATCAGACAATTGCAATTGAATCTACGCACAATTGGCAATGGGGCGGGTTGGGTTGGTTTCGGGTTTTTCGGTGCTACATCGAGGACGGGGCGGAACGGGGCGGGTGCGGGTTTTCTAAATCCACGTAGGATCGGATATGGTATGTTACATACATAACCCGGTGCGGGGCGGGGCGGGGCGAAGTTCAATGACTAGCGGGGCGGGTTCGGATTTTAGCAGATCCGCATCCGACCCGCCCCATTGCAATCCCTAATACCGGGGCGGGGCGGGTTGCGGTAAATACAATATCCGACCCTAACCCACTGCGGGCTTTTTTAAAAAATACCATACCCGCCCACGACCCGGTCAAAGTCAAAAAAACCCGTTCCTATCGGGGCGGGGCGAAAATCCGCGGGTTCGGATTTTTTTGCCATCCCTAATGCACTCTAACCATCCAACCCCATGCACTCTAACCATCCAACCCCATGACCTTTATTCTTCAATTTCATAATTAAATGATATCATTTTCGTGGGTATTACGGGATTTTAACTAACACCCTTCCCGTGCATAACACGAGATTTTAGCTAGTTTTACATAAGTAATTTCATTCCATCATAAAATAACTTCCAAACTATCATCATCTTCTTTTTTGCAAATAACAATAAAAGTCATAAAGACAAAGTGGCTATAAGTCCATCGAGAGGGAGAAGTTATTTTCTGGTGCAAACAATACTAAATCTTTCAAGTGATTCACAAAAAGTCTAGGAAAAAGTTCAATGAAAAACTATTTACCAATAAAATAAGGTCTGAACAGGCATACATGAATGTTAGTTTATGAACTCTATTTCACTTATTCTCAAAAATTTTATGACAAAACTCTATTTCGAACCACATATATCCACATACGCATGAGCCATCAGTCACTAAAAATTGTACTTCCGTTCCTAGAAGAGCAAAAAGAGTTACAAAATAGTAAGATTTTTATCCACGAAACTTTGTATGTATGCTTATGTCCACGATCAGGATCAGTGACCTGGTCTACGTAAACTTACCTTAAAGATGTTAACCTCCGCAATCATGCTGGTAGAGAAAGTTCTTCCAAGCACTGCTTCATTTATATGCCGACGTTGCAATGCTGGTGAAATAGTGGCACCCCCTTGGACGTGCAATTTAATGTACACTGACTTGGATTTGATGGAAACTGATGTTGGTGAAGTTCAAATCAACCGATAACTACCTGAGAAAACCAATGTTCAACTAATAAACCAAAGAGGAAAAAGTTGAATCATAACAGAGTCGATACGTGATTCTTTACGGCTTTTGCTTGTCAGGTTCGGATTAATAAATTCATAACATTTTGATGCGATACGATCTCCCATTCCTTTTTCTCGTGAACTATTTTGTCGTAAATATTCTCTTATAAATATGACCAGCTGACCAATTTTATGTAAACTTTGCTCCCAAATGATGAAAGCTTTCTTTCAATGCCCTAAGACATTCACGTGACTTTTGAATTCATCTATGCTATTCTCATATTTACCCAAAATAATAATAATAATAACAAATGAAGAGGAGAATGGAGACAAGTTTGAGAGGTTAACCACTTAACCTTCACCTGTTGCTTTTTCATTAATCAGTTGACCTTATGGGCTTGGTTGTACTTCCTTCCTTCCAAGTTTCTAAGATGAAAAAGTCACTAACTTACCCGACTTTGATTTGTGTTCCCTCCCTTTTCGTTCAACTATCTTTTTCATTCGAGTTTGTTCGTTTCGTTGTGTTCGTGTGTTAGCTTCATTTCAAAGAATAGTAACTATGCTCATTTCGATACTAATGATTTTGGGACGGCAGTTGTCAGAGTATATTCATGCTTATGAGGGTATATAACTTTTTCTTGGAACTGAGCTTAAATTATAGCGCAAAATCGTATCACGTTGATTAATAAGATCCAAAACGTATTTGAACGTGCTGCGACTCTGCTAGGATGAAAATTTCATGTAGGGATTATGATACCAACCGTAGCCATGGATGAACGCCACAAATTGCACATGTTTGTTTTGTATGGAATCTTCAAAAACGCCTTTCGTGTAAAAGGAAAGATGTACAAGAAATTAGCAAGTTCCAAAAGTTGATAATCCAAACAAACATTCAAGAAAAAAAGGATGCGTGTGTGGGTCTCTATATGTGAGTTTTACAACTTCAGATTACATGAGATTTTCAAAATTCAAACTGTTCTTGATGAGCAGCCCACCTAACGTGGACATTATCGATCTAAATTGTCATTCCAAGTATCTCATCTCTAACTAAATTGTTGTTAGACCCAATCATACATTTGACAAATATTCATGTTTGCACCTAATGAAAGAAGACTTTCTGGCACCGTCTTTTCATATTAACTTAATCCGAAGAGCTTGACTCATCAGTTCAGGAAAGAAGTTCCCACCTGGTTCACTCCAAGGACAAACAGATGCAGTACGTTGACTTCCCAGGTTTTAAGCTTTTTTCAGAAACTGTTCTTGTTCCTTTAAGGTAAGACCAAGATGGAAGTCGCAGACGTAAATTCACGATCTCACCAATAAAATTGAAATATAACCATTTTGCCTCGAGTTTTTGCCAATGCCTCGTCCCTTCGTCGTAACGTTTGTGGACACCAGCCTCCTCATAAACACGAGACTAGGGTTAATACAAATAGTATTTCGTTTACCTATGTTGATGCCATCTGTGATGTTAAATTCGCTGATATATGGCTATTTTCCTCGGGTTTTCTTGTTGCTGATACGACATTCAAGGAACAAGCTTGGGTCGGGTTCAACTATAACGGATAATAATAGAAAAAGGGTACCAAAAGAATATAAGGAGATCACTCAACACAGCTCATTTTAGGCAGAAAAATGACTTATCATCGTGGGCTTACAAACTGTACGAGCCAAAGTTTTGTACTGCATGGGGTAGTATATCAAGTACACTCTTGATCCATAAAACTCGACCAACATCCTCATTTTTCATTGGAGTTTCATACCAATTCCTTCCTCCGGATGGAAATTTTGAAAGTGTGGGTTTGACTAGTTTGCTGGCATCTGGTTAAAGGATACGAACCATAAAATACATGCAAGACATGCTAGGTATTTCTTTGCTACAAGTAGATACAAGAAACAACAATCTTCATGCTTTATTAAAATTTCAACCCAAGAGGAGACTTGTGAGGCAAGCATTCAGGTGAAACTACACCCTTTGATAGGCCAGTGGGTGCACCAACTGTAGGGTTGAACTAAGTTTGCCCTGCAATCTGACCATCATGCTGAATCAAAACCTAATCTGCCAACCTCAAACCACCCTCTCTATCCTCGTCTTCTGCTATAAAAGGATCCCTTCTCTGTCCCTTCTTTCACAAGTTAGCATTCCCACTTCTATCAGCATTCAGCAAAGGCTAAGTGAAAGATGGAAGCTCTCAACAGTATTTCCAACTCTTCTTGCTCATTTTACCTCTTAGCCTTGCTGCTGCTCTTCGCAAATGCAGTGATTTTGGCAAATGCAGAAACTCACAACCATAAGTTTGTCGTATGTCTTCTTCCTATCTTTAAGATTTTATTGGCAATCTCTTTGAACTCTCCACAAATACTAACTATTTGACGCCAAATAGGTTCAAGAAACACCAGTGAAGAGGCTGTGCAAGACGCAAAACTCCATCACAGTGAATGGGCAGTTGCCAGGACCGACCCTGGAAGTTAATAATGGCGACACTCTAGTGATCAATGTTGTTAACAAAGCTCGATACAATGTCACCATTCACTGGTAAACGCAAGCGTGATGCATGAAACCTTCTTTACTTTTCTTTCCTTTTCTTTCCTTTTGTTGTTTCCAAATACTACAATCTTAGTTATTCCTTTACTAATGAGTGCTTTTTTCTCAGGCATGGAGTTCGACAGATGAGGACAGGGTGGGCAGATGGGCCAGAGTTTATCACCCAGTGCCCAATTAGACCAGGAGGAAGTTACACCTACAGATTTACAATTCAAGGACAGGAAGGAACACTTTGGTGGCATGCTCATAGCTCTTGGCTCAGAGCCACTGTGTATGGAGCCCTTGTTATTCGCCCAAAAGAAGGAGATTCCTATCCGTTTACAAAGCCAAAGCGTGAAACGCCTATCCTTCTTGGTACTTCCTTTTCTATTGACAAGGGATGAGCACATTTTTCAAGCTACAATAGTACTCTCTACTAACTGATACTTCTTTTAGTACTAAGTTTTGCATGCACAAAAAAAAAAGGAACACTAAAAAACAGATACCTTGCTATTAGTATCAGAATACCTGAACATCGTATGACAATGAGGATGATGATGATCAGGTGAATGGTGGGATGCAAACCCAATAGATGTTGTGAGGCAGGCCACAAAGACAGGAGCAACTCCAAACGTGTCAGATGCATATACAATCAATGGTCAACCTGGTGACCTCTATAACTGCTCCAGCAAAGGTTTGCTTCTAGTCACTTTTCAGCTTCTCTGCTCTCTTTCTACCTCTTAGATATGAATTAATTCTCTAGAAAGAAATACAGAATCTAAAATCAGATCATGTGAACTAGGACTTTCACAATATCACAACCTTCAAAACCAAGAAGAGTTGATTGCTGCAAAAACCAAATGATTAATCCTGCAGTTAACTTAAAACCAACCATCTTTAAATGCGTGTGGAGAACAAAAGACAATAATGGCTCAACCAAATTAGCAAATTTCCAGGAGGTCCCAACGTTGACTAAAAATTAGATTCCATATGCATCCTTAATGCTTAATTCCTGATGTCAAGAAAATAATTTGCTGCTCTTACTTTGATGTAGACACCGTGATTGTTCCAGTGGACTCTGGTGAGACCAACCTCCTCCGCATCATCAATGCTGCATTAAACCAACAGCTCTTTTTCACCGTTGCAAACCATAAACTCACCGTTGTTGGAGCCGATGCCTCCTACGTCAAACCATTCTCCACTTCTGTTCTCATGCTGGGACCAGGTCAAACCACTGATGTCCTAATTACCGCTGACCAGCCACCAGCTCGATACTACATTGCGGCACGTGCCTATGCAAGTGCTCAAGGTGCACCATTCGACAATACTACCACTACAGCCATCCTTGAATACAAGACTGCCCCTTGCCCTGCCAAGGGTGTCTCTGCCAAACCTGTTGTTCCTACTCTACCTGCATTCAATGACACAGCCACAGCCACAACCTTCACTTCAAGCTTCAGAAGCTTCAAAAAGGTCCAGGTACCCACTGATATCGATGAAAGCCTCTTCTTTACAGTTGGTCTAGGACTCAGCAAATGCCCCTCAGGGGCCAGCTCGCGGAACTGTCAGGGGCCAAATGGAACTCGTTTCACTGCTAGCATGAACAATGTATCTTTTGTACTCCCATCCAACTTTTCCTTGTTGCAAGCGCATCAGCAAGGTATACCTGGAGTTTTCACTACAGATTTCCCAGCAGCACCACCAGTAAAGTTTGATTACACTGGTAATGTAAGCCGGGCACTCTGGCAACCAATTCCGGGGACAAAAGTGTACAAGTTGAAGTATGGAGCAACAGTGCAGGTGGTACTACAGGGAACAAATATCTTTACAGCTGAGAACCACCCAATTCATCTTCACGGATATGATTTCTACATCGTTGCAGAGGGTTTTGGAAATTTCAATCCGAAAACCGATACAGCTAAGTTCAACCTTGTTGATCCACCTCTTCGTAATACAGCAAGTGTACCGGTAAAAGGATGGTCCGTCATTAGATTCGTTGCAGATAATCCAGGTAATATTAACATCTGAGTTTTCATATTTTATGACTTCTAAGGAGACAGCTTCTCAATCGTATGTAAGCCGTTATCTTTAATGTTTCAATTCATCTATTTTGCAATGACAGGGGTGTGGATTATGCACTGTCACTTGGATGTTCATATTGGCTGGGGGTTGGCCATGGCTTTCCTTGTAGACAATGGAGTTGGACAACTGGAGTCATTAGAGCATCCGCCACCAGATCTACCAGTTTGTTGATATCATCAAAAGAAATATTTTCCAATAAGAGGGTCATTATTCTTATGTCATTTTGTAAGAGTTCAATGTTATTTTCCCTGCATTGGGGGATAGTTCATTTGTTCTTTTCTGTTGTATTTTGGATAGATAAATAGGGTCAAGAATTGGTGCCATGGTTACATGTCAATCAGTATCAGACCCGACATCTTTCTTGGTTGTAGCTGTATCATTTTGAGAGCTAATGATAGAGGAAAAACTGTTCTTTTTTTTTTTTCATCTAATGAGTTTTACATTTTACGTGGCAATCCAATTACGACATGAAGTCAGAACCAGGAGATCTTTAATTGATCGGAGCAGATATCAACCATCTCGATATTATCCAAACAACCTTTAACACATACTAGAGTAACTATGATAGACAATACATAGTACTATTACATTCTTGATATTAAATGAACAATGTCAATAGAATCCAATAATACCACTGACATCAGTACAAAAAAAACTTGATTGTGTCCCCTGTACAAATAATAAATCAGAGTATACACTTGATCAGAAAAGATATGAACCACGGCCAACCTAAACATACTGGAATAACTAGGAATAACAATGCATAATGCAATATCATTCTTGATATTTAACCAATAAAGTCAGTAGAATCCAATAGTATTACTGGCATCAGTACAAAAAAACTTGAAAGTGTGTCCCTATATAAGTCAGAAATCAAAGTAAAGCATGAATATAGGCATTTATCATAATGGATGTATTTTAGACCAGTTGGGGGATGCAGAAGCCTTGCTGTATGTGCTGTCTGCAGTGGATGTGTTTTACACCAACTGGGTAATGCAGAAATGGTTAAGGAAGAGCAGGCAGGAAGGGATGATTTAGTTACGAACCGAACTTTGACAATTTTTTGCAAAAAGTGGGTTGCGCTAAGAACAACTTACAAGACCAAAGATATTACCTTTTTTTGGTACAAACAATTGAAACACAAAAAAACTAAGCTACCTTCTTCGGTGAGCAATGACTGCCTTTAGCATCAGTTTCCAATTATGCAACAATAGACTCTGGGGTAACGGCAAGATGAAGAATCTCCTTTGAAGTGTGTCGGCTACTTGCTAAATACTGGCACAGATGTTAAATTCATGCCATGTGAACACCATCTGGCCCAACTTATTACCTCTAATCTAGGTAATGACAGGAAGACAACGAGTGAAGTAATTTCCCTACTGATCTAGAATCCAAAGATTCAGGAACAAATCAACCACTCCAAGAGCACTACGGTAGAAAATTCAAAGATTATGAAAACAAACCAGAGTTGCTTCCCATGAATGTCTCACCTAGTGGTTATATAAGTTCCCACAAAGGAACTATGCTACATAGCTGGCCATAATGATATATTCAAGTCCACAGCCCTAAAATCATTACACGGGTCTAGCGAAAAAGCGCTAAGCTACAAAAGGGACTGATGATCTAAGTTCATTTGACACTTGTCAAACACTGATCGACACTCAAATTTCTTCTTTGGGCCAAAGGCAGTCATTCAGTTCAACCAATAAATAACCTAACCAGCTACAAGATCCAGAAGACTCCAATCAATTAACTTTTGGGGAGTCAAAAATTTGAAGCCAATGAAATGTGGGTCAGATAAGGAAGAAGGTAATCGAAGATAGGGAGGACAAAGTGTCAGTAAAATGGCTAAAGAGCAATTCAGACCAAATTAATGCTTCACCCGCCAACCATATTATTCTCAAATTGTGAACAGAATCAAACATTCTTCAATACCGCATTTTTCATCATTGAAATTAAGGTTCATTCCTTATATCATTAGTCATAAAAAACGTAATTGATTAGGCACACTGCAATTAAAAATTCCAAATGACAAATTATAGTAGCAGCATTCATCAAAATTCGTGTTCTTGTGTGAATGAGATGCTGCTATGAATATGGAATCTTACCTATACGAGGCAAAATAATACACGAAAAGCGCAGAGCTCTCTACTGCAAAAGTTCTAAAACCAAGAAGGCAGACAACAATGTAAATATAAGCATTTGGGCATCTATGAAGATTATGACGATTTGGCTTAGTGGAGTTCATATGGTATCAAGGTATATTCACAACAAAATCAAATGTACCTTGCCTGAACGCCGGAGCCGGAGAGAGAATGGCCTCTGCAGTTCCGTCAGGATCTTTGCTTAAGTATAGTAGTCGCAAAAAACCTATCTTTATTAAGGCTCGGAGCAAATAGTTGTCAGAAATCAATATATGCAACTGGTACAGGAGAACAGGGAAGGTATCATTCAACTAGAATAAGGAAGGTACAGGAGAGGCAGTGTTCCCATCTTCCTCCATTGACAACATATGGCGGGGGATGAAAGAGGGTTGAACAGCACCTACAAAATTATGGAAATCAGCGCAAGTCGGTGGGCTTGAATGTTAATCCTAGGAACTTTACTAGTCGACCAGGAGGGATTTTTTACCATTTTTATCGAGTGAATCCGGGTCTCTGAAGCGATACAAATCGACCATGAAGGAAAGGATTTCAGCTTCATTCGAGCATCATTGATGAATGCTCTGGCGCGCAGTTCATGGATCCATCTGTTGCTTTTACGGCATTAACCACTGAACCAAAGTCCCCTTCGAAGATTGGGCGAGTGATCCTCTGTTGATGCACCAGTTCGATCGCTAGCAAGCAAGCAAAAGCTTCGGCCGCCTCAAATTAAAGACATATATATGGTAATTGCTTCTTTTTTTTTACATAAATAAATGAATTAAATGGACATAAAATCCCATACACTTTGTGGTCATTTATACGGAACATTCCAGGGTTTTAATTTTGACTCTTATCATCCCAAATTTTCAATTTTGGTGCACGCAGCACCATTTGACGGTTAAAATTCAAAATTCGAGGATTACTGTTATAATTTTGAGGTCAAAATGGGCACTTCATTAAAATATCCTTGTTGGCAGCCACATCACCCGAACGTTGGGGTTACCCTTTTCTCTCCCTCTGTATCTCTCTCACACAAAAATCAAACAGTCATAACGTTCATCACCCTCATTCGTGGAGACTTATTGAAGATCAAAGGAAGACAGATGAGAGAAGGCTTCGAGATGAGGGATGACACGTTCTGCGAAGACTGCTACACACCGGAATACGTTAAGTACTCCGTCCAAACCTGTAGTAGTTTACACTAAGGTTATTTTTGTTATTATTGTGTTAAAATTTTTGGGCATAATGCTGATTCTAGTGTTATTTTCGCAATGTATTTGTGTTTTAGGGTATATTGCGATCTATCTGTAGCGTTTGATAATGGGTTTTGGTGATTGGTTTAAGGTTTATTTTATATAGAGCTTTGTTTTTTTCATGCATGCTGTACAGTAATGTATTAAGCTTGAACATTCATAATATATTATTGGCATGCATGTCTCAATTATGTATAATAACACTGACCAAATTAACTGTTTTTTGGGCTTTGATAAGTTTTGGGGCCAAAATTAGGGTTTTGTAGTATCCCATAGTCTAAGCATGTTTTAATTATTTATTTTGTAGATCCAAAGGACACATGTTTTACTTTGAAATTGCACCATGGAGGGCAATTACGTAATGTTGGCTGTAAGGCTTATGTTGGGGGGAAAGTCAGTTATTTTGACAATATTGATGAGGACAGGGTAGGGATGTTTTTACTAAGTAAGATAAGAGCAAAATTAGGGTATCCAGAGGAGTCTACTGTCTTCCTTTACATAGCCCCTGGCTGCACTTTGGATGATGGATTAGTGCATGTAGGAAGTGACCTGAATGTAATGACTGTCTGTGAGCTAATGGGTCCTAATAGAATTGCTGAGTTTTTTTTTCTGATAAACCCTGGAGGGCTTTATGCCCTGCCACCACCTAGTAGTGAACCTACTGTTGAGCAAACTGAGCCAGATGTTGTTGACCAAACAAATACAGACTTGTTTGACATGGATGACTTGAATGGTGATGAAAATGAACATAATAAAGAAGATGAAAACAATGAAGACCTGGGAGCAATGAATATGGAAGGTTTGAATGAGTCTGGTGGGGTAAATCTTGGAGATGAAGAAAGTGATGGTTCTTTTTATGATAGTGAGTATCAAATGAATGAAGTTTCTGAGGATAATGCCACAGAGGCTGCTGCTACAGATCCTGCTGCCACAGAGGCTGCTGTTACAGACCCTGCTGCTACAGACTCTGATGTTGCAAAGCAACCTGCCACAGAGGCTGCTGTTGCAGGGCCATCTACCACAAAGCCTGCTACCACAACAGAGCAGCAGGGTGGTGAGAGTGAGGATGATTTGTGTGACAGTGATGACATGAGAAGTTGTGAAGAGTCAGACGATGAGAGGGAAACTAGGAAAACCAGAAAGCCTGAATTTCCCTACTTTGAAAGAAGTTGTTTGAATTTTAGAGATAATGATACAATGAAGGATATTAAGTTTGAGGTTGGTATGGTTTTTAGGGATGCTAATCAATTCAAAGAGGCCATTAAGGTACATGCAATCAAGCATGGTAAACAACATATTAAGTTCAAGAAATCTGAGGCAAGAAGGGTTTTAGCAGTTTGTCAACCAGAGAAGGCAAAAGATAATAAGGCAGAAGGGGGATGTACATGGGAAGTATATGCATCCTTTAAGCATGATGAGAGCAGTTTTCAGATTAAGAGGTTGAATCCAATTCATACATGCCCAAGAAGTCATAATGTGAAGCATGCATCCTCTATTTTTTTGGGCAACCAGTACAAGAATAGTTGGAAGAGTAACCCAACATGGCCAGTGCAAGCTTTTAAATCCACAGTGAAGCAAGACTTTGTGGTAAAGGTTTCTAAGTGGCAGGCATATAGGGCTAGAAAGAGGGCAATGTCTCTGATCTATGGGGATTATAAAGAACAATTCTCTCAGTTGTGGGATTATGCTGAGGAATTGAAGAGATCAAATCATGATACTTTTATTGAGATACAAGTTGATAACAGTAGGGATCAACCTGTGTTTGAAAGGATCTACATTTGCCTTGGGGAACTTAAGAAGGGGTTTTTAGAGCAGTGTAGACCAGTGATTGGCTTAGATAGGTGTTTCCTTAAGGGAGTTTGTGAGGGACAGATACTTACAGCTGTTGGAGTGGATGCAAATAATGGGATGTTTCCAGCAGCATATGAAATGGTAGAAGTAGAATCTACCAATACATGGACTTGGTTTCTAGAGCTTTTAGTTGAAGACTTGAGAATTAATGACAGTGGGTGGACATTTTTTTCAGATAAACAGAAGGGTTTACTTAATGCACTTCAGAGGGTGGTGCCAAATGCAGAACAGAGGAATTGTGCAAAGCACATGTTTGAGAATTACAAGATTGCAGGGTTTAGGGGTTTGACATTCAAGGATCTTTTTTGGGATACAGCAAAAGCTACTTATCCAGAGCAGTTTGATAGGTGTATGACTAAGATGAGAGAGACATCTGAGAAAGCATTTGAGTGGTTGTCAGACAAGGCTGCTTGTCATTGGTCTAGGTCACACTTTAGAACTTATCCCAAGTGTGACATTCTGTCTAATAATCCATGTGAGAGCTTTAATGGGAGAATTCTAGGGGCAAGAGACAAACCAATCATTACATGCCTTGAGGTGATAAGAAATTATCTAATGAACAGACTTACAAAGGAAAGGGAGAAAATGAGGAAAATCTTGCACCAAAGACCATTCTGCCCTAGGATTGAAGCTTTGCTAGAGAAGAACAAAATAGAGGCTGCCCAAGGAAATGCAACATGGTCAGGGATGGGAACCTATCAAGTGGCCATGACTTATGGTGGTCAGTTCACAGTAGACTTAGAAGCACAGAGCTGTAGATGTAGGAAATGGGATTTGACTGGTATTCCATGTAAACATGCAATTGCTGCAATGACATACAGAAGATTGGACCCAGATCTGTTTGTGGCTGACTCTTATAGGAAAGAGACATTTATGAGGGGGTATGAGCACATGATTTACCCCATGAATGGCTCTGACATGTGGCCTAAGATAGGTAAGACACCCATCTTACCTCCAATTTCTCATCCACAACCTGGCAGACCTAAGAAGACTAGAGTGAGGAAATCAGATGAAAATGCACCTCCCATAGCTATTGAGAATAAGTTGAGAAGAGGCCTAACAGGCATTAGATGCACCAAATGCCATAAATCAGGCCATAACAAAAGAACATGCAAAGGCTTTGAAGGAACAGTTGATGGTGGTGTCAGTGTTAGGGCTGGTGGTGACAGTGTTGAGGCTAGTGGTGCATTTGACGGTGGTGTCAGTGTTGGGGCTGGTGGTGCATTTGATGGTGGTATTGGAGGTGGTGATAGTGGTGGGGTTGGTGGTGATAGTGGTGGGGCTGGTGGTGAAACTACAACAGGGGGTGTAGCAATGGAGAATGACATGGGTGCTACAAGGGGCAACAACATGGGTGCTGCAAGAGGAAAGAACAAGGGTGCTGCAAGTGGAAATAACAGGGGTGTTGCAAGAGGCAATAACAGGGGTGCTGCAAGGGGAAATAACAGGGGTGCTGCAAGTGGCAATAACAGGGGTGCTACAAGTGGAAATAATATGGGTGTTGCAAGGGGGATAACAGGGGTACTGCAAGTGGAAATAACAAAGGTGCTGCAAGTGGAAATAACAGGGGTGCAATGCCAAATGTAAGTTGAATTATACTTTTTAATTTACATTGTATGTTTTTTTTATTAGTGAAACCCATTTCTTATGTTCATTTATTATTGTCAGCAACCTACTGTGAGGAGTAATTATCAGACACATGCAAGTAGTTGTGAACCCAGCTTTAGAACAGCAACACAACCAAGGACACCATTATTTATTCCTCCTATGCAACCTCAAAGGAGGCCTAAACTTCCAGTAAGCAACTTTGCTTGATGGCTACTTACTCAATTTTATGAGTGAATAGTAACTTAAACAATTGATTTGTAGCTTAAGAGGACTTTTAAGGTGGCTGCTGAAGTTAGTAACAAGAACATGGCTCATCAGGTGGAAATGAGTCAAGATAGTGCAGCTCCAACACCAGTTCCAACTCAAAAGAGTTCACAACCATACCTGTCAACTTAAGATAGTGCAACTCCAATAATGATTCCAACTCCTGAATTTATTCATGCACATGACAAGGTGATTGTAAAAAATATTGCTTTTAATGCTTATTGTAATAGTCTTATTTATTGCATTATTGCATCACACTTATTGTAATTCTTGTCTTCATAAACCAGGCTAGTGATTCATCAAGCATGAATACAAACTTTCTCAATAGTGTCGTGCATCCAAGAAAACCACATTCTGATCCCCAAGTAGCAAGAGTAGGAGGAGTGATTGTTCAAGGAACAAATGCTAATTGGAAAGAAAAGTCTTCAGCTTCTTTATCATCTTTCCAAAGGGCTCAGAACCTCAAGAAGGATCAAGTGTCTAAAAAAAACTAGTATTATGGATTGTGGAGTCCTTTTGTATAGTATATGGCTGAACTAGAATTGTGGAGCCTTTTGTATATGGCCTAACTTTTGTGGATTCCTTTTGTGTATGGCTGAACTAGAATTGTATTGCCCTTAAGTAAAGCACCAATTGGGGATCTTGTTATTGACAGTGTAAACCTATTGAAGTTTATTGATATATGAAGAAGTATTTTAATGCACACTTGCAGTTTGCCTATTTTGATGGAATGGTTGACTTGTTTTGATAGAGTTCATTAGTATGGCTCTGTTGCTTTGGTGGGACTGTGATATGTTGTTTTGCTATTTTGATGCTATAATGCAATGGCATCAAAACAGCATAATGCATTTGATGGCATAATGTAGTTCAACTTGTTTTGATGGAGTTCAACTTGCTTTTCACAGTTGATGGCATAGTGCAGTCCAATTGCATTTTCTTCTGCTGTTTTAATTGGATAATGCAGAGCCTTGTGGATTTGCTGCTGTTTAATGCAGTCCAGTTGTATTTTTTTTGTTGTTTTGATGGATAATGCAGTCCAATTGCATTTTCTTCTGCTGTTTTAATGGCATAATACAGAGCCCTGCTATTTTGCTGTTGTTTAATGCAGTCCAATTGCATTTTCTTTTACTGTTTTAATGGCATAATGCAGAGCCCTATTATTTATTTGTTTGTAGATCAATTGAGCACCAATGGAAGAGCACAATTTGCCATTATCAAATTTCACAGTTAAATATCATACATATAACCAAAATACACATACTGAAAACAAAATAAACAAGGTTCCAAGTCATTTTCTAAACTTGGTTTAAGAACAATCTTTCATTGTCCTTGGAATTCAGTGTGGAATTCAGTGAACCCAACCATATGGCTAAAGTGAGTAACAAAATTGACAGCCAACAAACTAAGAGCTGTTTGCCCTTGATTTTCAGTTGCCCATTAGCAGCTTCTTTCTTGGCTTCAACATCTGAATTTCTGCTCTAAGCTCTTCATTCTTCTCAATCAGTATTTCATTCATCTTCATCACACAGTGAACCTTTTTTTTCTTCTTCTTCATTAACCTTCAGTAGCAACCCAATTTGCTTCTCCTCTTCTTCATTCCTTTCACGCAATTCTTTATTTTTTTTCAAGATCATCCTGCCAAATACTTTACAGCGATCACAAACCTCAGGATCAACCCACTCAAAATGGCCACATGAATTACTTACCTTATAATTTCCACAACCTGCAAATCTTCTTCCAGGATTGTCCAATGTCCAGGAGTGCATGACCCGAGACACTCCACAGTGGCATCTAACAGTGTATTGATTGTTGTGTGAATTACTACTCGAGCTCATCTCTAATTGAGTGTAATCAATTCAATTTAAGAGATCCCCAATTTCATCAACCCTAACTCAGTGTGCATTGTGAAGATGTATATATATATATATATATATATATATATATATATATATATATATATATATATATATATATATATATATATATATATATATATATGGAGCTGATCCATTGCTCGCGCTAGCAAATGGAGTTAAGTTGCAAGCGCGATCTGACCGTCCATCCTGAAAGATGGACGGCCCAGATCGCGCCTTTTTCGAAAACTGTCAGTCGTCCGCCATACAGTGTAGCGGATGGACTTTTTTACCTTTTTGCCCCTCCGTGCCTGTCCGCTACACTGTATAGCGGACAGCATCAAAAGCCTGACAAGGGACAGCAAAAAGGCGTCCGCTATACAGTGTAGCGGACGGTACGCGCTGACACCTGTTAGGTCCTGTCCCGTCGCTCCTTTCGGCACTGACGGCTATCTTGTCCTTACCTGTCACGTCAACAGTGTCCGCCATACTGTATAGCGGACGGTCAATATAGGTTCAAAAAATAGTAACGACGACACTTTTCTCCACTCTTTTCTACTCATAAATTTTTCAACGGCGTTGGCAAGTAGATCGACGCAGCAATTCCGCCTTAAGAACACCTTTAATACCCTAAATCGATCACGTAAGTTCACAAAATCTATACTTTTTGTTTGTTTGTAATCAATAGTTGTGATGAATATTGCGTTTTATATATGTATGTTTTTGTTCATGTGCAAGCGTTTGCAAAATCCGATTCCCGGGCTTGTATATATAGAAATTAATTTGTTAACTTTGGGCAAATCGCATTGTAATTAATTTCGATTTTTTTGAGGTTCGCTAACTTCGACGCATTTTTCCTATTTAAATTGTAATTTTTTGAGATACATTTGTTGTATTTTGGCATGATGAATTTGTCTATTTATCTTAGTAATTTTAATTTGTTATGTTCAATAAATCTATAATTAGCAAAATGGGAGACTTTTGAGATTATGTATATGGTATATTTGTCATCCTAAATTGGTCTATTCGTCAAGATAATTTTGAGGTAATATTTTCAGTTGAAAATGTCATTTGATTGTTAAGCGTAGTCTATTTCTACATAGGTCTTGTTTCACAATGTCTGATTTCGTGTCGAGCTCCAACACCCCCGTAGATGCTAGTGATCCGTATCTAGGACGAACCTTTCAAACATTGGAAGAAGCTGGAGAATGTTTTCGAGCGTATTCATTGAGGGTTGGTTTTGGCATTAGAATAAAGACTACAAGAACAAGCAACGTAACAAAAAATATATGCTCTCGCTTATACGAGTGTCATAGGGGCAGAAACCCAGTGCAAAATGAGACACGCGTAGGCAACGATGACAGTGATGACGAAATAGGATATGCGCGGAGAAGACGGGACTGCTTTGCGCGCACGAATTGCCAGGTCAAGATGTTCGTAAGCTATAAAGCCAAGCAAGATCATTGGCTTATTACCAGCCTGGAACTGGCACACAATCACCCGTTAGTAACCCCTTCTAAGGTGAGTCAGATGCATCAACACAAGAAGATGGGTAAGGTCGCGAGGAGCCTAATTCACACAATGAGAGATGCGCGGCTAGGACCTACCGACATGATTAATGTTCTTGCTGAACAGGCTGGGGGAATTCAAAATTTAAACTTTAACACGACAGACGTTCGTAACGCGGTCCGAACCCATAGACGAGCCGCGTATGACCTCAATGATGCTCAAGCCACAATGAGCCTATTGAAACGGATGCAGATGGAGGACCCGCAGTTTACCTTCGATTATAAACTTGACGACGAGCATCGAGTTAGCACAATTTTTTGGGTCGACGGTCGTTCGAGGCTAGCTTATAAGCATTTTGGGGATGTCGTGACTTTCGACACCACATACCGTACCAACAAGTACTCGATGCCGTTCGCTCCTTTCACGGGCGTCAATCATCATTATCACTCCATCCTGTTCGGGTTCGCCTTGTTAAGGGACGAGAGCGAGAGTTCTTTTGAATGGTTGTTTAGGGCGTGGCTGGAAGCAATGAACTTCAAAGCACCCAAAGTTATCATCACCGATCAAGATTTGGCAATGAAGAAGGCTATTGCTACCGTCTTCCCAGATACTCGACACAACTTGTGCACTTGGCACATAAGCAACAAATACCCTGAACGTCTGCATCACGTGTATGCAAAGTATCCAGACTTTAAACAGGATTTTGACAAGTGCGTTAGCAAGTCGTTAACGATTGAGGAATTTGAGGAGAGGTGGGAAAAGCTTGTTCGGGATTACTCATTGCAAGACAACGAGTGGCTCCAGCACTTGTACGAGCTCAAAGAGCAATGGATTGGCGTTTACACGAGGAGGCATTTTTCTGCGGGCATGAAAACGACGGGCAGGAGTGAATCTATGAATGCCACGTTCGATAGTTATGTGGGTACAGCTACCAATTTGAAGAGTTTCGTCACATTCGCACAAAAAGCGGTTGCGTCGTTGTTCGTGAAAGAAAGGGCTGCAGACTTTGCAACCACGTACAAACAAAGGAGAAGGTTGCTTGAGACCCCGCTGGAGCTGAACGGTGCCAAAGTCTATACGAAGGAGATCTTCTTGCTATACCAAGTAGAGCTGCAAAAATCGGGACGATACAGTATAAACAAGGTGGCAGAAAAGTCTACGCGTGAGTACAAGGTTTATTCGCTCGTGAATGACCTCGTCCCTGAGAAGCTGCGCAGAATTTATACGGTGAGCCACGACACATTGACGGACTCGGTGACATGTGTTTGCAAGAAGTTTGAGTTCCATGGCATCCTGTGTAGACACATTCTGCGGTTTTTCACCCAGAAGAATATCAGGACAATCCCCGATAAATACGTCCTGCCACGGTGGACGAAAGGTGCAAACAGGTTGCACGGTACCATTTCCTTTCCGGAGCACCCGTATACTGACTTTGAAGAATCAGAGACGTTGCGGTATAATCATCTGGTGACGATGTTCACCCGTTTGTCCGTAAAGGCTGCTGCTACAATGGTCGGATATAAACATCTCCTCGAGGTAGCTCAGCAGCAAGAGCCCATCGTCGACCAGTTGGAAGCAGCTTCAGTCAGCAATGCGGTTGACACCGAGCCTACGACGGAATCAGAAGATGACGAGCCGGGGGAGGAAGACGACAATGATATCCGGCCGTTGGATCCAATTATATCGCAAACGAAAGGCCGCAAGAGATCTACGCGGATGAAAAGCTCTATTGAAACGGCAACTCAACCTAAAAAGCTGAGAAGGTGTGCATTGTGCAACAAAATGACCGACCACGACAAGCGGAACCATTACAAGGCACTGGGGATAAGTCCAGGGGGTTTGCAAGATGGGGAAGAAGATGACGCCGAAGATGAGGACGAACAAGCTGCAGTGGACCTTTAATTTTTTGTATAAGTTTGACATTTGTAATAATTTTTATATAAGTTTGACATTTGTAATAATTTTTTTCTAATAATTTTTCGACCGAATACTGGAATTTTTTTTTCTTCTGATGTAGCGATTTCTGATGTAGCGGACGGATATGCATAGCCCTAATTTTTTGGTCTTCATTTATGTCCGCTATACAATGTAGCGGACGTCATCGCAGAAAAACTTTTGGTTTTTATTTATGTCCGCTATACAATGTAGAGGACTGAATCGCAGAAAAACTGTTGTTCTTCATTTATGTCCGCTATACAATGTAGTGGACCTCTATCCTATTATATATATTAATCAAATCGGGCAATCAGCTTTTATCAGTCCGCTATATCTCTCTCTCTCTCTCTCTCTCACACATCTAACCCAACCGCTACCCCATCTACGGCGACCCACATCTCCGGCGACACCACCGTCCTCCCCTCAACGCCGACCTCGATGGCTTCTGGATCGGAGACCACCTACGATTTTATTGGCAACTTGCACCTAGCAGGCAAACACTTTTTCAAAGTTATGATGCCAGGATTTGAGAATGAACTTGTAGGCCATCCCTCTTTCTCTGTATTTTCGTGTGTTAAAAGTTTGATCTTTTGGTTAAAAACTAACCTATTTTTTGTATTGTGTTTGTTAGGATATACCGGAAGCTTTTACCAATCAATTTACAACAATTCATGACAGTTCAAGATTATATAGCCGCAAGGGGGCCTGGCAGGTTGAAATCAAGCTGAAGCCCGGCCGACCCCAAAAAAAGCAATTCACAGAGGGCTGGAACGTCTTCGTGCGCCAGCATGGCCTCGAACTCGGGGACTTTGTAGTGTTTGAACACCTTGGGTGGTGGGATTTTCAAGTTGTAATCATTGATCGGAGCGCTTGTGAAAAAATTTCTTTCCCCCAATGTGCTAATTTATTATTAATAACCAAATTTTATTGTATACATGTTCATTATGTTTCCAATTTTTTCTCGCTTAATTGTGTCGTTTGAGATTCCCTTAATATATTGAGATCGTTGATTGTGAATCGTACGTTATTTATTGTTTATCGATATTGAGATTGTTGATTCCGTCGCTAAAACAAGTCTTCGGGCGCCAATTTATTAAAACTGCATCACGCTACATTGTATAGCTCTACTATATAGCGGACACCAAAGTCTAGCCCTACAATATAGCGGCTATAAGGCCTCCGCTTAGGTCGGGGTTCGGGAAGGTCGGAACTAAGTGTCTGGTTCGTGCCAACCATTTTCTGGTCCAAGTTGCAGATAATGATCTGCACCACTATGACGTGAGATTCTCTCAGCTGTGCACCTTTCTGCTTGGCCATGTATTCTGCGGGGCTGTCCGCTATACTATATAGCGGACATAGATAGGAGAGAAAAAATAAGAGTGTTGGAGACTTTCTTTCTGCGGGGATGTCCGCTATACTATATAGCGGACGTAGGAGAGAAAAAACCAAGTGTTGGCGATCTGTCTTTCTGCTTGGCCGTCGGCTATATAGTAAAGCGGACGGCCCAGCAGAAAGTTTTTTTTTGTTTCTATCCACATCCGCCATACTAAAAATCGGACGACACCGCAGAAAGAAAGTCTCTAACACAATACATGATCAGCGAGGAAGTATTATCATAATACATCCACGCACCACGGAAACCCACACACAAACAAAAGGTGCACAGCTGAGGATCTCACGTCATAGTGGTGCAGATCATTGTCTGCAACTTGGACCAGAAAATGGTTGGCACGAACCAGACACTTAGTTCCGACCTTCCCGAACCTCGGCCTAAGCAGAGGCCTTATAGCCTTAGAAGAACTCGATCTTCAGTCATCTTCATCTGACACTGGAGCATCGGAAACAGATCCAAGTTCGAAGCTCATGTTCCAATATACTTGTGCTTCATTGTTGTTGCCATCTTCATGTGCATCACGTGCCATACGACGTAAGTTATACCTACTTTGACGAACTCTCATTCTAATATTTTCTTCACGTATTCGATGCAGTGCCCTTTCAAGCTCCATGTGTGTAATTTGAGGCATGTTGATTGCCTTTTGTCGAGGTATGGGTATATTCATGCGCCGTGAATCAGCTACTAAGACCTCATATTCATTCATCCGATAAGACCATTCTGCACGTAATGTATTAACATAGCTTGATGAGTAACGCAAACTTGGAAGCAAAGAATAGTGAAATTCATCTTCGCCCGCCCAGTAACGACCCATTGCTTCAAAAATATCTCGTGGAGTATATGACATTTCCAGAGCTAGGCTGACATTGGGAGTATATCACTCTATGCCCTTCGTGCAATGCATGTACTTATATATACTTTGAAACGGGACCATTTTATGAGATGCTACAGTTCAACTTTTGAGAAGTGACAAGCCTCTGCAATAGACTAGAGACTTGTCTTGTCACCAAAGAGACTTGTCTTGTTTATGTGTAGACTTGTCAACTTTATGACACGGGCATGCTATTGTCTCCAACTACCAATTAAGCAGGGTGTCAGTGTCCAGAGACTTGTCTTGTCACCAGAGATGGGCAGGCTATTGTGTAGCTATCACACCAATATATTGTGTATGTGTGTGTGGGCTTATTTATATATGTTAGCCATGCTCATCGCATTAGATGTACCTAAGTTAGATGGCAGGAGTTCTTGGGAGTTCTAGTATGCGGGGACGCAAGACTGTGTGGTTGTTGTGTGAAAGGAACGACGACTACAAAGAAGTGAAGTACACGGATCCGAGAGAGTATTATTGCGGTTTACGGAGAGAATGGGCATATCGAGTTAAGGAATCAGAAGCACTATACCAAGATCTCACCACGCTGAGGGCACCTGTGCCGCAACGTCGTTCACTTAGTATGTCGAGGCGTAATGTTAAGCAGTGTAAGAAAGTTGTGCGCCGAATTCGTATGGAGAATAACCGGATGTTGCTGCGTAGAAAACGATTTTACATGCTTCAACTTGTAGAAGAAATGACCGAGGCTAGTGGGAGGCACCTCAATTCAAACGAGAGAAATAATATTTTAACCAATGATAAGTACTTATCTGATGAGTATATGTCAAATGAAGAGTGATATATATATATATATATATATATATATATATATATATATATATATATATATATATCTTCCTAGTGCATGTTAGGATTTCATTCTAACTGACACTTATCCACATGTCATTCTAATTAGCGAATCCCGTCTTTTGATCAGCATGTAAAATGTTCTATCTAAAATGTTGGGAATTTTGGTCCTATCTATGTCCGCGATACTATATAGCGGACAGTCCCGCAGAAGGAAGAGTGTCCAACACTTCATTTTTTTTTGTCCTGTTGGAATGTCCGCTCTATAGTATAGCGGACAGCCCAACAGAAAGTCAGTCTCCAACACTTAGTTTTTTCGTCTTCATTTATGTCCGCTATATAGTATAGCGGACAGCCCAGCAGAAAGTAAGTCTCCAACACTTAGTTTTTTTTCGGTTCTATCTATGTCCGCTATATAGTATAGCGGACATCCCATCAGAAACAGAGTCTCCAAAACACTAGGTTTTTACACTTTGTTTCCCCCTGGTCAAAGCAAATCACACAGAACAAATCAAACACTCAAATCAACAAGACAATGATATCAGTCAATCAAATCAATCGCATTCAACACTGATCACATCTCAGTCAACACAAATGAAATCATCAAAATCGCAAACATTGTCAAATGAAATCAATAAAATGTTATATCTAAAATGTTGGGAATTTTGGTCCTATCTATGTCCGCGATACTATATAGCGGACAGTCCTGCAGAAGGAAGAGTGTCCAACACTTCGTTTTTTTTGTCCTGTTGGAATGTCCCCTCTATAGTATAGCGGACAACCCAACAGAAAGTCAGTCTCCAACACTTAGTTTTTTCTTCTTCATTTATGTCCGCTATATAGTATAGCGGACAGCCCAGCAGAAAGTCAGTCTTCAACACTTAGTTTTTTTTCGGTTCTATCTATGTCCGCTATATAGTATAGCGGACATCCCATCAGAAACAGAGTCTCCAAAACACTAGGTTTTTACACTTTGTTTCCCCCTGGTCAAAGCAAATCACACAGAACAAATCAAACATTCAAATCAACAAGACAACGATATCAGTCAATCAAATCAATCGCATTCAACACCGATCACATCTCAGTCAACACAAATGAAATCATCAAAATCGCAAACATTGTCAAATGAAATCAATAAAATGTTATATCTAAAATGTTGGGAATTTTGGTCCTATCTATGTCCGCGATACTATATAGCGGACAGTCCCGCAAAAGGAAGAGTCTCCAACACTTCATTTTTTTTTGGTCCTATCTATGTTCGCTATATAGTATAGCGAACAGCCAAACAGAAAGTCAGTTTCCAACACTTAGTTTTTTGCCGTCCTGTTGGGATGTCCGGTGTATAGTATAGCGGACATCCCAATAGAAAGCCAGTCTCCGACACTTCGTTTTTTTGGTCCTGTTGGAATGTCCGCTCTATAATATAGCGGACAGCCCAACAGAAAGTCAGTCTCCAACACTTTGTTTTTTTTCGTCTTCATTTATGTCCGCTATATAGTATAGCGGACAGCCCAGCAGAAAGTCAGTCTCCAACACTTAGTTTTTTTTCGTCTTCATTTATGTCCGCTATATAGTATAGCGAATAGCCCAGCAGAAAGTCAGTCTTATACACTTAGTTTTTTTTCGTCTTCATTTATGTCCGCTTTATAGTATAGCGGACAGCCCAGCAGAAAGTCAGTCTCCATTACTTGGTTTTTTTCGTCTTCATTTATGTCCGCTATACTATATAATGGACAGCCCAGCAGAAAGTCAGTCTCTAACACTTAGTTTTTTTTCGGTTCTATCTATGTCCGCTATATAGTATAACAGACATCCCAACAGTAACAGAGTCTCCAAAACACTAGGTTTTCACACTTTGTTTCCCCCTGGTCAAAGCAAATCACACAAAACAAATCAAACACTCAAATCAACAAGACAACGATATCAGTCAATCAAATCAATCACATTCAACACCGATCACATCTCAGTCAACAACGCTTGAGCCTGTCCCATCCTCGCTACAGAGGGACCACCAACTCCCTGGCTCACCCCTGAAGCCTGTCCGGAGGGATCACCGTATCCCTACCTGACGCCCGTATAACCCATTCCCAGGCTGTCGATCGAAGACTGTCCCGATGCTTGGCGCACAAAATTCCTGCAGCCTAAAGCCAGTGCAGCAGCCTGTTGGCGAAGATCCTCGCCCATTGCGCTCACTAGATCCTTCTGCTCACTCAACTTCTGAAAGAATGCAAGCGAGGCATTAACCTACATCCAAAGAGATAACAAATAGGTAACTTTAATCAGAAATTTATATTCAACAAATTCAAGACAAGTCAGACTAGTTGGGCAACTTACGAGATTGTATGCCATACGCTCGTCGATCTGACCCCTAGGCGCATACCTCTCACCGCGTTCAAAGTTCACTGGGGCTACTCTCCTCCGCGTGATGCGGCAGTACCACTCATGGTACTGTTCGATGCCGATAACGGGGTCCGGCTCGGAGACGATGGCCGCCAGTGTGTCCTGCCAAGAAGTCCAAAGCTCTAGTTCGGCCGCGCACAATTCTTGAGCATTGGCGTTGCCAAACCGCCCTACATCCGGTAGGTCCCTATTAACCCTCATATCTGGGGCATCGGCTGGCAATCCCTGCTCCAACTCAAAATGGCACATTGCTCGGTCTGGCAGCTGCCACTCTGCGACCTCGAAGTGGATGAGGGGTGTGCGCTGCAACCCGAAGAGCGTGAAGACGAACGACTCTTCGACCCGTCGCGCCAAACGTATGTACGGTGCCCAACTCATTTGGCCGGGAGATAGACCGTCGAACTCCCCTCGATAGTACGTGATATTGTGATGGGGATCGACTCTCCTACGGTAGTGGCTATTCTTCCGGCTGTACTCCCAAGCACGCAACCGAGGCCACACTCTATCGGTTCTATCCCTACGCGTTGGTGCCCCGGGAGCAAAGTGTTCATAAGACCACACCTGAGAACATGGGCAAATTATATTTACATCGTCGATTCAATAAAAGCAAAAAAAAAAAAACAATAACGAAGACAAGATTTATATGATATACCTGCAATAGCGAGAGACATGCACATATGGCTTTGGAGTCGGGCCTCGTTGCCTTGTGCAATGCTCAGTACAGATACGAAAGAACCGCTGCACCCTATGCATAATCTCCAACCTCAGCCAAGTTACCCAACAACGGTAAATATCTCACGCTGACCGTGTTCTTCGACGTCGTTGGGAATAATATTGCCCCCATCACCCACCAGAGGAAGGCTTGGTGTACAGCACAAGCTCACGGCCCGTATAGTTTTCCGGCAAAACCCCGTAGGTATCTACCAACCACTTCAACTTGACACCACCAGTGCTAAATTGATCCTGGGGTATCGAAGTTAAGAAGTCCCTAGCGGTTCTCTTATTCGTTGCTTTTGATGGAGGAGCAATTACCGGCCGCCCCGTCACCGGCAACCCTAAGATGAACCCTACATCTTCTAGGGTAATTGTCATCTCTCCGAGCGGGAAGTGAAACGTATTCGTTTCACTTCTCCACCTCTCAACAAGGGCACCTATCAAGGCCCGGTCAAGCTATTGAAATATCTGCCCATGCGTGAAAATCCCAAACCCAATTCCACGCAGTATCCTCTTTTAGGCGGTGTTCAGTTTCCACGATGTGAACTCGCGGGATACTTCTACGGTGTTGAGAAGTTCTCTTTCCTACGAATTAATAAGATAATTTAAGCAAAACAAACGATATATACAACGGTCGTAAGAATAAAAAAGTTAATAAATAATGTATCTTACTCCACCATCCCATATGAGCGTACTGATATGGTTGGCTTGGTCGTATAACACGGATGAGTCTTTTGGTCCAGGGTTAAATTCCATTTTTTGCAACTGAAATTATGGAAAAACCTTCTCAGTTTGGATTTTACGTTTTTGAATTTTAATAATCGCTCGCAAAAATACGACTCTAGCACATGCATAATACATAGGCCGCAAGCACACATAACGCATACAATGTTAGCATATGTACTCATATGTATAATAGATATATATACATATACGGAATCGAATTTTACAAACGCTAGCACATGAACAAAAATATACATATGTTGCAAGCGCAATATTCATCACAACAATCGATTACAAACAAAAAAAAGTATAGATTTTGTGAACTTACGTGATCGATTTAGGGTATTAAAGGTGTTCTTAAGACGGAATTGCTGCGCCGATCTGCTTGCCAACGCCGCTGAAAAATTTTGTGAGTAGAAAGAGTGGAGAAGAGTATCGTAGTTACTGTTTTGTGAACTTATATTGACTGTCCGCTATACAGTATCGCGAATAGTATTATGTCCGCGATACAGTAACGCGGACGGCTATTACTGTATATTGACCGTCCGCTATACAGTATGGCGGACACTGTTGACCTGACAGGTAAGGACAAGATAGCCGTCAGTGCCGAAAGGAGCGACGGGACAGGACCTGACAGGTGTCAGCGCGTACCGTCCGCTACACTGTATAGCGGGTGCCTTTTTGCTGTCCCCCGTCAAGCTTTTGATGCTGTCCGCTATACAGTATAGCGGACAGGCGCGGAGGGGCAAAAAGGTAAAAAAGTCCGTCCGCTACACTGTATGGCGGACGACTGACAGTTTTTGAAAAGGCGCGATCTGGGCCGTTTATCTTTCAGGATGGACGGTCAGATCGCGCTTGCAACTTAACTCCATTTGCTAGAGCGAGCAATGGATCAGCTCCCATATATATATATATATATATATATATATATATATATATATGGTTTTGGAAGGAAAAGAAAGTGGGATTCTCAAGTTGGAGGGAAAGTTATGGAGGGAATTGACGTGGCTGCCATGTTGGATTTATGGACGAAGTTGCCTTTGTGCCCTTTGGCTTCTAACAGATCTTCCACCAAAACGAGTAAAAACCGTCAAATGGTGTTGTGTGCACCAAAATTGAAAATTTGGGGTGGTGGGAGTAAAAATTAAAACCCTGGGGTGTTCCGTGTAAATGACCCCAAAGTATGGGGTTTTATGTGCATTTAATCCTAAATAAATTGTTAAGTATGAGCGCTTTTTCTTACCATTACAGCGTTACTACATTGGATGGAACATGTCTTTATCACATAGATCATTAGTTGGAATTTTCTTAATTTAGTCAAGAAATTTGTCAATTACGATACTTTTTGGTTCAAAGGAATGTATCTTGTCCAAAATTAAATATTATAGAGCTAGTCCTTAATAACAGTAGTAGATCCTAATACCGTATTTCAGTCTTGTTCTATTCTTTTTCTAATGGAATGATTGGCCAAAATTTCATTTTAAGCTAGTAATGTTCGTCGATTATCAATATCTTTTGAAAATTATTAATATATTTTTTCTTATTATTTTCTTGGTTATGGTAGCAAAGTAACATCTCTTTGGACCCGATTGTAATTGACAAATCTCTCGACTAAATCAAAAAAATACCCAACCAAGTAGTTATGTATGTTGTAAACACGTTTCATTAAAATAAAAAAAGAGTACTACTTAACAATTTATTTTGAAAACGGATTTTCAATATTCAAAAATGTACAATACCTTTCCAACTACAATAATGACGCCACTGTTCCCTAGTGGGTGACCAGACCAAATCATTTTACTATTTAAAATATTTTTAACCTAACTCCAAAATGATGCGACAAACTATTTGGCACCTAAAAATCCATTCCTTTAAATGCATAAATCATCATAAGAATAAAAATTTAGACATAAAATTTAAAACATTAATACTAATTTGTAATGCATTCTTCAATCTTGTACCTCATGTTTTAGCTTGTGTTGTCGTCATTGAGCTTTAATAATCTGCTCCATGACATTCAAGATCATTACTAAATCAAACGTAAATATCAAAAGATAGGAGGATCATTTAGCAAGGGAAAATTTTTAGCTATTATCCTAATCGGAAGAATTCTCCTCCCTTATCCCTTATATAGCGATAATCAATCGTTTATAAATATTTTTAGTGACGCTAAAAAATATTAGTAATAATTATTATTGATAATATAAAAAAAATATTAATAATATTTAATAATTATTAACTGTCACCGTATATAAAGTATATATATATAAAATTGAATGAAGATTCAAAGGCTCGGTAAAAGAGTCAAAGCTTGTTATTTAGCAAGCACGCTACTACAGAACTCAGAAGGACAGAGGTCTGTCAAATAGTTACGCTAGCAAGTGGGGCATATGCAACCAAGAACAGTAACCAAAGTCTGAAACAGCCTCAGTACAATACAAAGAAAAGAAGCAGCTACTGTAGACAGATTTCTAGTCAACATTGATTGCAATTTTGTCCATGATCATGCCAATCACCTTCTGAGAATCTTTGAGCAGCTTGACGCTCTTCTGCAGCCTCTCGCGCTTCATAGCGACTGACGGTGATTCTTCCAGCATCCGTTCGATCCCTCCACCACGCTCAGGACTCATCACCTCACTCACCATCTCCGCCTCCATGTCCTTGCCAACTAGGTTCCGAACACTTAACAGCAAGTGCAACGCCATTGAATCAACCAGCCTTTTCAGAACAATTTTCCAGTAAGCAGTGATTCTCATCTTCATGTCGAACGCTTGATCTCGAATGTCTTTTGGGAAAGCACGCAGATGCCCAACTTCAATTCCCCCAAAGCCTTCGATAGCCAGTTTAGTTGACAGGCAGTGATTGTTCATTACCTCCGTGAATGTGTAGTTTTTCTCCATAAACTTGCTCCATAGATTCATGTACTCCGGATCACAGGTGTAATCAGTCAGCTTCTCCATTTCCACCATCTCCAACACTCTATCAGTTGACTTATCTTTCGTCTTAGCTACAAGATTCTGAGCTGCCCTTCTGGTAGACGAGTGTAGCTGTGGATAATTTTCACAATGATGCATCAGTACCTCGGTAACCACCTTCTCAAGGTAATACCATACTTTTGCGATAAACTCGACAGGCTTATCCGATATTTTATTCACCTTTCTCTGCAGGATAGCAAGAAATGCCGTGCGAGGAAGAAAATTAGGGAGCCCCAAGGCTTTCGTTTCCTCCAGCACCTTTATTTCCTCCATTAGGAAATTGCCATCAGTTCCATCAACAACAGTGCTCTCTTGAAGTTGTTCGGAATAATTGTTGAGGAGTTCAGCCAAGCGGGCGGTGCAGTGCATCTCTTTATCATCTGGGTACTCGTCGAACTCCCCTCTCATAAGTATTTTCTTGAGAGACTCTTTTGACAATCCAATGACTTGCACGTATGTCGTCAATGCTTCGGGAACAGAAGATATGTGCCTTGGCATTCTGTTCAGCTCCGACAAGTTGGCATTCAGCTTGTCGTTGATCTTCTTCACAATGTCAGGCAGGCACTTGGAAATAATCATGGCCTGAACATGCACCAATCTTCGTGCTAAAACAGGGACGCCAACCATGCTCTTATCAATCCTTGCAAGAAGCGGGTGAGCTTCAAAAAGCCGGGCCTCTTCCTTTCGAGCTTCGTTATACGATTCTTCCCCAATCCGATTCCTCACGCAGACATAACCAAGACCAATGTTAACATCGTCGCTTGTAACCTTTTCGAAAAGGCCCTCAGGCGCTTTGTCAGCTTTCGTAACCACAGCGAGAGTTCTCTGCCCCGTTTTATCCACCTGCTGTGACATCCTAATGGATTCACAAGTGGGAAAATCAACCGTGGCAGATAAAACGTTCAAGATTATGCTCTCCTCTGGCTTGATGTACTCCATAATAATGTTCGATATCTGCTCATAAATGTCTTGTGGCTGGCCGTGGACCGGAACTCTAGTGATGCCGGGCAAGTCAACCATGGTTAAATCAGGCACACCGTTCTTCTTCACAACCAGGGTCAGAGGTGTTTGAGAAATACCCTTACCGTCGCCGGCAATCTCAGCAGTGGCAAGATTTATGGCTTCTGATACGTGGGCTTCGTCGGTGGAAATAGTTTTGCCACGAAACTCCAAGTGAAGCTCTGGTTGAAGAAGGTCGTCGGGCAGATTTTGGAGCCTCATAATGAGTGGGACTCTGGTGCAAATGCCTTGGCCACGCGGGAGGCTGATGCCCGCCAGTGACTCGAGGACGCTGGACTTGCCGGAGGACTGGTCGCCGACGACGACGATGGTCGGGAGTTGGATGCCCTCTTGCATCACCTTGAGGCGCCGGAGCTCGTCGACGGCGTCCAGAAGAGGACGAATCCGGTCGTTGTATGATGAGACCAACGGCGCGTGGGCGTCACAGGAGACACCCTTCAACTCATGTACAAGTGATTCTAACTTCTTCTCTTCGCTTTCCTCCATACCGCCTAAACCTAGTCTCGCCATGCTTCAGAAAGAGAGTTAGTATATTGCAGAAAGAGAGTTGATGAGAGGTGGTGGATGGAAGACATCCGGTTACACAATCTTCTTCTTTATACAAATTTTTTTTTGGCGAACATGACATCTTTTCGAGATCAGTCGATTGATGATCTTCGCCGTTCAATTTGGACAGCGAAGATGATTTCACTTTTTGCATGATGTGACTGGAAAATACGGAGTATCTGAAAAGAGATGCGCTCAAGGACTCTTTTGGCGTCATCTCACTGATCTTAGGACAGGCATGCGCGGTAGGTTATCGTTGCCTATATTTACTTGTATCGGGAAGGAAAATGTTTACATTTTTACCTTCAAGGGAATTACTTAACCATGTTGTATTTTATTGTGTGTGCGCGTGTGTTTGTGTTTTTCAAACACACGGAGCTGTGGACCACCTCCCACGTTTGTATCCTTAAAACGAAGAAGGCAACCTTGCACCTTTTGCTGCTTATTGGCCGGTGGAAACTTCGGCTCGGATGGAAAGGGCTACTTTAGAAAAAGAAGGAACAAGTTGTTAAAATGCCTAGAAAAGAGAAAAATCATGATCTGGAAGGTTATAGTAGCCAAAGTTGTTACTTGAAATGGTTGCATGATTAAAAAATGAGATTATTTAAGAATACACTTTGAACGTAGAAATTACGCATTGAATTTTTAATAGCAGATCCAACACAGTACGTGTATCTAGGAAAAGTGGTTTCAAAGTAAATTATCCCTAGATACATCAACGTCATTGACGGCATGTAGGAGCACTATTTTGCGGTGGTGATTGTAATTTTTTATAAATTTTTTATTTGTCACCCGACAACAAAACTTTGTTTATTTATTTATTTCTTTTTTTTCCTTTACTTTTGGCTCCACTAAGAAACAACTTTGGCTTAAGTCAAGTCAAGATGCTTATCTTCGCTTTCAGGTTTTGTCGTCCCTCTCCTCCACCTCCTGTCGAATTTTCTTCGCCTTGAAGTTTTATTCTCTCTCTCTTCCTAGGTCATTCGGCCATGACACAAGAGGAAAAAAAAAACATTTCTTTTCACATACCAAAAGTGCTTTCTCTCTCTTTAATATTACACTTTTTTTTTTTGTATATTTAGTATCTATTTTTCTTGACTCGTAGGTTAGAAAAGTAAAGAGAGTTATTCAAGGCAAGTGCGCACAAACGAGATAGCATAAGAGACTAATCCCTTATTTGCTATAGAGAAATTTACAGCAGAGATGAGTGTGGAATATACCTTTGATCAAATGTAATGGTCAGCTTGTTGCCAGGTCAGCAAAATGAGAGAAAAAGTATTAAACGGGTCGTTTGTTTTGACGGATACAGAAGAACGTGATTGTCCATCTTTCCAAATATCATAATCGTTTCCCTCACTTGAATTACACAACCAATCTTCAAATGTGATTATACGATTTCAATACTACTTAACGTCTTATATAAATTGATCAATTTTTTAACAAATCGGTTAAAGATTTAAGTCATATATTGCATCTTTTCAATTCGATCAGTTAGAGAGAGATGAAAAAAAGAGGGTCAGGTGAGAGAAAATGGGTTAATAAAATATTAAATATAGAGAGATAAATAAAATAAAAATGTAAAGTTGCCATGAGAGAAAAAATGAATTAGCTGAGAGTTAAATATGAAGAGAAAAATAGAATAAAAAAGGTAAAAAAAAGTAGATATTTATAAATATCTTTCTTAATTTAAAAAGTAAATTATTTTTGTGGAAGGACTCAACAAAAAATATGATCAATTTTTTTTTGCGAAGGAAGGAGTATTTATGAGATCCTTTCTCCAATCTATCTAGACACGAGAATTTCAAAGTTAAACTAAAATGGCATTTATAACCACTAAATTTTTTACACCCCATATTTTCTTTATTTCTTGTTCTATCTAAAAGTAACAATGGACATTGAGCTTCACAAACAATGAAAAACCCAAATTGACAATTATTTCAAACCATGAGAATACTTCCCTTATGTGTTTAAGAATGAGTTTGGTGGCAAAATAATAGAGGCCCTGTGCAACTCAGGTTATAATAAGAACCCATTGCCTCACCTTTCGGCTAATCCTTAGCGACCTTTATAGGTGGTGTAGATCATCAAACTAGGCCCATAATGGCCCGAAGCGGTGGTGCCGGGAAGTCATGGGTATGGGTTGTCGTGCCATTGATGTCTAGTAACCAACTTAAAAACTACAAATTGAATTAATTAAGGTACTGTTTTGAAAATATTTTTAGTTTTAATTTTCTATTTAAAAAAATTAGTTTAGTTTTTTTTTTTTACAAAAATAAGTTGGTGTTTGATTACCCAGTTTTTATTTTAATTTTTTTCTTTTGTGTGTTTGATTACCCAAATTTTATTTTAAATTTTTTCTTTAGTGGTGATTTACGGTGGTGGGGTGTGGAAGTGGCCGATGGCTGTGCTGGTGGTGGTGGGTCTCAAAATAAAAATCTAAAATAAAAACTCAAAACTTCAAATGAGAGTTTTAAAAAACAGCCATGTTTTAAAGACTGATATTCAAAACTGAAGAAAAAATAAACAAAAATTATGTACCAAACGCGTTTATTTCTTTCAGTTTACAAAACTGGAGAAAAAACTGAAAAAATAAACTATATCAAACAGAGCCTAAATCTTTTTTCCTTGGTGTTCACCGAGAATTTTGTTGTTCTTATTTCTTTGATAGGTGTCATTGTTAAGGGGAGATTTAAGAATCGACGAAAGGGGATGAAGGCAGAAAGTCAGATTAGAGACCCGTATAAATTTTGAAACAAAAGGTCATGGGTCTTTTGCCTTATGGCAAAAACGAAGCCGTATTTGACTTTTGAAAGTCCTAAACTAACCTGGCACCTCTCCTTGCCTTTAAATATTCTTGAACGGCGGAGATTACTTTTACATCACCTCTTTTGAAGATTCCTCTACTACGGTGATCAAGTTCCAATCCCGAGCGTTGCATGCCGTGAAAGCCATCTCATCGATTCACTAGTTTTGCAAGACTCTAATCAACCTTTTGAGTATGAAGCCTAGGCTTGATTAAATAGCTTGGTGAAATTATTTTAACTTATTTTACAGCGTATTATTATTTATTTTATATTTGTTGGTATGATGTAAGAAAATGTGATTATTTCAAAAAGATTTAACAAAAGGATTTATATCAAACATTCTAAAAGGTTAAATAAAATTGAATCACAACTTCTTAAACAAACGAAAGTTATTCCGGACAGAAACCGAATTGAACTTCTTGACAGAAATAATCTTAAAAGATGGAAAGATATGATTTTGTATTCCTTAGATTTTTCTAAAATCATATTTGTTCTATATGAGTTTGTGCTGGATGATAACACTAAAAATTATGCTCAAACTTTATAAATGTGGAGAACTGCTCATAGATTTTGTCTCAGTACTATTTGTAATGTTTCGTCTAATGATCTATATAACCATTGTATACTTGCTAAAACTTTATAAAATGAATTTGATTAGTAAGTATGAATTTGAAGATGAAGGCACTAAATATTTTTAGCCATTAATTTTTTGAACTATCAGATAACTCATGATAAAAGTATTAAAACTCGAATGAATGATTTTAAAATATCACTTATGGTCTAGCTAAAGAAGGTGACCTTTTACTAAAAGGTTTAAGGCTCAATGTCTGGTCGAAAAATTGACTGACTCTTGAAAAGAATTTAATTGAAAACTTAGTCACTTAACTTACTAGGAGGAGCTGAGAGTTAAAGTCCATAACAGGGGCGAACCTAGAAAGTCTACTCGAGGGATCAAAAAGTGATAAACCAAATTTGGTGACTAGCATATAAAAAATTCGAAAGATTCAAGTTTACATAAAACATGCTACTAGTAGATATATTTATAATACTAATGTGATTGTTAATTATATGAGGATGATAGTACATGTATAAGTTAACATAATATAAGATTTAAACTAAAAAGAAAAGAACTAACCTGATCTTTTTCGTATTCCTTTATAATTTGCAGATTTGAAATTTAAAATTTAAAGAAAATAAAGATAGAGTAAGGGAAAGACAAGGAAAAGACTACGACGGTCGATGGCAAAAGGTAAAAAGAACACAACAAAAAGAACCCCTTATATATTTGGGTTACAATATAATGAGTAATCATATTTAAAATATTTACGAAAATGTCATTATACCATCTTTCATGCAGTTGGTCCACTCCTAGTCTAGACAATTTCAACCGTAGAACTTAATTTGTACTAAAATGGATTAAGTTAAAAAAAGGTTTGTGCCATTTGATAAAAGCGCATTTGTTACTATACCATCTTTATTATGCAGCTTTGGACCGTTCTTGGATCCCTCTCCAACGACACGTCAACTTTTCTCCGGTCAATGTTCGACGCTCCCAAGTTGGCCAAACCAATACACACACACACACACACACACTCAAGTCACATGTGCGTCTATTTCTCTTTTTCATAAAATCTCTAAGTGTCAAGTCGGCCTTCTCGACCTCAAGGGGGTCGACCTACCTTCTTCAATGGGGTCGACTTACCTTCTTCCTACACCCCTTGGTGACTCCTCTCCTCACCCTTTCGGGCTTCCATACTTCACCCCTTGAAGACTTCACTCTTCCTCCCTTAGGGACTTCTACCAATCACCCTTTAGGGGCTCCATCTTCTTGGGGCTCACTTGCCTCACCATTGGCTCTCTACTCCTATTGGGAGCTTCATGCTCTATGACTCCCGTCTCCACGATACCAGTCGCCGCATCCGAGCACCGTCTCCGCGTTACGTGCCTTGACACGACACCCGAGCACAGACTTCGCGACCCCCGTTGCAAGCAACCGAGCATCCACTTTGCGAGCCCCTTCGTCCATGCCCGAGCGCCATCTTCGCTACAGCTGTCACCACTTTCGTGCGCCATTTTCCATGTCGCATGCTCCCGGCACTGCACACACACTCGGCCGCGCCCATGCGTCGGCAGTGCTTATACTGTCACACCCCCTGCTCTATGTCACACTATTATTACGCCCCCGTATTGGTACAACCTTTCACCACACCATGCACACTTTGCTTGGTCGTGGAACATGGTTTGACCCACTCCTCGGAGTATGCAACATCCTGCGAGGATAGGCGACTCCTTTAGGACACTGTCTCCGCCAAGGAGCTCCAAGTGCTCTGGCATGAAGACTCCCCTTTCGTCAGGTAGACGGCTCTTCCGGGATGTTACCTTGGCCCGTCGGGTAGGCGACTCCTCCGGGACACTACCTTGACACATTCTGAGTGTTACGACACAAGGACTCACTGGCAGGGATAGGCAAATCCTCTAGGACACTATCTCCAGTAGGGAGCTCCAATTGCTCTAGCACGAAGTCTCCCTTTTCGTCAGGTAGACCGCTCCTCCAGGATGTTGCCTCAACCCGTTGGGTAGGCAACTCTTTCAGGACACTACCTTGGCCCCCTTCGAGTGCTCCGTTACAAGAATTGACCTGTGAGGATAGACTTACTCTCTAAGACACTATCTCCACCAATGGAACTTCAAGTATTTCCGCATGAAAACTCCCTTTCCGTCAGAAAGACGACTCCTCCGGAATGCTACCTTAGCCTGTCTGGAATGTATAACTAGGAATAACGATGCATAATGCAATATCATTCTTGATGTTTAACCAATTATGTCGGTAGAATCCAATAGTATTGCTGGCATCAGGACAATTTTTTTTTTGAAAGTGTGTCCCTATACGAGTAAGAAATCAAAGTAAACCATGAATATAGGCATTTACCAAAAGTGATGTATGTTAGACCAGTTGGGGGATGCAGAAGCCTTGTTGTATGGGCTGCCGGCAGTGGATGTGTTCTACGCCAACTGGGTAATGCAGAAATGGTTAGAGAAGAGCAGGCGGGAAAGGATGAAATAGTTACGAACCAAACTTTAACATGCAAAAAGTGGGTTCCGTTAAGAACTACTAACAAGACCAAAAATATTACCTTGTTTTGGCTACAAACAATTGAAACACAAAAAACCTATTAAGTTACCTTCTTCCGCGGGCAATGATTGCCTTTAGCATCCATCAGCTTCCAATTATGCAACAACAGACTCTGGGGTGACGGCAAGATGAAGAATCTCCTTTGAAGTGTGTCGACTACTTGCTGAAATATTGGCACAGATGTTAAATTCACGCCATGTGAACGCCATCCGGCCCAACTTAGTACCTCTAAACTAGGTAATGACAAGAAGACAACGAGTGAAGTAATTTCCATACTAATCTAGAATCCAAAAGTTCAGAAACAAATCAACCACTCCAAGAGCACTACGGTAGAAAATTCAAACGTTCTGAAAACAAGTCAGAGTTGCTGCCAACGAATGTCTCACCTAGTGGTTATATAAGTTCCCTCAAAGGAACTATGCCACATAGCTGGCCGTAACACTACGTTCAAGTCCACAGCCCTAGAACCATTATAAAAGGTTGAGCGGAAAAGCACTAAGCTACAAAAGGGACTGATGATCTAAGTTCATTTAACACTTGTCAAACACTAATCCACACTCCAGTTTCTTCTTTGGGCCAAAGACAGTCATTCAGTTCAACCAATAAATAACCCAACAAGCTACAAGATCCAGAAACTCCAATAAATTAACTTTTGGGAGTCATGAATTCGAAGCCAATGAAATGTGGGTCAGATAAGGAATAAGGTAATCTAAGATATGGAGGACATAATGTTAGTAAAATGGATCGAGAGCAATTCAGACCAAACTAATGCTTCTCCCGCCAATCATATCATTCTCAAATTGTGAGCAGAATCAAACATTCTTCAATCCTACATTTTTCGTCATTCAAATAAAGGTTAATTCCCTATATGATAGTCATAAAAAACGTAATTGATTAGGCACACTGAAACTAAAATATCCAAATGACAAATTATAGTATCAGCATTCAAATAACATCAAGATTCGTGTTCTTGTGCGAATGAGATGCTGCTATGAATATGGAATCTTTGCATATCAGAGGCAAAATAATACACGAAAAGCGCAGAGCTCTCTACTACATAAGTTCTCAAGCCAAGAAGGCAGACAACAATGTAAGCATAAGCATGGGGGCATCTATGCAGATTATGACGAATTGGCTTTGCGGAGTTCATATGGTATCAACTAAGATTGACAGCTAAATCAAAATGTGCCTTGCCTGAATGTCAAAGCCGGAGAGAGAATGGCCTTTGCAGTACTGTCAGGATCTTTGGTAAAGTATAGTAGTCGCAAAAACCTATCTTTATTGAGACTCGGAGCAAATATAGTTGTCAGATAGCAAATATGCAACCGGTACAGGAGAACAAGGACGGTATCGTTCAAGTAGAATAAGGAAGGTACTGGAGAGGCACTGTTCCCATCTTCCTCCATTGAAAACATACCGTTGGGGATGAAAGAGGGTTACAAAATTATGGAAATCAGCCCAAGTCGCCAGTCGGTGGGCTTGAATGTTAATCCTAGGAACTTTTCTAATCGACATGAAGGATTTTTTTTTTTTTTTACCATTTTCATCCAGTGAATCCTGATCTCTGAAGCGATACAAATCGACCATGAAGGAAAGGATTTCAGCTTCATTCAAGCATCATTGATGAATGCTCTGGTGCGCAGTTTGTAGCTCCTTCTATTGCTTTTACGGCATTAACCACTGAGGCAAAGTCCCTTTCGAAGATCAGGCGAGTGATCCTGTGTTGATGCGCCAATTTGATCGATAGCAAACAAGCAAGCAAAAGCTTCGACCGCCTCAAATTAAAGACATATATGGGGAAATGCCTTTTTTAATATAAATAAATTGTTAAGTAGGAGCACTTTTTCTTACTATCACTACATTGGATGAAACATGTCTTTGTCACATATATCATTGGTTGGGATTTTTTAATTTAGTCTAGAAATTTGCCAATTACGACACTTTTTGGTTCAAAGAAATGTATCTTGCAGACACTTTTATCGCTAGCAACCATTCAAAATTAAGAATTAGTCCTTAATAATAGTAGTAGATCCGGACAGCCCATTTCGGTTTTGTTCTATTCTTTTTCTAATCGAATGGTTAGCCAAATTTTCATTTAAGCTGGCAATGTTCGTCAATTATCGATATCTTTTGATAATTATTAATGTCATATTTTCTAATTATTTTCTTGGTTATGGTAGCAAAGTAACATCTCTTTGGAACCCATTGTAATTGACAAATCTCTCGACTAAATCAAAAAAATACCCAACCAAGTAGTTTTGTATGTCGTAAACACATGTTTCTTTAAAATAAAAATAAAAGAGTACTACTTAACAAATTATTTTAAAAAAGGATTTTCAGTATTTGAAAATATACTGTGCATTTTCGATTACAATAATGACGCCACTGTTCGCTAGTGGGTGACCAAACCAATCACTTTACTATTTAAATAATGTGTGCTTTTTTTTTTTAACTTGACTCCAAAATAATGCAACGAATTATTAGGCACGTAAAAATCCATTCCTTTAAATGCATGAATTATCATAAGAATAAAAAATTAGGCTTTGAATTTAAAACATTAGTACTAATTTGTAACGCATTCTTGAATCTTGTACTTGACGTTTTAGCTTGCGTTGTCATCATTGAGCTTTAATAATCTGTTCCATTACATTCAAGATCATTACCAAATCAAATGTAGATATCGAAAGATGGAGTATTGGCATTTGGCAAACACAATACTACAATACCCCGAAGATCAGAAGTCTGTCAAATAGTTACACTAGCAAGGGGGCATATGCAGGCAAGAACAGTAACCAGAAGTTTTCAAAAACACCCCACTGAATCTAAAACAACCATAGTACGAAATACAAAGAAAAGGAGCAGCTTCTAGAGAGAGATTCCTAGTCAACATTGATTGCAATTTTGTCCATGATCATGCCAATCACCTTCTGAGAATCTTTGAGCAGCTTGACGCTCTTCTGCAGCCTCTCTCGCTTCATAGCGACTGACGGTGATTCTTCCAGCATCCGTTCGATCCCACCACCATGCTCAGGATTCATCACCTCACTCACCATCTCCGCCTCCATTTCCTTGCCAACTAGGTTTCGAACACTTAACAGCAAGTGCAACGCCATTGAATCAACCAGCCTTTTCAGAACAATTTTCCAGTAAGCAGTGATTCTCATCTTCATGTCGAACGCTTGATCTCGAATGTCTTTTGGGAAAGCACGCAGATGCCCAACTTCGATTTCCCCAAAGCCTTCGATAGCCAGTGTAGTTGGCTCGGAATAATCGTCCATTATCTCCGTGAATGCGTTATTTTCCTCCATAAACTTGCTCCAAAGAATCATGTACTCCGGATCACAGGTATAATCAGTCAGCTTCTCCATTTCCACCATCTCCAACACTCTCTCAGTTGACTTATCTTTCATCTTAGCTACAAGACTCTGAGCTGCCCTTCTGGTAGACGAGTGTAGCTGTGGATAATTTTCACAATGATGCATCAGAACCTCAGTAACCACCTTCTCAATGTAGCTCCATACTTTAGCGATGAGCTCGACAGGCGTATCCGATATCTTATTCACCTTTCTCTGCAGGACAGCAAGAAATGCCGAGCGAGGAACGAAATTAGGAAGCCACATGGCTTTGGTTTCCTCCAGCACCCTTATTTCCTCCATTAGGAAATTGCCGTCAGTTCCATCAACAACAGTACTCTTTTGAAGTTGTTCGGAGTAATTGTTGAGGAGTTCAGCCAAACGGGCGGTGCAGTGCATCTCTTTATCATCTGGGAACTCGTCGAACTCCGCTCTCATAAGGATTTTCTTGAGAGACTCTTTTGACAATCCAATGACTTGCACGTACGCCGTCATTGCTTCGGCAACAGAAGATATGTGCCTCGGCATTCTGTTTAGCTCCGACAAGTTGACATTCAGCTTGTCGTTGATCTTCTTCACAATGTCAGGCAAGCACTTGGAAATAATCATGGCCTGAACACGCACCAATCTTCGTGCTAAAACAGGGACGCCAACCATGCTCTTATCAATCCTTGCAAGAAGCGGGTGAGCTTCAAAAAGCCGGGCCTCTTCCTTTCGAGCTTCGTTATACGATTCTTCCCCAATGCGATTCCTCACGCAGATATAACCAAGACCAATGTTAACATCGTCACTTGTAACCTTTTCGAAAAGGCCCTCAGGCGCTTTGTCAGCTTTCGTAACCACAGCGAGAGTTCTCTGCCCTGTTTTATCCACCTGCTGTGACATCCTAATGGATTCACAAGTGGGAAAATCAACCGTGGCAGATAAAACGTTCAAGATTATGCTCTCCTCTGGCTTGATGTACTCCATAATAATGTTCGATATCTGCTCATAAATGTCTTGTGGCTGGCCGTGGACCGGAACTCTAGTGATGCCGGGCAAGTCAACCATGGTTAAATCAGGCACACCGTTCTTCTTCACAACCAGGGTCAGAGGTGTTTGAGAAATACCCTTACCGTCGCCGGCAATCTCATCAGTGGCAAGATTTATGGCTTGGGACACGTGGGCTTCGTCGGTGGGAATAGTTTTGCCATGAAACTCCAAGTGAAGCTCTGGTTGAAGAAGGCGGTCGGGTAGATTCTGGAGCCTCATAATGAGTGGGACTCTGGTGCAAATGCCTTGACCACGCGGGAGGCTGATGCCCGCCAGTGACTCGAGGACGCTGGACTTGCCGGAGGACTGGTCGCCGACGACGACGATGGTCGGAAGCTGGATGCCCTCTTGCATCACTTTGAGGCGCCGGAGCTCGTCGACGGCGTCCAGAAGAGGACGAATCCGGTCGTTATATGATGAGACCAACGGCCCCTGCGCGTCACCTGACAACTTAGGCGCAAATGAGTCTATATTCTTCTCTTCGTTTTCCTCCATAACGCCTAATCCTAGTCTCGCCATGTTTTCAGAAAGAGACAGTTAAACCGGAGAAGTTATTATATATTTGCAGAAAGAGAGTTGGTAAGAGTTGGATGGAAGACATCTGGTTACACAAACTCCTGCTTTATAGTACAAAAATTTGGCAACCATGACATCTTTTCGAGGGCAGTCAGCCGATGATCTTAGCCGTTCAATTTGGACAGCCAAGATGATTTCACTTTTTGCATGATGTGATTGGCAAATACGGCGTATATGAAAAGAGATGCGCTCAAAAAAGAACTCTTTTGACGTCACCTCGCTGTAGCAACAGAGTGAAATTACCTGTGTCACGGAGGAAAATCTTTACTCTGCGTATTAAGAAACACATGGAGCTGCGGGGCCACCTCCTCCCCTTTTGTTTCCTTAAAACGAAGAAGACAGCCATATGCACCTTTTGCTGCTCTGCTCATTAAGTGGCCGGCGAAAGTCCACTCTCCGCGTCCTCCCTGTTTTTCTTTGACTTTGGCTCCGATTGAGAGGCTACTACTTTCGTCGAACTGCCTCCTTTTTTTTTCCTTTACTCTTGGCTCCACTGAGAATTGACTTTGGCCTCCCTCTCCTCCCCTGTTAGATTTTCTTCGCCTCCATGTTTTGTTCTCTCTTCGTAAGCTCATTACATTTATTCTTCTATTACATGTATTTAATATTTTCTCAAGAATTATACTTTTTTTTATCATAACATAATATAACTTTAATACCAAAATATGTCGGGTTATACTTATAACTGTAATGAGCTTACAAAGGATAATAATATCATTATATTAGACTAATGTAATAGAGCAAGCATTAATCAATCACTTGCCATTGAATTCGTACAATAGTCACCATTCATAGTTATAACTAATACCATTATAATCAGATTAAATTTTAGTGTTTCTAACTTGTCTAAGATTTACTAATTAGCCATATTTTTCATTAAAATTTAATTAAGTATAATTTTTTTTTTTTTGGGTTCTAAACTAGTTAATCGTTAATTTTGTAGAATTATGTGGATATATTAAAGGTTTTAAATATCCTCATAATATAGTAATCAAGAATTAATTATTTGATTTTATTGTACCTTTTTTCTATTATATATGTGATTTTTTTCAAAATCCTATATAGGCGATATATTCACTTTGTTGATTGTGCGGTCTTATCATCAAAGTAAAAATTATCCTATAATTTGATTATTTAATTTTAAACAAATAATTTTGATAATAATTATGTTATTCATACACACACACACACACACACATATATGCATTTATTAAATTATAATAAACGTAAATTAACTGTAACATAATTTTTTTAAAAGTTCATATGCCATTTTTATTTTCTAGATACAAGATTTTTTTATTTTCGTATGAGAGAGTTAGTTTTAAGGACATAATAGTCAAAATTAAATCTATATAAATTAGTATATTTAGAGTTTTAAAATTAGTTTTCAAATTATACATGGCTTTCTAATAAAACTCTCACATAGTTCTTGAAAATTAAATAAATTTAAGGCATAATCCCTGAACTTTACCCTCAGTACAGCTTTAGTACCCAACTTTGAAGGTGTACCAAAGAAGTACCTAAGTTTGAAAAAATGACCTAAATCAATACCTCGGTTAACAGACTGCGGATGCCGTTAAAAAGTCAAAAGGGTAGGACCGTCATTATGAAAAAATTATCGTAATGATTGTCAACGTGACCACGTGGACCCTTATTTTTTACTATTCCCGATGCAAATTAATTAATTAATTCAACTTCATGTATTCTCTCTCTCTCCACACACACAAGTTGCACTCCTCCCTCTCTCTCTTTCTCACACACACACACTAGACTTTTTTTCTGTCTCTATTCTCCCTCATCTTCATTGTCACGACCCAAACCCTACGGGTAGGCCCGTGATGCTAGATCCATGACCGGCCGTAGACCTAATCGGACATCCACTCAGGACTCTGTCAGGCCTTATTTAAACCTGTATACAAATCTAAAGTCATGCATTAACTAACACCTTAATATGACTTCTAAAGAGATACTTCTAGATCTTTTCAAAATTTGTCTCTACTAAATCCCTCCATAAATGACTGACATAAATTATCAAAAAGAAATCTCAGGGATTTTTAAACTCTAAACAATTCTAAAAAAACATAAACAAGTAGTACTGCGATTTCTCAAGAGACTTATTTTAGATTCCGAACGAGCATCTCCTGCGACTCCATCCTCGTTACCTCATAGTACTCGGGTTCATCTAAGTGATCATCTAAAAAATATTTATAAAATGGGTGAGCTTGGGGCCCAGTAAGTACACATACCATATCCCTAAAATAGATTTTGGGATTCATAAAAACATGTCATGGTTTCTTTTCGATTTATAATTGGTAAACATTTTCAAAGGAGATACTACACATATACATACTTTATGAAAGCAATTCATGCAAGAATCTCATAACAGGAGCATGACATTAAGAAGGCTCATTAACAACTATCATAGTTCATCATAACCTAGGTATGTCGCGGTCAGCGTACATTCCCCCTGACTAGGGCCCACAGTCCCTACTCCACCCGGGATAAATATTATTCAGTCAGGATATGCGCCCCCCCCTGACTAGGGTCCAAAATTCCTCCTTCGTCCGTAATACATATTATTGTGGACGCAAGGGCGAACTACGAGCAATAGTACTATGCGTTAACGTATCGTGCCGTTAACCAGGACCCAATAATTCAACTTTTTACCGTGGATATGGGGCACAACAATCAAGCTAGAAATACCGTCTGATTCAACATAAGCCAACTTTAAAACACTAAACATTCCATGGCATTTTTGATGTATTTTCTCATCAATCAATTTACACAAAAACAGTAGTATGTCAAAGGCTTTAAAACTTCTAATTGGAATAAATCATTTATACATATACATAGTTAAAAAGTAGAGTATACGGAGGAACATGACAGGAGTACTTACCTCGCTCAACAACTGGTTCTTGTATTTGTTCAAAAGCTGGTCTTATCTCTTATCTATTGAAACCTAAATAACAAATCACACAGATGTCATTCATTGCAGCTAGAGCATGCCTAAGTATTAAATTTCTCTCAAGTGAGTGAAATTACCAAACAACCCCTTGACTTCTATAAAATTACTTATTCACCCCCGATGACTAACGTACCATTATCCACCTAGATATAACCTAAAAGAATCTTTTTAAACCACTGGTAGGTTTTTCGAACAAGAATTGTCATTCTAGAGATTTTTTGCTCGGAACCCTAAACTGCTCATTAAATTGAGCTCTAATGCTCATGTTCCAATAATATATCAAACGGCACCAGAATGCCACAAAATTTTAGATACTCAAGCGTCACAGTAATTTTATATCACTATAAAATTTAGGCTAAAAATAATTTTGTTTACTATATTAAATAATTCAAAAACCTGTTTTAAAAATAAAATTGTTCGAGACATTTTCCATGCCCAGAAAAATCTCAGAAAATTCCACATCGAAGGTTTCAAAAAAATAAGGAAAGTTTCTATTTTGTATTTCTTCTAACTCTTCTCAAAAGAGATTCTTAAAAATAATTTAACAAACTGTTGTAATAGTGAAGCGTTACGCGATAACCTATCAAGCGCTACTTGACCAACAACGCTAAAAATAGCAAATGACTTTAAAATCTTTCAAAACTTTAGAAGGTATTTTATCTTAGCTATATAAGATTATAGTAGAATTTTCAAAATTTAATAATTTAATTTACTATTCTAAGATACATCAAAATTTCTTGTTCGAATAAAATTAGTTAGCACATTTCCCAAGCTTAGAAAAATATTTTTTCCTGTGTGTAGATCTTGCAAAAATAATATGAGTTTCTCTTTTGAATTTTGTCCAAATAAATTTCTAGACATATCTTAAAAATTAGGAAAGAAAACTGCCTAAAAAGATTTTCTTTAGCGACACTTTTGAGTCCAATTTTAAAAACAAATGCTATGCTCCTCTTCTTCTTCATAAACATCCAACAGAGCTCTTACCCGATATCACCTCACACACAATACCCATTATGCATATCCCTTACATACATATGTTATATATAAACACATTCTTACACCATTCTTTCATAATACTGTTACCGTCCTTAAAAAATTGATTATATTTTCTTTTTGGATCATCTCACAAAAATTGATCACTTCCAAATTAAGAAAGATTTTATAGGTATTTTCATACATTTTTTTATTCTATTTCTCTCACCATACTTAATTCTCTACCAACACATTTTCTCTCTTATGGCTCACCACTTTACACTTTTTTATTCTATATATCTCTCCACATTTAACACTCTACCAACTAATTTTCTCTCTCATGACTCACTCTCTTCCCGCCTCTCTCTAAAGGGTAAAAAGAAAAAAAACACAATATATAACCTAAAATTTTAATATACGTGCAAAGTCAAATGGATCACTCTTTTAAAAACATACAAACACACACACACACACACACACACACACACATATATATATATATATATATATATATATATATATATATATATATATATATAGGGAGCTGATCCATTGATAGCGCTAGCAAATGGAGTTAAGTTGCTAGCGCGATCTGACCGTCCATCCTGAAAGATGGACGGTCCAGATCGCGCCTTTTTCCAAAACTGATCCCCGTCCGCCATACTGTCTCGCGGACGGGAGTTTTACCTTTTTGCCCTCCTCCCATGTCCGCGAGACTGTCTCGCGGACGCCTTTCTGTTCCTGACATGTGTCAGGAAAAAGGCGTCCGCCATACTGTATGGCGGACGATCTCTAGGCTGACACATGTCAGGGCCTGTCCCCTCGGTCGCCTATAAAGTCTCGGGCGTGAGCCCCGAGAACTGTCCCCTTGGTATCCTAGAATCTATCCCTACTCGGCTCTTTCAGCAAAATTTTTGCGGGGCTTTCAGATTCACTTGCTTCCATTTTCAGCACCCTTCAAGCTTTTCTTGGAGTAACACACTTTTGGTTCAAGCATCACTCAAGCAAGGTAAAGTTTGTGATCTTGCTACCGTTTATCTTAGTAATTTTAATTTGTTATGTTCAGTAAATATATAATTAGCAAAATAGGAGACACTTTTGAGATTATGTATATGGTATCCTAAATCGGTCTAATCGTCAAGATAATTTTGAGATAATAAGCGTATTCTATTTCTACATAGGTCTTTTTCACAATGTCTGATTTCGTGTCGAGCTCCAGCACCCCCGTAGATGCTAGTGATCCGTATCTAGGACGAACCTTTCAAACGTTGGAAGAAGCTGGAGAATGTTTTCGAGCTTATTCATTGAGGGTTGGTTTTGGCATTAGAATAAAAACTACAAGAACAAGCAGCGTATCGAAAAGGATATGCTCTCGCTTATACGAGTGTCATAGGGGCAGAAACCCAGTGCAAAATGAGACACGCGTAGGCAACGATGACAGTGATGATGACGAAATAGGGTATGCGCGGAGAAGACGGGATTGCTTTGCGCGCACGAATTGCCAGGTCAAGATGTTCGTAAGCTATAAAGCCAAACAAGATCATTGGCTTATTACCAGCCTGGAACTGGCACACAATCACCCGTTAGTAACCCCTTCTAAGGTGAGTCAGATGCATCAACACAAGAAGATGGGTAAGGTCGCGAGGAGCCTAATTCACACAATGAGCGATGCGCGGCTAGGACCTACCGACATGATTAATGTTCTTGCTGAACAGGCTGGGGGAATTCAAAATTTAAACTTTAACACGACAGACGTTCGTAACGCGGTCCGAACCCATAGACGAGCCGCGTATGACCTCAATGATGCGCAAGCGACAATGAGCCTATTGAAACGGATGCAGATGGAGGACCCGCAGTTTACCTTCGACTATAAACTTGACGACGAGCATCGAGTTAGCACAATTTTTTGGGTCGACGGTCGTTCGAGGCTAGCTTATAAGCATTTTGGGGATGTCGTGACTTTCGACACCACATACCGTACCAACAAGTACTCGATGCCGTTCGCTCCTTTCACGGGCGTCAATCATCATTATCACTCCATCCTGTTCGGGTTCGCCTTGTTAAGGGACGAGAGCGAGAGTTCTTTTGAATGGTTGTTTAGGGTGTGGCTGGAAGCAATGAACTTCAAAGCACCGACTGTTATCATCACCGATCAAGATTTGGCAATGAAGAAGGCTATTGCTACCGTCTTCCCAGATACTCGACACAACTTGTGCACTTGGCACATAAGCAACAAATACCCTGAACGTCTGCATCACATGTACGCAAAGTATCCAGACTTTAAACAGGATTTTGACAAATGCGTCCTCAAGTCATTAACGATTGAGGAATTCGAGGAGAGGTGGGAAAAGCTTGTTCGGGATTACTCATTGCAAGACAACGAGTGGCTCCAGCACTTGTACGGGCTCAAAGAGCAATGGATTGGTGTTTACACGAGAAGTCATTTTTCTGCGGGCATGAAAACGACGGGCAGGAGTGAATCTATGAATGCCACGTTCGATAATTATGTGGGTACAGCTACCAATTTGAAGAGTTTCGTCACATCAGCACAAAAAGCGGTTGCGTCGTTGTTCGTGAAAGAAAGGGCTGCAGACTTTGCAACCACGTACAAGCAAAGGAGAAGGTTGCTTGAGACCCCGCTGGAGCTGAACGGTGCCAAAGTCTATACGAAGGAGATCTTCCTGCTATACCAAGTAGAGCTGCAAAAATCGGGCCGATACAGTATATATAAGGTGGCAGAAAAGTCGTCGCGTGAGTACAAGGTTTATTCGCTCGTGAATGACCTCGTCCCTGAGAAGCTGCGCAGAATTTATACGGTGACCCACGACACATTGACGGACTCGGTGACATGTGTTTGTAAGAAGTTTGAGTTCCATGGCATCCTGTGTAGACACATTCTGCGGTTTTTCACACAGAAGAATATCAGGACAATCCCCGATAAATACGTCCTGCCACGTTGGACGAAAGGTGCAAACAGGTTGCACGGTACCATTTCCTTTCCGGAGCACCCGTATACTGACTTTGAAGAATCAGAGACGTTGCGGTATAATCATCTGGTGACGATGTTCACCCGTTTGTCCGTAAAGGGTGCTGCTACAATGGTCGGATATAAACATCTCCTCGAGGTAGCTCAGCAGCAAGAGCCCATCGTCGACCAATTGGAAGCAGCTTCAGTCAGCAATGCGGTTGACACCGAGCCTACGACGGGATCAGAAGATGACGAGCCGGGGGAGGGAGCCGACAATGATATCCGGCCTTCGGATCCAATTATATCGCAAACGAAAGGCCGCAAGAGATCTACGCGGATGAAAAGCTCTATTGAGACGGCAACTCAACCAAAAAAGCTAAGAAGGTGTGCATTGTGCAACAAAATGACAGACCACGACAAGCGGAACCATTACAAGGCACTGGGGATAAGTCCAGTGCCTTTGCAAGACGGGGAAGAAGATGATGCCGAGGATGAGGACGAACAAGCTGCAGTGGAACTTTAGTGTACTGAATATTTTGTAATAATCTTTTATGAGCCATCAAAAGTGTCGGACATTTTGTAATAATATTTTAGTAATGACTCGTTTGTAATAACCTTTACAATCATTTTTTTATACGTGATTTCTTACACTGTCCGCTACACTGCGCAGCACAACATTAGAAACCTAAGGTATTAAAGAATACCCCCCCTACAACACTTAGTTTTTTTTTGGTTTTGGTTCACTTCTCTGCGTCCGCTATACTATGTAGCGGACGGCCCCGCAGAATACCCACTTAGTTTTTTGGTTTTGGTTCACTTCTCTGCGTCCGCTATACTATGTAGCGGACGGCCCCGCAGAATACCCCCCCTACAACACTTAGTTTTTTTTTGGTTTTGGTTCACTTCTCTGCGTCCGCTATACTATGTAGCGGACGGCCCCGCAGAATACCCCCCTACAACACTTAGTTTTTTTTTGGTTTTGGTTCACTTCTCTGCGTCCGCTATACTATGTAGCGGACGGCCCCGCAGAATACCCCCCCTACAACACTTAGTTTTTTTTTGGTTTTGGTTCACTTCTCTGCGTCCGCTATACTATGTAGCGGACGGCCCCGCAGAATACCCCCCCTACAACACTTAGTTTTTTTTTTGTTTTGGTTCACTTCTCTGCGTCCGCTATACTATGTAGCGGACGGCCCCGCAGAATACCCCCCCTACAACACTTAGTTTTTTTTTGTTTTGGTTCACTTTTCTGCGTCCGCTATACTATGTAGCGGACGGCCCCGCAGATACACATATTATCGATCACTTTGTTATTTTTTGAACACTTGCCCTGCAGATAGACAGATATCCAACACTTGGTTTCCCACCGTTAAATCACATTGGTCAATAAAATCAATCGCATTCAATAAATTTTTTGGGTTAAAAAAGTGTTGTAACGTTACAATGTGAATTGGGGAACATCATCTCTCGCAGGAATTATGTTCCTTACACGGATTTACAATAAACCTAATAGCTCTAGGCCGGCCATTTATAATTTGCCAAGCAATCCTATACCTAAAGTCTTGTATGCATTCTTCGCTCCAGACAGTCTTCTTGAGGCTCTCAGACCGGCAAATGTAATCCATGTACATGCAGAGGAAGACGCCGCAGTCCGAGGAATTATGTTGCTTGGGCCTACTCCTCTTCAATCGGAAAATGAGGACCGGCCTGCGCGATACCTTCTCCCGACGCCTACCATTGACCAGGGCAGCAAAAAGATTCTGCGAGAACCATAATAAGCATTAAACATAGCTAGCAAAATAAGATTAATCAGTTTTATAATATGCAAGTTACAACAAGAAGGAAACAGGATCTTACCATGGCATCCAACTGGCCTATGCCTCGGTACATATCAATCACAGGCATCACGTCGGTATCGTCGTAGAGACTGTCGACGACTGAAACCGTGCTCTGTAATGGTTCGTAGCAAACCAAGTACCAGTGCGCATTCCCTAAAAAGGGGATTAGAAACACGTCGGCAACACTTGCGCTCACTGGACTATCCCTAGCAAGATATGCTTGTAGGTTAGGGGACGGTTTCCACTGGGCCATGCCTCTCCCCTTCCTTGCATTGCCCCAGTCGTGCCACTCTTGTACTAGGAGCTGATGGAAAAAAGCATCCAAGATAAACACGCGCAGACCGATGTCTGGATGCTCCCGACACCTTCGCCTCAGAATTTGCACGTAGTGCGAGATGACACCGCTGTCTAACCAAGATCCCGGCGCCAGCGAGGCGATCTCTGTCCAAGAGGCATTGTAATCCAAGCCCTCGGGGTGATCCACGTCATACGACGCTCCGTCTTGGGGGGCCCCGCTAAAATAACGGGCTCGGATTAGATCGCATTTATGCGGCTTTAGGGGCCTGGCTGGATGCCCTTTCGGATATTGCCCTCGGGGGTCGATCGGGGGATATTGGCCTCCAATTCCTTCTTCGGCCGGCTGATATTCCCCTTCGGGGCCGCCAACTGGTCCCGCCCACGGGACAATGGGCAGTGCCTCGGAGAAACCGTAGTTTCCGAAAGGAAAGTCTTGCGTGACTTGAGAGAGGGGTTCCGGGAACAAATTGAAGGAGGGGCCGCTGTAATCGCCCCACGACGCTTGAGCCTGTCCCATCCCCGCTTCAGAGGTACCAACAACTCCCTGACTCACCCCTGAAGCCTGTCCAGAGGGATCACCGTATCCCTGGCTGACGCCCGTATAACCCATTCCCGGGCTTACTCCCGAAGACTGGCCCGATGCTTGGCGCAAAAAATTCCCGCAGCCTAAAGCCAATGTCGCAGCCTGTTGGCAAAGATCCTCGCCCATTGCGCTCACCAGATCCCTCCGCTCACTCAACTTCTGGAAGAATGCAAGCGAGGCATTAACCTACATCCAAAGAGATAAAAAATTAAGTAACTTCAATCAGACATTTATATTCAACTAATTTGGTTCAAGTCAGACTTGTTGGGCAACTTACGAGATTGTATGCCATACGCTCATCGATCTGACCCCTAGGCGCATACCTCTCCCCACGTTCAAAGTTTACAGGGGCTACTCTCCTCCGCGTGATGCGGTAGTACCACTCATCGTACTGATCGATGCTGATAACGGGGTCTGGCTCCGAGACGATGGCCGCCAGTGTGTCCTGCCAAGAAGTCCAAAGCTCTATTTCGGCCGCGCACAATTCGTACGCATTGGCGGTGCCAAACACTCCGACATCCGGTGGGTTCCTGTTAACCCTCATATCCGGGGCATCGACTGGCAAACCCTGCTCCAACTCAAAATGGCGCATTGCTCGGTCGGGCAGCTGCCACTCTGCGAGCTCGAAATGGATCAGGGGTGTGCGCTGCAACCCGGAGAGCGTGAAGACGAACGACTCTCCCACCCGTCGCGCCAAACGTATGTACGGTGCCCAACGCATTTGGCCCGGAGATAGACGGTCGAACTCCCCTCGATAGTACGTAATGTTGTGATGGGGATCGACTCTCCTCTTGTAGTGGCTAGCCCTCCGGCTGTACTCCCAAGCACACAACCGAGGCCAGACTTTGTCGGTTCCATCCCTACGCGTTGGTGCACCGGGAGCAAGGTGTTCGTAAGACCACACCTGAGAACATCAAAAAATTATATTTATATCGTCGATTCAACAAAAATAAAACACAATAACGAAGACATGATTTATATGATATACCTGCAATAGCGAGAGACATGCACATATGGCTTTGGAGTTGGGCCTCGTTGCCTTGTGCAATGCTCGGTACAGATACGAAAGAACCGCTGCACCCCAGGCATAATCCCCAACCTCCGACAGGTTACCCAACAACGGTAAATATTTCACGCTGACCGTGTTCTTCGACGTCGTTGGGAATAAAATTGCTCCCATCACCCACAAGAGGAAGGCCTTTGTGTACACCACAAGCTCACGGCCCGTATAGTTTTCCGGCAAAACCCCGTAGGTATCTACCAACCACTTCAACTTTATACCACCAGTGCTAAATTGATCCTGGGGTATCGAAGTGAAGAAGTCTCGCGCTGTTCTCTTATTCGTTGCGTCTGACGGAGGAGCAATTACCGGCCGCCCCGTCACCGGCAACCCCAAGATGAACCCTACATCTTCTAGGGTAATCGTCATCTCTCCGATCGGGAAGTGAAACGTATTCGTTTCACTTCTCCACCTCTCAACAAGGGCACCTATCAAGGCCCGGTCAAGCTGTTGAAAGATCTGCCCATGCGTGAAAATCCCAAACCCAATTCCACGCAGTATGCTTTTCTGGGAATTGTTCAAGGTCCATCTCGTGAACTCGCGAGATACTTCTACGGTGGTGAGAAGTTCTCTTTCCTACGAATTATTAATAAATACAATTTGAGCAAAATGAACGGTAAAACAACGTTCGTAATAATAAGAAAGTTGATAAATAATGTATCTTACTCCACCATCCCATATGAGCGTACTGATATGGTTGGCTTGGTCGTATAACACGGATGGATCTTCTGGTCCAGGGATAAATTCCATTTTTTGCAACTGAAACTATGGAATCGGATTTTACAAACGCTAGCACATGAACAAATACATACATATATAAATCCTCATCACCGCTAGCACATGCTCAATGCATAATCAAAACCACGCATAAAACGCAATATTGATCACAACTATAGATTAGAAACATGTAAAGGATTGATTTTGTGAACTTACGTGATCTATTAGGGGGGGATTAAAGCTGCTCTTATGAAGAAATTGCGCAGATCTGCTTGCCAACGCCGCTGGGAATATTTGTGAGTAGGAAGACACGGGGAGAAGAAGAGTGTAGAAGTTATAGGGGGACTTTCTTTTGGGTTTGAATATATATATTTGCTGTCCGCTGGACAATATATATTTGCCGTCCGCTATATAGTATCGCGGGTCTGTTCCTTGTCCGCTATATAGTATCGCGGACGCTAGACTTTTGGTAGTTTTCTCTACGTCCGCTATACTATGTAGCGGACGACACAGAATTTTTTTGGTGGTCTTCTCTACGTCCGCTACATAGTATAGCGGACGGCCCCGCAGAATGTTTTTGGTTGTGTTCTCTACGTCCGCTATACTATGTAGCGGACGGCCCCGCAGAATGTTTTTGGTTGTGTTCTCTACGTCCGCTATACTATGTAGCGGACGGCCCCACAGAAAACCATTACTTAGTTTTTTCTTCTACACTTTGTTCCACCTCTCCAAAACTTCGTTTTTTCTACACTTAGTTTTTTCTTCTACACTTAGTTTTTTCTTCTACACTTACTTCCACCTCTCCAACACTTAGTTTTTTCTACACTTAGTCCAAACTGTCCGCTATATAGTATCGCGGATATACTTACCGCAGAAAATGGTTGGCACGGACCAGACATTTAGTTCCCGACCTTCCCGAACCCGGCCTAAGCGGAGGGCCCCTTATATCCGCTATATATATAGAACTATACAATGTGGCGTAATGTAATAAATTGGAATAAATTGGCGCCCGTAATGCAGTTTTAATAAATTGAAATAAATTGGCCCGAAGACTTGTTTTAGCGACATAGTACGTTAATGCTATTTTAATAAACTGACGCCCAAAGACTTGTTTTAGCGACGGAATCAACAATCTCAAATTTTCCAAAAAATAATGTACAATTCATAATCAACGATCTCAATATATCAATATATCGAGGCAACAAAAAAAGGCACAATTAACCAAGAAAAAATTTGAAAACATAATAAACAAGAACATAAATATTTTTATTATAATAAACTATGGTTCACAAATGGGGTACGAAAGCTTTTCACAAGCGCTCCGTTCAAAGATTACAACTTGAAAATCCCACCACCCAAGGTGTTCGAACACTACAAAGTCCCCGAGTTCGAGGCCATGCTGGCGCACGAAGACGTTCCAACCCTCTGCGAATTCCTTTTTTTGGGATCGGCCGGGCTTCAGCTTGATTTCAACCTGCCATGCCCCCTTGCGGCTATATAATCTTGCACTATCATGAATTGTTGTAAATTGATTGGTAAATGCTTCCGGTATGTCCTACCAAACACAAAATACAAAAAATAGGTTAGTTTTGGTTAAGAAAAACAAAAGATCAAACTTTTAACACACGAAAATACAGAGAAAGAGAAAGAGAAAGAGGGATAGCCTACAAGTTCATGCTCAAATCCCGGCATCATGACTTTGAAAAAGTGTTTGCCTACCAGGTGCAAGTTGCCAATATAATCGTAGGCGTAGGTGGTCTCCGATCCAGAAGCCATCGAGATCGTCGTTGAGGTGAGGACGGTGGTGTCGGCGGAGATGTGGGTGACCGGAGATGTGAGTCGCCGTAGATGGGGTAGCGGCTTTAGGTTAGATGTTCGAGAGAGGGGACACCGTCCGCTACAATAATATATATACCCCGATCTGATTAAATATTTATAGCAGGAGAGAGTTGACGAAGGGACGCCGTCCGCTACAGATACCAAGGGACACTGTTGACGCCATACAGATACCAAGGGGATCAGTTCTCGGGGCTCACGCCCGAGACTTTATAGGCGACCGAGGGGACAGGCCCTGACATGTGTCAGCCTAGAGATCGTCCGCCATACAGTATGGCGGACGCCTTTCCTGACACATGTCAGGAACAGAAAGGCGTCCGCGAGACAGTCTCGCGGACATGGGAAGAGGGCAATAAGGTAAAGTTCCCGTCCGCGAGACAGTATGGCGGACGGGAACCAGTTTTGGAAAAAGGCGCGATCTGGACCGTCCATCTTTCAGGATGGACGGTCAGATCGCGCTAGCAACTTAACTCCATTTGCTAGCGCTATCAATGGATCAGCTCCCATATATATATATATATATATATATATATATATATATATATATATATATATATATATATATATATATATATATTCCTACACATAAATATACACAACACACAACCAAGGCCCTGTAACCCTTTCTTCTTCCCCATGGCAGCTTCACTATCTGTTAACACACACAATATATATGGCTGCCAACGCAGCCATGCCTTCACACTTGCATCCCACACATACACTTGCATTCACTAGTATTCCCCACAAATGCACACACCCACAACACCAACTCACTGTAATACACACTTGGGCTCATAACTCACGCGCACACACATATATACACACACTGTTGCACTACACTTTTATATTGTATACAAATCCACACACCCACTCACAATATTCACACACATCCGAACACATAGTTCACTCACACACCCTTATATATGGCTGTCTTGCAGCCCATGCATTCACACAATACACGCGACACACACACAGAGCATATACTCACGCACGCACACAGCACACACTCACGTACCCACGCACGACACACACACACACACACTAACGCACACACACACAACACAGTCCACACCCACTGCCTCACGGCAGTGGGGTTTTCTTCTCACCCAAGCCACGCCGCTCCTGCCGGCAGTGGTCTCTCTCTCTCTCTCTCTCTATCACCCACCGTCCCCATGCCGTAGCCATCATCCACGGCATGCACACCGCACCACGGCGGCCCTTCTCTCCCCATCTAGTTCATGCAATATCACATACTGATGGTTTAAAACACACATATAATTCCACTCTTTTCAGAGTTTCCCTCTCAATTTCGTTAAATATACAAGTGAGAATGTATAGTCACAGCCACCATGGCTGTGACTTGATGAGTTTTCCACCATTACCCAGCCTTGTTTAACCCCATAAATCTCGAAAATACCTAAGGAAGAAAAGCTAAAGACTTACTCGGATCTTGCCGGAAGCTCTTCGATCCCTCTTCAATCTCCCTCTCTTCCTCTTGGTATTCTTTTGCGTGAACAGAAGTGGCCGCAGTGGAACAGAAGGCTAGGGTCGGCTGTCCTGAAGTATATGCATATATATAGCAACCGAAGGTTGTATAATTACAATAAATCCCCCTACCAATTCATGAGCCATTTAAATTCTACCCGGTACTTTTATGGTTATGAAAGATTTTTTTATTAAAAGAATTTAATGGGTTATTACTTAACCCCGCTACACTAATTCGTTGCTAAAACTTGTTGATAAAGTATCGACGTTAACTATAAAAAAAATGTCGCTAAAGATTTCTGAAAATACTGTTAACACTAATTGTCGCTAAAGATCGTAATCAATATCAATAATATCTGCTATTATTAAATTATAACTTATAATTCTAAAATTGTCGCTAAAAATCTAAAATAACCGGTAAAAAATACCAAGATTCGAGGCATTACATTCATCCTCTCCATACCCCACCAACCACCACGGTCCCAACACCTCCATCTCCCTTCTTCATACCCCAGGCCACAAATCTCAACGGGTAACTAAGAGAGGAGAAGAGATCTCATTGGGCAATATGCCAGGGTGACGGCACGGTGACGCACTGAAAAAGAGAAGACCACGTGTCACGGCGAGGACATCGACAGCCACGGTCAAGTCAGATCCATGACCCAGTAGCCACGGTCAAGGCGAGGACATCGACGGCAACGATCAAGGCGAGAACACCGACAGCCACTGTCACGTCAGATCCATGAACTAACAGCCACGGTCACAGCAAGGACACCGACGGTCACGGTCACGTTAGATTCGTGAACCAGCAGCCACGGTCACACCGAATTGACGCCACGACAAGGACATTGACGGCTTCTCTGCCGACAAAGCCGCGACTACCTAGGGCGGCCATTTTTTTTATGATTGATCATTTTTTTTTCCAGTAATACGTCCTTTGGTTTGGCTAATTAGAAAGTAGTTTTAGGGTATTTGGATTTTGTGAGATATATGTGTAAGATGATTTTTAGGTTGGTGATGGCTGATGAATGGTTGCTATGTGACTATATATATATATATATATATATATATATATATATATAGAGAGAGAGAGAGAGAGAGAGGAGAGAGTTTTATTAAGTTTGAATTAATCAATTTGCATTGGGAACTTAAAAAAGGACGGTCCACGTGGCCACGTGGAAAGGCTTTACAATATTTTTTTCATAATGACGGTCTTACCCTTTTGACTTTTTAACGGCATCCGTGGTCTGTTAGTTGAGGTTCTGATTTGAGTCATTTTTTCAAATTTAGGTACTTCTTTGGCACACCTTCAAAATTGGTTACTAAAGCTGTACTAAGGATAAAGTTGATGATACAGTTTTGGGATTAGGCCTAAATTTAAAGATTGAGATCACATCCAAAATAATATTTGCATACCTTTAGATACACTAACACGTTTACTATATAACGTATAAATTATTTTGAATCATCAGATTTACGAATAAGCTTATAAATCATTTTTAACTATTAGATTTACAAATAAGCTTTATCATTATTGCAAATTTAACTAACTATAATTATAGAGTTATTTGTTGGTCGTGTGCTCCCACCCAAAAAAATAACGTCAATTTTTTTGTTTTACCAAAATGATTTTAAAAGCATAAATTATATAGATAAATCTTTACACTGATTGCGGTAAGTATATACTAAAATAAAAAAATATATGAATCAATTGTCACATTAATTTTATTGTTTTCATCTCAATTATAACATCATTATTTTTCTCTTTTAAATCTAATATGTTATTCTTATTTTTTAGATATATGAAATTTACAATTATATTATACAATAGTTTTAAGGAATTATACAATAGTTTTAAGAATACAATAGTAAAGATTAGATCATAGTAAGTTACTTCATTAACTAGTTAGAGTTTTAAAATATTTAGAATTAATTTTTGAATTCTATAAAGTTTATTGATATGAAAAATCAACTTATCAAGAAATAAGGACCACATCCAATATAATATTTGAGATCGATCTTTAAAGACACTTATAATTTTTACAATTTTATTTCACTTTAAAGACATAAAGTGATTACATACCATATTTTTGCATCTTAAATGTTTTAAATGTTATCAAGTAATTAATAATGATTTGATTTAATTGCACCTTTTTTCTCACAGTACATATGTGAGTTCTTTTCAAAATCTCAATATACTTATATAGTCTCTTTGTTGATTGTGCGGTCTTATCAAAACAACAAATTGTTTAATAATTTAAGTACTAATTTATATAGTATAGAAAATTTTTGCAATGATTATGTGATATGTAAATATATATATACATTTGATGAATTATAATAAACTTAAATTAATTGCAACATAATTGTTTTTTAAAATCTCATATTTATTTTTATTTCCTTGATATATGATTTTCATCTTCGTATGAAAAAGTTAGTTTTAAGAACACGGTAGTCAAAAAAAATCTGAAAAAAATTAATGAAGTTAGAGTTTTAGAATAAGCTTTTAGATTATATAAGGCTTCCTGATATAACCTTCATGTACTTCTTGCAAAACTAAATATACTTAAAAATAAAAATTACATTCAATATAATATTTGCATACCTTTAGATACACTGACATATTTAGTATATAATTATGAATCTTTTTTTTAATTATCATACTTACGATTAAACTTTATTAACATTGTAATTTTAAGTAATAATAACGATATAGTCATTTGTTGGTTATATGGTCTCACCCAAAAAATAATGTCAATTTTATATTTTATCAAAAGGATTCTAAAAGCTATACATTATATTGGTAAATCCTTATATCGACTACGTTTTGTAACATCATTTCTTCACATCTGAATCTAATTATTTTCTTTTTTAAGATAAATGAATTTATATTTGTATTAGAGAGTTGTTTTAAAAATATAATAGTTAAAATTAAATGCTAATAGTAAATTTATTAATTAGTCAGAGTTTCATAATGTTTAGAATTAGTTTTTCAATTATATAAGGTTTATTGATATGAAAATTAAATTATCAAAAAATAAGGACCGCATCCAAAATAATATTTGAGATCTTTAGAGACACTTATAATGTTTACTCTATTTCACATTGGATACATGATGTAATGACGTGTCAAATAAAGAAAGTATCTCTGTGATGAAGTGTTACCCAAAGAAGTTATCGCTTTGCTTATATATATATATATATATATATATATATATATATATATCTATCTATCTATCTATCTATCTATCTGATACTTGTGATGAATGGAAGAGAAATGGCAGGTTTAGAATCTTCGTTGTAGATTAATCCCTTTTCAGTTGTAGAAAGAATCCACAACAGAGGTGCTATGGAAGAAATCTTCAATCAAAATGCGATGGTCAACTTGTTGCCACGTCAGCAAAGTGAGACAAAAACACTAAGACACCCTTTTGGATTGATTATCAATAGTAGATTTTGATTAAATTAGAATCAATTTTTAAAATCAACTTTAATCTATTTTAAGCATAATAAATTAAGAATTGTTGAAGATGTTTGAATAAAAAATGATTAAAATTTGTTTAGTGTGGCACAATTATTATATAGTGTATTCAAAGTGGATTGGAGCATTTGATATTTGTTTTTACGTGAAAATATTTTGGTAATTCTCTTTGTAAAACTTGATTTTTCAAAACTGATTAAATCAGAATCCAAGAAAATGAAGATTATGTATAAAATCAGTTTGGAGCACACTGGAGAAGATTTAATCAATTTACTTTTTTTTTGTTACTGAATACTTCAAACCTGATTTAATCTGAATTTAATCAGGTGTGACCATTCTACGATCAATTCTAAACATCCTCTAAATAGATAGTTTGTTTTAACGGATACTAATTAAATAAGAAACGCTGTGATAGCATCTTCACAAAATCTCATATCGGTTTCTCTCACCTGAATTACACAACTAATCTCCAAATGTGATTATGTGAATTCAACACTAAAGTATTTACAAGATCCTCTCTACAATCTCTCTAGGCTGAAGAACTTCAAAGTCAAGCAAAAATGTCATTCATAATTGGGTCTTCTGCCGTTTGCTAGAAACGAAACCATGTTTGATTTGAAAGTCTTAAACTAACGTGGCCTCTTCGTCCTTTTAGAACTCTTGAACAATAGAGATTACTTCTATAACATCTCTTTTGTAGATTCCTTTACAGCAGAGGATCTAAGTTTCAATCCTGAAGGTTGTGTACTGTGAAGCACATCGTATGGAATCACTGGTTTCGAGAGACTCTAATTAACCTCTTAAGATAAAATGCCACTTGAATTTATAGTTTGGCGAGATTCCTACTTGTCTTATAACATGTTTAGTTTATGTTGTAATATTTGTTGTTTTAGTGTAAGAAAATTTCAAAAAGATTCACAAAATGATTTATTTTAAATATTGTAAAAGGTTTAATAAAATGGAATCGCAACTTCTCCCACAAACAAACGTTATTTAGGACACAATGTGAATTGAACATCTTGATAGAAATTATTTTTAAAAGATGGAAAGACATGGTCTTAAATTTCTTAGGTTTCTTTGAAATCATATTTTTTCAAACTGAGCCTATGTGGGATGATAATAATCAACATTGTGCTCAAGTCTTAGAAATGTAGAAAATTACTGTCAATTTTTTTCTCAGTACTATTTATAATGCTTTTTCTAATGATCTATATGGCGTTTATAATGATTTTTCACTTGCCAAAGCTCGATGGAATGAATTGGTTAGTAAGTGTGAATTTAAGGATGAAGGTACTAAAAAGTTTATAGCCATTGATTTGTTGGACTACCGATTAACTAATGACAAAAAGCATTGGAACTCGAATAAATGATTTTTGAAATATCATACATGGGTAAGCTAAAGACGATGAAGTTTTACCTAAAAGGTTTAAGATTCAATATCTAGTTAAAAAATTGTCCGACTCTTGAAAATAATTTCATTCAAATTTTAGACAAAAGAGACATGCAATGAATCTACGAGTACAATAGTTTATAAGTAAAGTCGAGGCTCAAAATATAAAATTACAAATGATTAGTAGAGCTAAAGAAATGATAAATGGGGCTAACGTGGTTGAAATAGGACTGGTTAAGACCCAACAATCACCTTATGGAAGACCTCAATCTAATAACTTGAATAGAGGTCAAGTGTTCGATCTTACATATTCACCAGAGAAGGGTGAATATTCCGTTTATGGAAAAGCATGATATATGCAAATATTTGCCAATATCGGAAAGGCAAACAATACAACAACATCTACTAGCACCACCACAACAACAATAATAGGAGGATAACACCGGCACAACAACAATAACATGAGGGCACTATAGAAAATATGGTTGAGACAAATGATGATATCATTGTAGCCGTGATATCAGAAGTGAGCTTAATTACGGAATTGAAAGTGCTGTGTTTTGGACTCAGATATTACTAGGCACATCTTTGCTAATCGAGATTTGTTTGCCTCCTACTTAAATATAGGGGAAGGTACAAAATGCATGAACGCAGGGGACAACAGGTCCGAACCAGTTGTGGGAAGGGAAAGAGTAGTTCTCAAACTCACTCATTGTATAGCCTTTTCACTGCCTGATGTGTTGATGGTCAAGCGAAACCTTGTTTCAGTACAATTACTCGGTAAGGCCACCATCAAGACTCTGTTCAATTAAGGTATTGTGGCTCTGACAAAAAAATGGCGTCTTTATGAGTAAGGAGTATCTCGGCCAATGCCTTTATGTACTTAATGTCTTCAAATTGTTGAATAAGGATGTATTATTTACTTTTGCATACTTGATTGACTCTACTGATGTGTGGCATGATAGACTTGGACATTTGAATTATGTGTAAATGAAAGAAATGGATTTAAGTTTAATTTAATTTTAATGAGTTTTACATACAAAAATGTGAAATATGTACCAAGGAAGCGTGTAAATCTTTGACAAGAGAAAGTGAACCTCTTGCTAATTCACAGTAATTAGGTGATTCAAACCAAACCATGACTAAAGGTGATAAAGGTTTTATGTGATCTTTGTTGATGATTATTCTAAATTCACTAAACTCTATTTTGTTGAGAACAAACGGCGAATCTCTTGTAATGTCCATATATTATAAGTCTGAAGTTAAGTATTTAAAAGATAAGAAAATTAAAAGGCTTAAAAAACTATAAAGGTGGTGAATATAACTCTAATCTGCTTGATGATTTCTGTTTAATAAATGGCATTATTCTTAAGGTAACTCCACCTTATTCACTTGAATCATATGGAATCACTGGGAGAAAAAAAAAGACTGTAAAAGTAATGATGAATGCTAAGTTTGCTAGTTCTGGCCTACCCACCAACATGATGGGGAAGCCATTCTTTCACCCTGTCATGTATAAAATAAGATACCTCATAAGAAAACTGGTTGAACACCTTAGCATATTTGGACTGATCGTGCTCCTAACTTGGAGTACTTAAAAGTGTTGGGGTGCTTGGCAAAATTTATTTTGCCTGAGCCTAAAAGGAAAAAATTAGATTCGCGAACTTGTGATTGCATGTTTATTCGTTATGCCTCAAAGAGTATTGCATATAGATTTCTTGTAATTAAGAGTGATATGGAAGCTAATATTATTAACACTAAAAATGCTTCCTTCTTTTGAGAACTAAAATTCCTGGAGTAATTGATGAGCGTGCTAGTACAAATTACCCTATTAGTGAAACTCTAGGGTTACGAAGAAGCAAGAGAATAAGAATTGGAACTGGTTTTAGCGATAATTATTATGTGTACCTTTTAATGGTGACCCATTGTCATATCATGTTGCTATAGTTTCTATAATGAAACTTTCTAGGAGAGGAGCCATTAGTAGTGAAGTAGATTCGATCATGTCTAATCATACTGCGAACTTGTAGACTTAGCTTGCGATACTAGACCTTTCAAATGGCTAAAGGGTACAAGCAACAACACAATGTTGATTATTTTGATGGATACTCTCCTGCTACTAGAATTGCATCTATCGAAATATTTTTTGCCATTACATCCATATCTAAACTTCTTATGCATCAAATGAATGTTAAGATTGTTTTTTTAAATGATGATTAAGAAAAATAAACATACATGGAGCAATCTGAGGCATATGAGATCTCCGAACAAGATAACAAAGTGTGTAAATTAGTTAGATTCTTTTATAGTTGAAACAAGCTTCTAAACAATGGCATGCAAAATTTATTAGCGTGATGATATCTAATAGATTTTTTGACTAGCAATACTGATAAATCCATATGTTATAAATGTGTTAATGATAGTGTTATCCTTATATACTTGTACATTGATGATCTTCTTAGATTGAGAACATGTGTTAATATTGTGCATGTTACTAAGAGATTTTTAGCATCTAAATTTGACATAAAAAAATAGGGGTGAAGCTAATGTCATTTTTAGAATCAAAATTTTAAGGCATGATAATTCCATCGCATTATCAAGGTCACACTTTGTTGAGAACATATTGAGAAAATATGAGCACTAGAACTGCAGCTTTTTGTCTTCATGTTAAGATGGCAACGTATTGGGAGTCTACTGATTTTGATGAATCATACTCGTTCTGATATAACATATGCACTTGGCCGATTGGGCAAATATACTTGTATTATTCTCAAACTTGTGAACAGAATCAAACACTCTTCAATACTACTACATTTTTGTCATTTAAATAAAGGTTAATTCCCTTTAGCATAATGGACATGTAATTGATTAGGCGCATTCAAATTAAAAAATTCAAATGAAAATTTTTAGTAGCAGCATTCAAAGAGCGTCAAAGTTTGTGTGCTTGTGTGAATGAGATGCTGCTATCAGAGGCAAAATAAAAACACGCAGAGTGCAGAGCTCTGTACTGCAAAAGTGCACAAACCAAGAAGGCAGACAACGATGTAAACATTACATAAGCATGTGGGTATCTATGAAGATTAATGACGATTTGGTTTTGTAGAGTTCACATGGTATCAAGAACTATTGACAACAAAATCAAAATGTACCTTGCCTGAACGCCGGAGCAGGAACTGGAGCCGGAGAGAGAATGGTCTCTACAGTTCCTCAGGGTCTCAAGCAAAGACCAATCTTTATTAAGGCTCAGAGCAAATGTAGTTTTTCAGATAGCAATTTATGCAACCGTTTCAACTTTTTTTTTTGGGTAAATTACACTAAACACCCATGAGGTTTTACGTAATTACACTCCACTACCGCTATCTTTAAAAATTACACTCAGCTTAAAAAGTAACTTTTTCTCTTACGGTGTTAATGGTGCAATGCAAAAAGACATGAATGCCCCTCAGACTGTTTTCTTGAAATTTTGGAGGGAAAACTTGTCTTGGGAAAACTTGTCCTGAAACTGAAATTAATAAAGAACACACGCTACACAAAGGGGAGAAAAGTGAACCAAGTGGAGGAGGAAAGTCATTCTGGTTATCCGGAATAGATGTGGACGCCGATGGCAATGAGGAAGATGGTGATGAGGCCAAAGTAGATGACGGTGTGGACAAGGATAGAAATCCCGCTCGTCTGCATATTACCGAACTCCACGACTCTCCCCTTCCCCGGAATCTGACACAACAACCCCGGCGTCAGCAGCATGAACAGCACCACCGCCATCACCACCGGCCCCCCCATCCTCCATTTTCACTCAATCTCTCGGTCTCTCTCTCTCTCTCTAGATCTACACTTCCTGCTCTCTCTCTCTCTAGATCTACACGTCCTGCTCTCTCTCTCTCTCTCTCTCTAGATCTAAACTTCCTGCTTTCTCTCTCAGGTGCAGCTTGGGTGCGGATTGATTGTCTGAATCTTGAGTGCGCTTGGATAAGGCAGGGATACGGTAGGGACAAGCACCCAGGCTTCTGGCAAAAAGCACCTACGGTTCCTGGCAGAGAGCACCTAGTTCATAGCAGAGAGAAGAGAGGTAGAAGAAGGAGATGAGGAGGAGGACTAGAAGGAGAAAAAGAAGGACAACAGCCACCAGAGACGGAGGCAGCAGCGGAGACGAGCAGTGTCCGGTAGCAATTCCTTGCAAGCCCGCTTCTCGCTGGAGTGTTGTCGTGCTTCAGAAACTGTCTCTCACTGAAGTTGTATCGTTGAGTGTGGTGGTGGTGATTGTGGGGATTATATATCCGAATTTTTTGAGGCGGTGCGGAGATGGAATGCGTGAAGGAAAGAATAATACAGGTGAGCAAAGGACAAGGGGGGTATTTTGGGTATGAAAATTGTATAAAGTGATGTGTCAGGGAATCTTTTCACGGAATTGGGCCTGCCGTTAAATGTGTGTAGTTGTGTGTAATGCGGGTACAAACCTCGGGGGGACGGAGTGTAATTTTTAAAGATAGCGGTAGTTGAGTGTAATTACGTAAAACCTCAGGGGTGTTTAGTGTAATTTACCCTCTTTTTTTTCCTTTTTGCTGAGCGGATGATATCGTTGAACTAGAATAACGAAGGTAAAGGAGCGGCACTGTTTCTATCTTCTTCCATTTGACAAAATATGGCTGGATATGGAAGAGGGCGGAACAGCACCTACAAAATTATGGAAATCAGCCCAAGCTGCCGGTTGGTGGGCATGATCGTTTGTAGTCCTAGGAACTTGACAAATCGACCAGCAAGGAAAGGATTTTAGCTTCATCCGAGCATCTCTGCTGAATGCTCTGGAGTAGGATCGTCAACACACATGATTATGTTATATATAACTGATCTTTATAACTATTTTAACCTATGTTAGAAAACTTAAGTAGTCATGAGTTACATTTTTAACACCACAATACATAAAGTATTTTTGTGCATATAGATATATAATCCCTCAAAAAGGAGTTTTAACGTTAAGTTATTACCATATTTGTTAAGACCTCTGCTCTTTTCTTCGGTTTATTGCCTTTTTGGACCATGAATACCATCTCCATATAGCACTATCACTCCGTAACATGCCATACATACTTACGCAATATGCTGAAGTAAAGTGTCTTTTTCATTTACAATATCTATAAAACCTAGTAATGCTTATTTTGATAAAGAATTTGAGCAAACAAGAATTTTATTGTGCAACTTCATCTTCTATATTGGTACAAGCTAAGAGAGGTTATAGTAAAAAAAGTTGGGCTATTATTTCGTAGAGGCGACATGCTATGATCTATTGCATCGTAACATTCTGTAAGGGCGTGTCCCGTCTTAAAGTGACATAAGTCCAATATTGACATAACTTGTAAGATTTTCAAGGTAGATACTTTGGATGCTTAACGCTGCCTCAATACATTTTTAAGGAGCAGTGAGATAAATGTGTTTTTCATGTTCACAACTTTAAGAAGTAAGTGTTCTTGTGTGGTTCTTTGATTTTTTTTAGTGACAATTATAAATATATCCAAGATTAACAAGGTTACAAAACATGTTAGAATGACAAGTAAAAGATATACGGACCCTTTCCAAGATTAACAAGGTTACAAAACATGTTAGAATAAGCTCTATAACAATAGTAACTAAAATAAAACCAAATTATACTTTTTTTTTTGTTGGATAATCACTAACAAGTTAAAAAACAGGTTAACAACAACTAAAACAAACTATAAAACAACACCAACTAAAACAGGACAAGTGAAACCAAACAAGATAATGACTAAGGCCACAACCTCAGTTGTCAGCCACTAATCCCAACTTCAGACACTTGTATTCATCTGTGCCGAATTGGGATTCCTTGCCGTAACCATGGGTTAAAGCAGGGGTGTTGTACCCAGCAATATGAGAGGGGGAAGAGAGAGAGAGGGGGATGCAAACTATGTTGGGTACAGCACCCTTGCTGTAACCCATGGTTACAGCAGGGGATCCATATCCATCTGTGCCACGCTGCCTCGTTCTTCGAGCGTCCCTTCAGTGCTGAAGAACCTCCTTCTCCGTCCATCTTCCCACCGCTGCTGAATCCTAAATGACACCACCATAGCTGATCCAACGAAAACCCTAACAGAATTGCCAAAACACAAAATTTTGGACAAGATCCCCTCATTGACGGACCAAAACTAATGGAAGCACCCCAGCCCAAGACCATCGCGGACCACCAGCAACCACTGACCGAAGCTACCTCCGCCCTACATCTGACCAACTAACCTAATTCAAACATAACAACCAACGGCAGCCTCTAACCAGCTTCAATCACAAAATAGAAGACCTTTCAAGATCTCGGGGGAGGGGGAACGACTAAGTGGAAAATAAACCCTAGAAGAACAAAAAACGTAGATCTAGACTCCCCAAACCATGTCTAACCCAATGCCGCACCTCACCCACAAACCCGTCAGCGAATTGACTGTCACCCATCAACCAATTTTCAATTTGGTAGCACCCAAGGAGTCGACAGCTAAAACCCATAAGCAGCGCCACCCTATTATCAGTGCCGAAGAAAATAGAAGAAAGCCCATCAAACTGAAGTCAGGTCGTCGATGTCTAACCCACCGAAGCCACCAAAAGCCCCAAAGAAAAAAAAAACTAACAAAAGCTATTCTAGTCTACCACGCCACCATTCATTCTGAAAAGAAAAAAAAAAACGTTGATGGTGACGGAGACAGAGGGAAGAGAGTTATAGCAAGAAAAGGCTTTTCTCTGGTTTTGCCTCTCAGAGAGAGAGAGAGAGAGAAAGGGTGATAATCTTTCATTATATATTGACACAGTGGCGGGGCTAATCTTTCATTTTTTTCAAATATCAAATCTTTAGATGAAGTTTAATTTTTTTTAATTAAAAATTTTATAATATGTTAACTTATACATGTAATATTGTCCTCGTATAATTAATTATCACATTAATAATACGTATATACATGTAAGAGTTAAGCTTCTTTCATCAAGGATTGGTAATTTGTTATTGATTAACCTTATCAAGTTAAACAAGTCATTATGAATGATAAACTTATACGATTAAATAAATCATGTTTTATGTAAACTTGAACCTCCCGAAAATTTTATGCTAGCCGTCAATTTTTTTCATCACTTTGGTCCCCCGCGATTAGGATTCCTAGATCCGCCCTGGATAGACAGCATGCCTCCTTTGGTTCTCTTTTTAGTGAGCTTAACTAACATATTTTCTTTGATTTCTGATGGTGACGGAGACGGAGAGGGAAGAGAGTTGTAGCAGGGAAAGGCTTTTCTCTGGTTTTGCCTCTCTCTCTCACACACACACACACACAGAGAGAGAGAGAGAGAGAGAGAGAGAGAGAGAGAGAGAGAGAGAGAGAGAGAGAGAGGGGGGGGGGGGGAGATAATCTTTCATTATATATTGACAGCACTCCTCCTTTGATTTCTCTTTTTAGTGAGCTTAACTAACATATTTTCTTTGATTGTTGAACTTTTTTGAACAGATCCAGTGTTAATGCGCCAGTTTGATCACTAGAAAGCAATCAAAAGCCTCGGCCTCTGCAAGTTGAAGGCATATGGTAAATGCATTTTTGGTAAAAATTGTTACGTAGTAATCTGGAGTAATTTTTTTTTTCCTGGAGTACATTGGATGAAATATGTCTTTACAGTATAGATCACTACTTTGGTTGGATTTTTTCAGTATTTAGTCAAGAGATTTGTCAATTACGGTTGATACTTTCCCGAGATGTTACATTGCCTTCTTAAATCAAGAAAAAAAAAATGGCATTAGTAATCAAACCTTACATCAAAAGATACTAGTAATCGACCTACCTTGTGAGCTTAAACGAGCACTTAGTAATTACTTTGCTCGGCCAAAGAACAACAAAGGGGAAATTAGGGAATGACCCCCTCTACTTTACACGTTGTGCGATTTGCCCCCCTCCACTTCAAAATTAACCACTAAACCCCCCTACACTTACAGAAATTGGGCACCTTAGACGGAAACCGTTAAATTTAACAGCGCGTGGTCAACACGCGCGTTGACTAACGATTTTTTTTTGTAAATGACGTTTTTGCCCATTCTGTTAGGGGTAATTAACTAATGACCCCCTGTACTATAGACGGTGTGCGATTTCCCCCCCTCTACTTCAAACATAACCACTAAACCCCCCCCCCCCACACTTACGAAAATTGGGCACTTTAGACGGGTTCGTTATGAATATTCGTGAAATGACCAAAATACCCTTATTTCCTTACCCTATTTAAGTTTAATACTATTCTTTCAACTTCTTTTTCTCTCCTCTCAGACTTTTTACTCAATCCCACATACACACACTCCACGCACACCCAGCACGCACGCACGTGCACACACACACACACACACACACACACACATACCCTAAACCCAGACACAAACGCGCACCCACTGCAAACATACACACACGCTACTCGCATGCGACTGTGGCGGCAACGTCATCGCGAATCTAGTGCAGCCCCAGCGGCGTGTAGCCAGTCACGGTGGTCATGTGACGCTGCTTGGCGCGATGTTGTGGATTGGGGTGGAATGACGACGAAGGTTAGACCTGCGATTTGGGGACGTGGTCGTCGATCGTGGTGGCAGGGATCTGGATGGATGTGCGGCAATCAGACGCCGATGGCCTGTGTCTGTGGGGATTGATGTTACTGGTGTTGATTGCGTCGGTCGGTTGGTGGCCGATGAAGAAGCCCCACTGGCTTGCAGACGCAAGGTGGTGGGAAATGGCAGCGATGAGGCAACTCACGACGATGTGTAGCCAGACAGTATAAAGTTGGGGGAGTTGGCCAGAATGGTGGTTACTGTGACGCTGATCATGGTAGTTGTTGCGCCGGTGATATACCAACGGCAATCGTGGTTCTTTTTTTTTTTTTTGTAACTCCCTGGTGGTCGGAGAAAAATACTAGTGGTTGTGCTCAGTGAATCACCAATTCTAGCGGGGTTGACCAGAAGAGGAGGTACAGATTGCAGCAATCCCTTGTTTGCAATGAATCTGGTAGCGCAGAATGGGGTGGGGGACTGGTCTAACGGGTGGGGGTGGGGAATGAAGGGGGGGCGGGGGGGAGGGTCATGGGCAAAATTGTCATTTAAATTTAACGGTTTCCATTTAATGTGCCCAATTTCTGTAAGTGTAAGGGGGTTTAGTGGTTAATTTTGAAGTTGAGGAGGGGAAATTGCACACCGTGTATAGTACAGGGGGTCATTAACTAATAAAGAAATAAGGGTATTTTGGTCATTTCACACTATTCATAACGGACCCGTCTAAGGTGCCCAATTTCTGTAAGTGTGGGGGGGTTTAGTGGTTAATTTTGAAGTGGAGGGGGGCAAATCGCACAACGTGTAAAGTAGAGGGGGTCATTCCCTACTTTCCCCAAGAACAAAAGAAGACCGAAATAGGATATTATGATCCTAATCCCCTATTTCGATCTTGTCTTATTCTTTTTGTAATCGAAACCACGTGTTCATTAAGCTGGCAATGTAGGTCGATTACCGGTATCTTTTGATGAATATTAATAGTTTTTTAATTTATTTTTTGCTTTAAGACGACAATATCTCTTTGAACTAGAAAGTATCGATCATAATTAACAAATTTCTTGACTAAATAGATAATATACCCGACCAAAGTAGTGATTTACATTGTAAAGACATATTTCATCATATGTACCCGAAAAAAAGAGTACTGATAAACAAATTTTCTAAAAAATGCATTTCCAAATTCAAAATTATACTATACCTTTTCGATTAAAATAATGATGCGACAATTCGGTAATCGATTCATACGATTTTTAAATGTCTTTGGTGACCTGACCATGTCACTTTACGATTCAAAGGATGGTCGTTTCAAAATTTAACTAAAAAATAATGCGACAAACTATTTGCCGCTTAAAAATTCTTTCCTTCATATCCATGCATCGTAAGAATAAACGGTCTGGATTAATTAATGAACAAAATATTTTTCTTGGCAGGAATGGGTTATCATAGAACACACCAGAAGCTATTTGTTTAGCTTTATATCTGTTCAAATGCATCATTCATAGATCCAATTTGAGTATATCTACAGGAGAAACCTCTACAGAAGCAAGTGATTGCGTTTAATAATTCCTCATATAAAATTATTGACTCTAAAATATAATAATATAAGACAGACATTGATTTTTCACAACTCCATTTTTTAACCGTATGCGTCAAAAAAGCACATGTACTGTTCCTAAGGGATACAATTTTATCCTAATCAATCGACTTTATAAAAAAAGATTACCTTTTTTAGGCCAAGAGGTTGAAAACCAGATCTCGAATCAACTTAAAATTACGTTTAGAATTAAAAAGGCAGTACTACTCATTGTTTAAGCATTATTGGATCTTGTAGGTCTTAACTTGCGAAGTCATTATTGACCTTTGCTGATCTAGTCCCTGGCAAAAAAAAATTTGGTATTAAAAATGGCATGATTGTAAGGTTCTGATTCAACTGGCAGAAAGTATTGTACCTCAAAAACCTACATCGTCACCACATACACTCAAACTCACGATTCTTGCACCTATGTCGGGACTGAAACGCATGGAGAACTTGCATGTGGAACATGCACATGTAAGGCGAAAGACAGGAGACTCAAACAAGTTATGTCTCTGAATGGATTGAGACCTTTGGAACAGCTGAACTAGGATTGAGCATCAAATCGTTTAAATCGATCCGAACCGATCAAACCGATTAAATTGAACCATTCCAATCCGAACGATCTTAATGGTTCAGTTTCACATTTCTCAAAGCGACCTTGGTTCAGTTCGATTCACTGTTCATATTTTTTAAACCGATTCCAAACCAACCTATGATATGTTAATATATTTTTAGTAACATTCGTTGATAATTTCACATACATGGTACCAACAAAATCCAAACACTCCTGACCTGGTAGCATGTTTCTCCTTCTACCCTCCTACGTGGCAGCCTCTCATTGGCCCATGTGTCTGGCAGCATGCACTTGCATGTCACCCATTTTCCTTCGGTTAACGTAATGGTGTCGTCATGCAATCTCTCTTAAAATGCGGCTGATTGGAGGTGATTTAGGGAGAGACTTCAATTAGATTTGGTAGGTTCTCTCTCTCTCGTCTTCTTCCTCCCTTTTTCCCATCTTCTTCCTCTAAACAAACTTCAGTTTCATGTTCCTAAAAGCAAGGTCTAAAGCTTGTTCCGTTAACTGAACAAACTTGTATCCCTCGGTTGAAAGATTTCTACTGTATAGGTTACTATCGAGTTTTTACTCCTTCATAGGTTTTGAAAAGAATTAGATTCATCAGTTTTTTACTCCTTCATATGAGCTATTAAATATCAGTTTATATAATCATCAAGAGGTTCATTGCATAATCTAATTACTGTGGACTTTTTCCTTGGTATAACTAACGGCCAGAAAAAACCATTTGTGGAGGCAAGTGACAGAGCACATTGATGTAACTGCTATGCGGTGTCTGGTACGAGTTTCTACTTTTTCCAAAAAAACAGAAGAATGGCCAGGAAGCAGAAGGAAGCTTGTTCCCTTATATTTGCTATTTTACACCCATTAAGAAAATCACATGCCCCGTCACATCTATCATTTGAAATGAAACATTGATGGAAAATGCCTTATGGCTAGTGCTTCTGAATTGGTTGACAATGTCCATACCGACATCAGTAAGAAAAATGATAGTTGGAGCATATGGAAACTAGATGTTCCAAAAAAGATCATGTTGCTAATATGGCTAATCCTTTAAGACAGATTATTATCCAATAGAACAAGGATGGCTAGAACATTATGAATGATAGTACTTGTCAAAGATGCATGGGCAACTTGGAAACAACCAACATTCCTATAGGATGACCTAAAGCTATCATGATATGGAAGAAAATGATGCCTGAAAGTATTTGGAACCCTGACATTTTCTGTGGGACTCCTTGGAGATACATTTTTGCTTCTAACCACAGTACCTGCGATCCTACTAGTGCGAAAGCATGAGAAGTTTCTTTCTCTTTATTCTTAGGGATTTAGTATGTCTCTTCCATTGTGAAGCATAGAGACAAGAAGTTTGAATTCAGAGTTGCAATTGCAACCAATTCTTTAACACACCCAACAAAAGAATCAAGATGTTATATGCTGCAGCAGGCCTTCTCATCAGCTCCATACTACAGTATTAGCAATCTGATAATTCAGCGCTTGCCCCACGGAGATGCAATCATCACCAGGCATTTTCCTTCGGTTAACGGAATGGTGTCGTCATGCAATCTCTCTAAAAATGCGGCCGATTGGAGCTAATTTAAGGAGAGACTTCATGTTAGGTTTGGTACTCTCTCTTTCTCTCTCTCCCTACAAACTTCAATTTCATATTCCTAAAAGCAAGGTCTAAAGCTTGTTCTGTTAACTGAACAAACTTGCATGATGGCACCATTCCGTTAACCGAAGGAAAATAGGTCACGTGCAAGGGCATGCTGGCAGACACATGGGCCAATGAGAGGATGCCATGTAGGAAGGTAGAAGGATAAACTTGCCACGAGGTCAGGAGTCAGTAGCAAAATTTTTTCCATCCAAATAAACAAATCTTGAAAGTTAAAAGAAAATAAGGAGAACACTTATAACACAAAAATTTCGTGACAAATATTTATTCTATATTTGCTCTTGAAAGTTAAAAGAAAAGAAAATAAGGGGAACACTTATAACACAAAAATTTCGTGACAAATATCTATTTTATATTTGCTCATTCTTTCTCATACATCAATGAACACTTATATATCATTGCAACGAGATTATATTCATTTTAAAAAAATATATAACTTCATTTTTTATTACTATTTGATCCAATAATGATGTGCAAAGGAACAACATTTTTAAGTGAGTACAAATCGTTTAAACCGTGTAAACCGATCAAACCGAACCGTCCAACCCGATGATGTTTAGTTTGGTTCGGTTCATAATTTTTTAAATCAAGAGGTAACGATTCAGTTTGTGATTTGACCTTCAAACCGAACCAAACCTGTTAGACCCTTCATATTTAAATGCTAAAAAAAATTAATTAGAAAGTTTGGGACGTAATGGGTATTTTGAAATTCTATTTCTTTTAGGAATATAAATATATATCTTTTAGGTGTCTGATAGTTACGTACATTCATAGGAACACACCAAAGTTCAAAAAAGTCTCCAGAAAATCACTAGGAAGAGCCTTTTGAGAGTTTGATCATTCTTCAAGGTAAGAATTTATTTTTGGGTATCGAATTGAGGTTTGTAGTTGGAATCCTTACTGATTTTTTTTTGTTATTGTTGGAACCCTAATTTTAACTTTTGGGTATATTGATTTTTAGGTATTTTGATATAATTGATTCAGGAGATCAAAGTTTTGTGATTGAATTACATAATTGGAGGTAAGAATTTATTCTTTTGAAATCAGAATCGGCGTTGGATCAATCATTCATTCAATGGTTTAATTCTTTAATTCAGCAGTCTCGGTTTTCATGTCGTGACTGTGCCATTTTAGTTGCAATTTTATGATGCTTTTTTGTCTCGATTTTTATGCCCTATACCGTAGCATTCACCTTTGCAGAAGTTGAGTTGTGATCGGTTATCTGTCTCGGATTTCTTGTCTAGTAATAATTCACTTGCGGTTGTTTTGCTTTTACTGTAGTTTGTTTGGTGTGTCAGCCTTCATCAATTGTTGTCCCGTTTTGCGTGCCATAAGAACAACATAGCCTGACTTTGCATTTTGATGTTACAGCCGTGCACCCTTTTTCATGATCTGGTCAAGCTTTTCACATACCTTCGTCAGCCTTGTCCTTATTCTAGTCCATGTGGACTTGGTTTATTGTTTGTTTCCACACCATGAATTCCAAATCACCCATTACATGATCATTGTATTTCCTTTGCTTGCATTCAATGGTAACCCACGAAATACACCTTCTTCATTCAGAAAAACAAATGCTATATTTGTTCTTTTTCCCTTCTTGACTTTCCCAACCTGACGTCAGCATATATATAATGGCCCGCTTGGTACCTTTTCGATTTTCTTAAAAACTCTATACAAAATCATATGCTCTATCATTTTGTAAATCGACTTAATTAATTTGTCCCTTTTTTTGTCTTTTAGCTGTAAATTCACTTTCGATTTATCGTGCCATTTTTATTTATTTATTTATTTTGATTACGTTAACGGTCCTTTCTATACTTCTGTAACTTGTATGACATTTAATTGGTACTCACTATGATAAGCTGCTAAGTGGGTCTAACTTATTTTGAAACTTTGTTTTGAAAATCTTCTAGTATCTGATATGTTTGTTTGGACAACTGTACATGTACTTTTATGAGCCATGTCACATGAACGTGACAATTCTGATTCTGACTTACCCACGTGGATTAGAACGTGGGCTAGCTCAGTGGGATGAGTTAGAGATCGCGATCTTATTTTCTAAACCTGGTTCCACTTGCCAGTGATGGCATGTGTGACCTTATGGCTCTCTAGTGTCAGTTTCTGTATAAGAATACATTTTGAAATTTTGTCTTTCTACGAAACATATTTTGTATTTTGACAATTTTGGTTCGTATATGTTCTTTTAAAATTCTGTACACCCGATCTTGTTTTCTCATATATATTTGTATCCCATTTTGATTGGTCCGTTGAGCGACCTTACTGGACATTTAGCTCACCCCCTTATTATTTTACTTTCAGGTGATCAGTAGAGGGGATTGGATTACGGGCCTAGCAATTTGACTGAGAGCTGGCGGTTTAATCTCAGAGCTACTTTGATTATTTTTTTAGAAATTATAATAAGAGGAAATATTTGGATTTCGATGTTTCATTTGGAACTCCTTGTAGGAGTAAATTCGGGATTAAATTACTGTTTTAGGCCTATTTGACATTTAATTGTATAAATTGGAAATTTTCTGATTAAATGCTCTGAATAACCTGTTTGGGAGACTTTTGAAAATTTGAGATTTTTAACTTTGTTTATTTGATATTAACATTCCGAAAATTCGGGGCATTACAAAACCAAACTTTACTCACTCCTAAGCGGAACCAACAACAACCTAGTCCATGACATTAACGATCATTACCACAGCAAATGTAACGAGATTTAAAGAGTGTCGGCATACACACTACTAAGAGATCCAAAAGGACAAAAGTTGGTCAACATTTACATTAACAAGTTGGGCATATGCAACACCAAGAACACTAACCAAAAGCTCCCAAAAAAAAACCCCACTCGAAGTCTGAAACAGCTTCAGTACAAAAGGAGAGGAGCAGCTACTCGAGAGAGATTCCTAGTCGGCATTGATGGCACTTTTGTCCATGATCATGGCTATTACGTTCTGAGAATCTTTGAGCAACTTGACGCTCTTCTGCAGCCCCTCGCGCTTCTTAGCGACTGATGGTGATTCTTCCAGCATCCGTTCGATCCCACCACCATTATCAGGACTCATCGCCTCATTCACCATCTCCACCTCCAGTTCCTTGCCAACTAGGTTTCGAACGCTTAACAGCAAGTGCAACGCCATTGAATCAACCAGCCTTTTTAGAACAATTTTCCAGTAAGCAGTGACTCTCATCTTTATGTCGAACGCTTGATCTCGAATGTCTTTTGGGAAAGCACGCAGATGCCCAACTTCAATTTCAACAAAGCCTTCGATGTGCAGTGTAGTTGGCTCAGAGTAATCGTTCATTATCTCAGTGAATGCGTTGTTATTCTCCATGAGCTTGCTCCATAGTGTCACGTACTCCGGATCACAGGTATAATCAGTCAGCTTCTCCATTTCCACCATCTCTAACACTCTCTCAGTTGACTTATCTTTCATCTTAGCTACAAGACTCTGAGCTGCCCTTCTGGTAGACGAGTGTAGCTGTGGATAATTTTCACAATGATGCATCAGAACCTCAGTTACCACCTTCTCAATGTAGTTCCATACTTTAGCGATGAGCTCGACAGGCGTATCCGATATCTTATTCACCTTTCTCTGCAGGACAGCAAGAAATGCCGAGCGAGGGACGAAATTAGGGAGCCACATGGCTTTGGTTTCCTTCAGCACCTTAATTTCCTCCATTAGGAAATTGCCATCAGTTCCATCAACAACAGTACTCTTTTGAAGTTGTTCGGAATAATTATTGAGGACTTCAGCCAAACGGGCGGTGCAGTGCATCTCTTTATCATCTGGGTAGTCGTCGAACTCCCCTGTCATAAGGATTTTCTTGAGAGACTCTTTCGACAATCCAATGACTTGCACGTATGCCGTCATTGCTTCGGCAACAGAAGATATGTGCCTCGGCATTCTGTTCAGCTCCGACAAGTTGGCACTCAGCTTGTCCTTGATCTTCTTCACAATGTCAGGCAGGCACTTGGAAATAATCATGGCCTGAACATGCACCAATCTTCGTGCTAAAACAGGGATGCCAACCATGCTCTTATCAATCCTTGCAAGAAGCTGGTGAGCTTCAAAAAGCCGGGCCTCTTCCATTCGAGCTTCGTTATACGATTCTTCCCCAATGCGATTCCTCACGCAGACATAACCAAGACCAATGTTGACATCGTTACTCGCAACCTTTTCGAAAAGGCCCTCTGGCGCTTTGTCAGCTTTCGTAACCACAGCGAGAGTTCTCTGCCCAGTTTTATCCACCTGCTGTGACATCCTAATGGATTCACAAGTAGGAAAATCAACCGTCGCAGATAAAACGTTCAAGATTATGCTCTCCTCTGGCTTGATGTACTCCATTATAATGTTCGATATCTGCTCATAAATGTCTTGTGGCTGGCCGTGGACCGGAACTCTAGTGATGCCGGGCAAGTCAACCATGGTTAAATCAGGCACGCCGTTCTTCTTCACAACCAGGGTCAGAGGTGTTTGAGAAATACCCTTACCGTCGCCGGCAATCTCATCAGTGGCAAGATTTATGGCTTCGGATACGTGGGCTTCGTCGGTGGAAATAGTTTTGCCACGAAACTCCAAGTGAAGCTCAGGTTGAAGAAGGTGGTCGGGCAGATTTTGGAGCCTCATAATGAGTGGGACTCTCGTGCAAATGCCTTGGCCACGAGGGAGGCTGATGCCCGCCAGTGACTCGAGGACGCTGGACTTGCCGGAGGACTGGTCGCCGACGACGACGATGGTCGGAAGCTGGATGCCTTCTTGCATCACCTTGAGGCGCCTGAGCTCGTCGACGGCGTCCAGAAGAGGACGAATCCGGTCGTTGTATGATGAGACCAACGGCGCGTGCGCGTCACAGGAGACACCCGACAACTTACGTGCAAGTGAGTCTACCTTCTTCTCTTCGTTTTCCTCCATACTGCTAAATCCTAGTCTCGCCATGTTTGCAGTAAGAGACTTTCTACCTACTCGCCATGTTTGCAGTAAGACACCCGACAACTTACGTGCAAGTGAGTCTACCTTCTTCTCTTCGTTTTCCTCCATACTGCCTAATCCTAGTCTCGCCATGTTTGCAGTAAGAGACTTTCTGTTTCAGTTAAACCTGAGAAGTTATATTATATTGCAGAAAGAGAGTTGATGAGAGGTGGATGGAAGACATCTGGTTACACAAACTTCCTCTTTATACAAAAAAAATTTGCAACTGTGACATCATTTCGTGATCAGTTGATTGATGATCTTAGCCGTTCAATTTGGCCACCTTGACAGAAAATGATTTCACTTTTTGCATGGAAAAATTTTTGATGTTACCTGGATCGGAGACATTTTCCTGTTATCCCTCTGTAGCTACAATTAATTGTTACTAAATATTTTTAATAATTTTTATTTAGTGACGTTAAAAAAATTTGAACGCATCTCTTTTAATATATTTGTCAATCACACAATGCAAAAGAACAAATGCCTTGGCCAAGGAATCTTTTGGCGTCACCTTTCTGTAGCAAGTGGCGTCACATTACCTATTTACTTGTATCAGGAAGGAAAGTCCTTACCTTCGAGAAAGGAACTACTCCACTCTGTTGTATTTTACTTTCTGAAACACATGGAGGTGCGGGGCCGCCTCCTCCTCTTGTTTCCTAAGGAATCATGCACCTTTTGCTGCTTTCGGCCACCTTTTCCCGCTTCCTCCCGGTTTCCCTCTACTTTGGTCCGATTCTCTTCACCACTAAGGTTTTGGCCTTAGTGGTCCGATTCTCTTCACCACTTTTTCCCGCCTCCTCCTCTTGTTTCCTAAGGAATCATGTTAAGTTTTGGCCTTCCTCTCTCCTCTCCTCTTGTTTCCTAAGGAATCATGTTAAGTTTTGGCCTTCCTCTCTCCTCCTCTGTTAGATTCTCTTCACCACTAAGGTTTGTTCTCTCTAAAAAAAAAAAGGTATTTCTTTTCAACACCCCCCCCCCCCCCCAAAAAAAAAAAAAGAGGCTTTTTCGCTCTTTAATGTTACACTTTTTTCATTATATATACACTTTGATATATTTAGTATCAATATATCCTGTTATTTCTGATTCATTAAAGAGAAAAGTCAAGAGAGCTGTTCAAGGTAAATGCGTACAAATGAAACAACACAATAGTGTTGTCACCTGTATTTTCACAAATAACAAATGGACACGTGGCATGATGATAACCACAAAGAAGTGCATTAATAAAGGAAGCGAGAAAAGGCACAATTGTTATGGTTATCATCAGTTACCGAATGAAAAGGGTGAGATAAGTGATTAAAGGAGAAAACGTGGGAATCAAAATATTTGAATAACCCGTACGAGAAGGAAAAAATCGCTAAAGGTACGACCAGATCAACAGCGTCAAACAACGTGAAGACATGGCAAATAGATTGGAAGCAACAGTTGATAAACAGTTTCTGGAGTAGGCAGTTATCAGCACGACTGAGAAGACTTCGGATGAAAACGGCCGATCATGGAGCCTGAGAAGTTACTCCTAATAAAGATAAAGAAGAGCAGTTGCAGAAAGGAGACAGTTACAAATGATGCAAGTATAAAAGGAGATATAAGGCAACAGGAAAAATGGTCGTCAATCCATCAACAAAAACTAGAACAGGAAGATAGTCTGTTTAGATCTTTTAATCAATTTATTGGATGATTTGTCTAGTATCGATAGGAAACCAGTACGCTGTCGAAACTGTGTTCGTTGTATTGTAAAAGTTGTCTTTATTATTTCAGTGGGCGCATCGTCTTTAGATCTGTTCAGTATATTATCATCAGTTAGTTTTCCTTTTTAGCGAAGTCCTCAGGCCCAAGAGGCAAAAAAGATCCCACACTGTTCATCGGTTGTGTCACAGGTGCACGATCGATAGTGAGTTTGCCCAGTAGCGCAAACATTGGCACGCCCGGTAAGACCCTAGTAGCTAAAAAATAAAATTATATCAAGCACACGTAGTAATATTGTGAGGCATATCAACACCAATAATGGTACCGAAATTACAAGCACCAACAATGGTGGTAACTTGGAAGAAGTAAGAAATGCTCAAGCCACTAATGGCGTGAAAGCCAACGTTCAAAATTCAGAAAACACCAATGAGGGAAGCTCCAGTAATTATGTGAGTCCTAATATGGAGATGCCAGCTACTAGCCACAGTGGCCCAACTTTGGCACAGACGATGAACCAGGTCAGTTCATCAACCCAAGAGTTTAAAAATATGGTGTTTTAATTTTTGACAGTCTTGCGGAATCAAAATGTGTTTTTAAACAAACTGGTAAGTGATCTAAGTTAGATTGGTTCTAAAATAGTAAATGAAGTGAGGCGAGTGTCAAAAGAAAGAGATACCTCTGAAAGAGAAATAATCAAAAGTTTATCAGGAGAAATCCAAAAACAGACTTCTTCTATTGCTAGGGTAGTAAATCTAAACTTGCAAAAGGAGAAATCCCCTATTAACAGTCATACTGATCAGCTGGACGTTGATAATTCTTCTATATAAGGATTGAAAATGCTATAAAACAGCCAAATGACTTGAGTTCAAATCAGTCACATGAGTCTGGCTGGTACAGCACCTATCAACGGAGGGAGGGGGAGGAATCAGGGCCAAATAGAAGAGAAGCAGGAGTAAGTGGGGACTAAAAACCCTGCTACATGGCTCAATAATATTAGGATCCCTAGAAATAGAAATGGCCAGTATCACACAGGCCAGGGAGTCGAGGGTGCATATGCCCCTCCTCATAGGAGGAACCTAGAGAGAATTAACCGGTTTGAAAATTCCATGCTCGAGGAGACAACTGATAACAGTCAAATGAACGATAAGGAACGGTTGAGATATAGGTTCAGACCACAACTTCCTCATGAATTTCACCAAGTTATGATGAGTCAAGGATATAGGCCTATTGATGTGCATTTATATCAAAAACCATATACTGATGACATCGATCAAATGGAAATAACTTGTTTTACGGCGAAGGGAATTAATCGGCCATCAAACACATTGCTAGGTTTACCTTTTAGTGTGGAGATTTAGGTCAACATGACTGGGTTAAGTTAAAATGGTTTCAATACTCATTGACTGGGGTGGCATTTTCGTGGTTTGAAAATTTGCCGCCAAATTTAGTGTTTTCTTGGCAAAATATGGAGGATTTATTCCTTCCTCAATTCCTTAAAATGGAACAGAAATTTCTCTAGCTGATTTGGCCAGATTGAAATAGTTTTTAGGGGAGAGCGCAGAGCAGTTTCTAGAAAGATTTAAAGCCTCTAAAAATAAATGTCATTTTCAAATGCCAGAGTCTGAGTTGAAAAATTATCTCTCAATGGTTTGGATTTGAAAATTAGAAAAAAGTTTGAGGGAATGGAGTTCATGCGCCTAGCTTCACGCCTCCTGCCCCACTATACGCCTAGCGCCTGGGCGCACGAGGCACTCGCCTAATTGAACGTGCTGCGCTTAGGCATAGGCAAGGTGCAGATAGTGAGCCTGATCGCCCGTTGCACCTAGGCACGCTTTTAATAACAATGCTTAGGACACTCACTTGTTTCTTGGAGTTTTAAAAAGAAAATTTTGGTTGTACTCTTTACCAACGAAGCCGAATATGTGGTAGTTGGTGCTTGTTGTGCACAAATTCTTTGGATGAAACAAATCCTTTTGGATTTTGGACTCAAGTATGATCACATACCTATCTTATGCGATAACTCCAGTGCCATTGACTTGAGCAAAAATCCCATCCAACATTTACGGACTAAGCACATGGAAATCAAACACCATTTTATCCGTGATCATGTGCAAAAATGTGATATTGTTCTAGATTTCGTGGACACAAATCACCAATTAGCGGATATCTTCACTAAATCGTTAGATTCGAAGAGGTTTACCGCTCTTAAGAGAGAACTTGGCATGTCTTCACTTATGTGACTAAATTGTTATATATCTTGTGCTTCAACATGCTAGTTGCACTTCACATGCTTGAGCCTTATCTCAATGCTTATAGCATGTTTTGGTTGTTTTTCTCTCCAAAATTATTGATTTTGGTGCTATTCATTGAATCTCATTTGTTTTAATTGATTTGCATACACTTATATTGCAATATACATATGCATAATCATTTCAAGACTGTTTGATTTTTTTCCAATGAAGTTGATTGCATGTGGAAATACAGTCGATTGCATAGGTCAATACAGTCGACTGTATTGAGGAGTACAGTCGACTGTGTTATGGGCAAAAGGCATAAATCTGCCCTATTTCGGCAGATTCACTCTTGTTTTATCTCACTCACTTCGAACCCTCTCACTATTCTCTCATACGGCTTCTCGGTTTCAGCTTGAAATTGGTATGTAACTTTTCTCAAATCTTGTTTTATTACATGTTTTACACACTTTCACAGATTGATTTCACCCACATTGTGCAAAATCTTAAAAAATTCGAATTCTTACACTATAGTAATATTTCATCAGATTCACTTCTATTAAGCATGCTACTACTTGTTTTAACTCTTGATTCATGCTTACTGTTGCTTGTTACATGTTTCTACATAGTTTATTTACATGAATTCATGCAAAAATTTATTTTTTTTTCAAATTTCATAAACTAGGGTTCTAAATTGTCAAAATTTCTTCAATTGATTATGCAATTACATGTTTAATCACTTGATTCATGCTTAGTTATGTCTATTGCTCGATTATACATGGCTAATTACATTCAGTTTGTCCAAAATCTATTTTTCCCAAATTGCTTGAACTAGCGTTTATATTCTTCAAAATTATTTAAAATTGATGCATCTTTCGTGTGTATTAAGGTTAAATTCATGTTATATTATATATCTAGTATACTTTAACATGCTTTATTTCAACAATTTCATAGAAAACATCAATTTTCAAATATTTCATAAACCCTAATTTTCAAATTTTCTTAATATATGTATATATAAGTATATATGTTTTTATTCACATACATCTTACTTATTTTATTTCTCTCTCCAATTTTGTTAGATTGTTTCGAGAATGGCAGAGAGAAAAGTACACGTGCAGTACGTCATGATGAAGAGCCGTACCCGAGCCTATTGCGGTAGAGTTTGATCGCAACCGCTATCGGTACCAAGAGGCCTTAGATCATTTTTCTGCACAACTCTCTTCTCCTTTGGCTCCAAGTTTGCGATTGGATACTCCATTTCTTTTTAGCATAGATGTGCTTAGACATCTTCAGGATTGTCATCTAGACTGTCTTACTGATAGAAACATCATTCTATATTATCCTGATGCAATCCATTTATTCTATGCAAATTTGACTTGGAGCATTTCCAGTGATTCGTGTACCCTCACCTCTTATGTCTTTGATCGCCGTATTTCATTTTCTCAGTCACGTCTAGCCACTCTTCTAGACCTCCACGATAGTGGTTTCTTATTTACACTAGTGATGATCCCTGTAGTCAGTCAATCACATTGGTTTGACCGACCTTTTTCTATCGAGGAGTAGCTTCAACACACTCTTCATCGACGTCATGTTAGGACTGCGAGCAAGCCCAACCTTTATGACCTTCCTCCTTTCTCTCAACTGTTCCATCATGTCATAGCTCATAATGTCATTTCTAGAGTCGGCGGTCTTTCACTAGTCTCTTACTTATATGTCCAGCTCTTGACCTTTTTTCACTCTGGTACACCGATTAACCTATCTCGTCTCATCATGTTAAACATGATTAGGAGCACCTCGCATCCTGCTTTAGCTATACCGTAATTATGGCCTCTTACTCACTCGTATTTTTGCTGCCTTTGACATACCTCTTCACGGCGAGTACATTGAGGTGACTTGACACAACGTACTAGACTGCTCTACCCTTCATAGAAAGGGCCTTTTAGATGATCATAACCGATTCTTACCTGATCGCCTGACATAGACGATGCTATGGAGGAGGAGGATGATGAGGGTGAGGATGAGGATGATGACGATGCTGATGCTAGTGGAGATGCCCGTGACGGGGTTGATCGTGACCCACCTCCGTTGGTCATGCCGAGTACTCATGAGGTGGGCACTTTTTTCGGTCTTTCTACTACCAGATATGAGGCATTTCTTTTCAACACCCCCCCCCCCAACGGAAAAAAAATGAGGCTTTTTTGCTCTTTAAAGTTACACTTTTTTCATTATATATACACTTAGATATATTTAGTCTCGATATATCCAGTTATTTCTAATTCATTAAAGAGAAAAGTCAAGAGAGTTGTTCAAGGTAAGTACGTACAAATGAAACAACACAATAGTGTTGGCACCAGCATTTTCACAAATAACATATGGACACGTGGCATGATGATAACCATAAAGAAGTGCATTAATAAAGGAAGTGGGAAAAGGCATGATTGTTATGGTTATCATCAGTTACCGAATGAAAAGGAGGAGATAAGTGATTGAAGGAGAAAATGCGGGAATCAAAATATTTGAATAACCGGTACAAGAAGGAAAAAACCGATAAAGGTACGACCAGATCAACAACGTCAAACAACGTGAAGACAGGGCTAATAAATCGGAAGCTACAGTTGATAAGCAGTTTCTGGAGTGGGCAGTTATCAGCACGACTGAGAAGACTTCGGATGAAAACGGCCGATCATGGAGCCTGAGAAGTTACTCCTAATAAAGATAAGGAAGAGCAGTTGCAAAAAAGGAAACGGTTAGGAATTATACAAGTATAAAATGAATTATAAGGCAACAGGAAAAATGGTCGTCAATCCATCAACAAAAACTAGAATAGGAAGATAGTCTGTTTAGATCTTTTAGTCAGTTTATTAGATGATTTGTCTAGTATTGATAGGAAACCCAGTACGCTGTCGAAACTGTATTCTTTGTATTGTAAAAGTTGTCTTTATTATTTCAGTGGGCGCATCATCTTTAATTAGATCTGTTCAGTAAATTATCATCAGTTAGTTTTCCTTTTTAGCGAAATCCTCAGGCCCAAGGGGCAAAAAAATCTCACACTATTTATCGATTGTGTCACAGGCGCACGATTGATAGTGACTTTGCCCAGCACCGCAAACAACACCTAAATCAAAACATACCTTGCCTGAACGCCGGAGCCGGAGAGAGAATGGCCTCTGCAGTGCCGTCAGGATCTTTGGTAAAGTATAGTAGACGCAAAAACCGATCTTTATTGAGGCTTGGAACAAATATAGTTGTCAGATAGCAATATATGCAACCAGTACTAGAGAACAAGGAAGGTATCATTCAACTAGAATAAGGAAGGTACAAGAGAAGCACTGTTCCCATCTTCCTCCTTTGACAACATATGGTTGGGGATGAAAGATGGTAGATCAGTACCTACAAAATTATGGAAATCAACCCAAGTCGCTAGTCAGTGGGCTTGAATGTTAATCCTAGGAACTTTACTAGTCAACCAGGAAGGATCTTTTACCATTTTTATCGAGTGAATCAGGGTCTCTGAAGTGATACAAATCGACCACGAAGGATAGGATTTCAGCTTCATTCGAGCATCATTGATGAATGCTCTGGGGCACAGTTCATAGCTCCATCTGTTGCTTTTACAGCATTAACCACCGAAGCAAAGTACCCTTCAAAGATTGGGCGAGTGATGATGTGTTGATGCGCCAGTTTGATCGCTAGCAAGAAACCAAGCAAAAGTTTCGGCCGCCACAAATTAAAGACATATATATATATATATATATATATATATATATATATATATATATATATATATATATATATATGAGAAATAATTTTTTGATATAAATAAATTGTTAAGTTGGAGCACTTTTTCTTACTATTACAACATTGGATGAAACATGTCCTTATTACATCTATCATTACTTTGGTTGGGATCTTTTTCATTTGGTCAAAAAATTTGTCAATTGCGATACTTTTTTATTCAAAGAAATATATCTTGTAGACATCTTTATCGCTAGCAACCATCCAAATTAAACATTATAGAGCCAGTCCTTAGTAATAGTAGTAGATCCTAACACCCTATTTCGATCTTGTTCTATTTTTTTCTAATCGAATGATTAGCCAAATTTTTATTTAAGCCGACAATGTTCGTCGATTATTGATATCTTTTGATGATTATTAATACCATTTTTCTAATTATTTTCTTGGTTATGATAGCAAAATAACATCTCTTTGGACCCCAATTATAATTGAAAAATCTCTCACTAAATCAAAAAAATACCCAACCAAGTAGTTTTGTATGTGATGCCAAGGAAAGTGGGTTCGCAGTCGACGTGGAGGTGCCACAAGGAATGCAGTCCGACTCGGATGCCAAGTGTGATGATGTAAGACATAGCAATGGCGGAGCAAGGGCAGAGACCAAGGGCTTTCCGGACAGAGCTTGAGGGTGGCAGTGCTGCGAGGGCGATGGCGCAGAGGGAATACACGACGACAGTCACAGTCTGATGCTTATGTCCGAAGTCATGGTCCTGTATGTTTCTCTCTCTAGGATTCTAGAGTGAGAAAGTGAAAGTGTTCTGAAAATTTCCCTCCATAAATGAATTCTCAATACCTCTATTTATAGAGGTTGAGATGATGATGTCATCACGCGACACGTAGCGCTCCCCGGGAGTGACACGTCGCCGAGGGGTCCACAGCTGTCGGTGCTCCACGGACTGTCGAATCGCATATTCACCCCGCCTGCCCCGCACAGCGTCGCTCTATCTGTCTGGAAAGACTGGCTCCCACAGCGTCGGTGTGGCCAGAGAAACCCCTTGATCTAGCCTCCAATCCAAGCCCTTGTAGAGTCCCACAGGCCTGGCAGTGGTGGGGAAGACCCGACGCCCAACTGCCAGGCAGACTAGGCGCGATGCCCTCTGAAGACCTACTCCCGTCTTGGAGTGACCCGGGGGTCATGGTCCATAGGGGTGCCAATGCGGGCACGCGTCGGGTGTCCCGAAGGTGGGATTTGAGCTGAGTGTACCTATCATAACAAGATGATGAATGCAATATGTAGTAATGACAAAGTTAGAAATGATGGTATGCGATCGTCGTATGACGGACGTCGTGAGGTTCATGCACGACGGACGTCGCGAGTATGGTGTGCGACAGACGTCGCGAGGTTGGTGGACGACGGACGTCGCGAGGTCGACGCACGACGGACGTCGCGAGGTTGATGTACGAACGTCCGTAAGGTGATGCACGACGGACGTCGCGAGGTTGATGGACGAACGTCCGTAAGGTGATGCACGACGGACGTCGCGAGGTTGATGGACGAACGTCCGTAAAGTGATGCACGACGGACGTCGCAAGATTGATGTATGAACGTCCGTGAGGTGATGCACGACAGACGTCGCGAGGTTGATGGACGAACGTCCGTAAAGTGATGCACGACGGACGTCGCGAGGTTGATGGACGAACGTCCGTGAGGTGATGCACGACGGACGTCGCTAGGTTGATGCATGGTCCCTTGAAGAGAAGTGAAAATGCTAAGTATGGAAGTCATGGGCCAACCCTTGGGGGAAGGCTAAGGCCAACCTCAAGGGGAGGCTGAGGCCGACCCCAAGGGGAAGGCCAAGGCCGAGGCCGACCCCAAGGGGGAGGCCAAGGCCAACCTCCTTGGGCAAGTGCCATGGTGCGTCGACGGGCGACGTGCGACATGCGATGGTCGCGATGTCATGAGGCATCGCGCAAGGATGAGTTTCTTGGTGAGGAAGTCATGAAGAAGAAGTAAGAAGTGCACGTGACTTGAGCGTGCATGCTTTGATCGGATGTGAGCGTTGAAAAAAGACTGTTGTTTGTGCGGATGTGTCATGCACAATGGGACTCCAAGTGGACTTTTGAGTATTACCAGAATAGGTTGGGAACAGTATGTCATAAACACATGTTTCTTTAAAAATAAAATAAAAAAGAGTACTACCTAATAAATTATTTTAAAAAAGGATTTTCTGTATTCAAAAATATACTACACCTTTTCAATTACAATAGTGATGCCACTATTCACTAATGGGTGACCGGACCAAATCATTTTACTAAATAATTTTTTTTAATTTAACTCCAAATAATGCGACAAACTATTTGCCACGTAAAAATCCATTCCTTTAAATGCATGTATCATGAGCATAAAACATTGGCTTAGAATTTAAAACATTAGTATTTAGTTTTAAAGCATTCTTGAATCTTTTACTTGACATTTTAGCTTGCGATGTCATTATTGACCTTAGCCAATCTGGTCCATGACATTCAAGATCATTACCGAATCAAATGTAAACATCGAAAGATAGAAGGAGTATTGATATTTAGCAAGCACCCTATTACAAAACCCAAAAGGACAGAAGTCTGTCAAATAGATACACTAGCAAGTGGGGCATATGCAGTCAAGAACAGTAACCAGAAGTTTTCAAAAACACCCCACTGAATCTGAAACAACCATAGTACGGAGTACAGAGAAAAGGAGCAGCCACTCGAGAGAGATTCCTAGTCGGCACTGATGGCAATTTTGTCCATGATCATGGCAATCACCTTCTGAGAATCTTTGAGCAACTTGACACTCTTCTGCAGCCTCTTGCGCTTCTTAGAGACTGGTGGCGATTCTTCCAGCATCCGTTCTATCCCACCACCATGATCAGGACTCATCACCTCACTCACCATCTCCATCTCCATGTCCCTGCCAACTAGGTTTCGAATACTTAACAGCAAGTGCAACGCCATTGAATCAACCAGCCTTTTCAGAACAATTTTCCAGTAAGCAGTGATTCTCATCTTCATGTCGAACGCTTGATCTCGAATGTCTTTGGGGAAAGCACGCAGATGCCCAACTTCAATTTCCCCAAAGCCTTCGATATCCAGTGTAGTTGGCTCGGAGTAATCGTTCATTATCTCCGTGAATACATTGTTTTTCTCCATGAGCTTGCTCCATAGAGTCATGTACTCCGGATCACTGGTATAATCAGTCAGCTTCTCCATGTCCACCATCTCCAACACTCTCTCAGTTGACTTATCTTTCATCTTAGCTACGAGATTCTGAGCTGCCCTTCTGGTAGAGGAGTGTAGCTGTGGATAATTTTCACAATGATGCATCAGAACCTCAGTTACCACCTTCTCAATATAGTTCCATACTTTAGCGATGAGCTCGACAGGTGTATCAGATATCTTATTCACCTTTGTCTGCAGGACAGCAAGAAATGCCGAGCGAGGAACGAAATTAGGGAGCCACATGGCTTTGGTTTCCTCCAGCACCCTTATTTCCTCCATTAGGAAATTGCCGTCAGTTCCATCAACAACAGCACTCTTATGAAGTTGTTCGGAATAATTGTTGAGGAGTTCAGCCAAACGGGCAGTGCAGTGCATCTCTTTATCATCTGGGTACTCGCCGAACTCCCCTCTCATAAGGATTTTCTTGAGAGACTCTTTTGACAATCCAATGACTTGCACGTATGTCGTCATTGCTTCGGCAACAGAAGATATGTGCCTCGGCATTCTCTTCAGCTCCGACAAATTGGCATTCAGCTTGTCGTTGATCTTCTTCACAATGTCAGGAAGGCACTTGGAAATAATCATGGCCTGAACATGCACCAATCTTTGTGCTAAAACAGGGATGCCAACCATGCTCTTATCGATCCTTGCAAGAAGCGGGTGAGCTTCAAAAAGCCGGGCCTCTTCCTTTCGAGCTTCGTTATACGATTCTTCCCCGATGCGATTCCTCACGCAGACATAACCCAGACCAATGTTGACATCGTCACTTGTAACCTTTTCGTAAAGACCCTCAGGCGCTTTGTCAGCTTTCGTAACCACAGCGAGAGTTCTCTGCCCAGTTCTATCCACCTGCTGTGACATCCTAATGGATTCACAGGTGGGAAAATCAACCGTTGCAGATAAAACGTTCAAGATTATACTCTCCTCTGGCTTGATGTACTCCATAATAATGTTTGATATCTGTTCATAAATGTCTTGTGGCTGCCCGTGGACTGGAACTCTAGTGATGCCGGGCAAGTCAACCATGGTTAAATCAGGCACACCGTTCTTCTTCACAACCAGGGTCAGAGGCGTCTGAGAAATACCCTTCCCGTCGCCGGCAATCTCATCAGTGGCAAGATTTATGGCTTCGGATACGTGGGTTTCGTCGGAGGGAACAGTTTTGCCATGAAACTCCAAGTGAAGCTCTGGTGGAAGAAGGCGGTCGGGTAGATTCTGGAGCCTCATAATGAGTGGGACTCTGGTGCAAATGCCTTGGCCACGCGGAAGGCTGATGCCCGCCAGTGACTCGAGGACGCTGGACTTGCCAGAGGACTGGTCGCCGACGACGACGATGGTCGGAAGCTGGATGCCCTCTTGCATCACCTTGAGTCGCCGGAGCTCGTCGACGGCGTCCAGAAGAGGACGAATCCGGTCGTTGTATGATGAGACCAACGGCGCGTGGGCGTCACAGGAGACACCTGACAACTTACGGGCAGGTGAGTCTACCTTCTTCTCTTCGTTTTCCTCCATACCGCCTAATCTTAGTCTCGCCATGTTTGCAGAAAGAGACTTTCTTTTTTAGTTAAACCGGAGAAGCTACATATATATTTTACTATATTGCAGAAAGAGAGTTGATGAGAGCTGAATGGAAGACATCTGGTTACACAAACTCCTGCTTTATACAAAAAAATTTTGCACCCATGACATCTTTTATTTGGACAGCCAAAAAGATTTCACTTTTTGCATGATGTTATTTGGCAAATGGGGCGCTCGGAGATTCTTTTTACGTCATCCACTTTAACAATAGGCTTGAAAGAATAAAGGAGGGCATGCACTAGGTTATCATTCCCTATTTACTTGCATCAGAAGGAAAATGTTTACATTTTTACCTTCAAGAAAGGAGTTACTTTTAACCATTTTGTATTTTATTATTGTGTGTGTGTTTGTGTTTTAAACACATGGGGCTGTGTTTGTTTCCTTAAAACGAAGAAGGCAGCCATGCACCTTTTGCTGTGCATTGGACCGGTGGAAAGGCCACTTTCCGCCTCCTCCCGTTTTTCCTTTATTTTGGCTCCGATGCTAAGGGCTACTTTCGAACTGCCTCCTTTTTTTCCTTTACTTTTGGCTAAGTCAACTTTTGACTCAATTCAAGATGGTTGACCGTATATTTAGTACTTTTATTTTATATTTTTATTTTTATAATTTTTATATTCAGTTAAAAAATACGTTCCTGTACTTTGATCATATTTACTTAAAAATTTTAACTATTTTTTTTGACATTAGGTTAAGTTTGGACGAAAAAAGGTGTTCAGTTTTTTGTCACATTTCTGTAATTTTATCCAAAACGAAAATTGAAAATAATAAAAGTACACAATTTTTTTTTATAATCATTGTAAAAATTATAAAATAAAAATAATAAAAGTACGGCCCCATGTTTTCTTCACTTTTAAGTCTTAGTTTTGGCCTTCCTCTCTTCCTGTTGCATTTTCTTCATCTCTAAGTTTTGTTCTCTCTTTTCTCTTATGAACAAAAGGTCATACGGCCATGACACATAAAACATGCATTTCTCGTCACACACCCAAAGTGCTTTCTCTCTCTTTAGTACTATACTAATTTTGTTACGCTTTGATGTATTTAGTATCTATATATCCTAATACTTATGACGGATACTTATAACCTGTAGAATTGAAAATATAATAAGATTTTTCATGAATTTCCGTTATAAGTTCATATAAACCGGATAGTACAATAGACAATTATGTATATACAGGATAGTATAATAGTCTTTGATCAAAAGGCAATGGTCAGCTTGTTATCACGTCAGCAAAGTGAGAGAAAAGTACAAATAGGTCGTTTGTTTTAAGGAATATAGAAGAAGCAATGCAGTGATTGCCCATCTACCCAAATCTCATTTGGGTTTCTCTCACTTGACTTGAACACCAATATTCAAATGTGGTAATGTGAATTCAACACTAAAGTATTTATGAGATCCTCTCTACAATCTATCTGGGCGGGAGAACTTCTGTTCCTAATCTATTATGATCGCACCCAAATGTCCACTGAGGGTCCCATTTTGCAAGACACGTCCGCACAAGCAATAGACAATATTCAACGATTCCAACCAATCAAAGGTGCACGCTCAAGTCACGTGCACTTCTCACATTTTCTACGTGACTTCGTCACCAAGAAACTCATCCTTGCGCGACTGCTCATCACACTCCGACTGTCGCACTTGGCTCGTCGGCCCACCTTGGTGCTTATCGAAGGAAGTCGGCTTTGGCCTCCCCCTTGGGGTCGGCCTCAGCCTTCCTCTGGGGTTAGCCTTGGCCTCCCCCAATGGTTGGCCTTGGCCTTCCCCTAAAGGGTTGACCTTTGGCTTCCATACTTAGCATCAAGGGGCCGGACGTCACTCCGCGACCCCCGTCGCCTGGACGCCACTCTGCGACCCCCGTCGCCAGGACGTCACTCCAAGACCCTCGGCGCCATACTCACTTTGCCCGCCCGTGTGCTGCGTTGCTGATACAGCCGTGCCCCCAGGCTTCCTGTCACACTACAGTGCCCTCAACACCATATGCACTTCGTCGCGCCCATGCGCTGTGCCACTAACACTGAGGTACCCCCGGCACCTCACTCACTTTGCAGCGCCCGTGCGCCGCGCTACTGATACAGTCGTGCCCCCGGGGCTCTCTGTCACATTACAGTGCTCTCATCGCCATACTCACTCCACCGCGCTGTTGCGCCACTTCTATGACATGTGCCCCCGGCACCAGGGATGGTCTCGCGACAGTCATCACTGCGCCCCGTGAGCCACAATCAATGTCTAGTGCTGTAGGCACGCGCCCATGTGCCACAATCATGTTACAGGCCTTCGGACATCACACTTATTCACCACACCATGCGCCCCCGCCATGGGGTGATTCGACCCACTCTCCGGAGTGTGCAACATTTCGGGGGCTCCGTTCGTAGTGCTCTGGCACGAGGACCCCTCGCAGCGGGATAGGCTTTTTACCATAAAGCCATCGTCACCACGGAATAGGCTCGTTACCACAAAGCTATCGCCGTCTTCATTCTGGGGGCTCTACTTGTAGTGCTTCGGCACGAGGATCCCTCACAGCGGGATGGGCTCATTACCACTAAGCCATCGTTGCCAAGAGATAGGCTCATTACCACAAAGCTATCACTATCTTCATTCCGAGGGGCTCTGCTCGTAGTGCTCCGGCACGAGGACCCCTCATAGCGGGATGGGCTCGTTACCACAAAGCCATCGCCGCCACAGGATAGGCTCGTTACCACAAAGCTATCGCCATCTTCATTCTGGGGCACTTCGCTCGTAGTGCTTCGGTACGAGGACCCCTCGCAGCGGGATTGGGCTTGTTACGACAAAGCCATCGCCGTCTTCATTCCCGGGGGCTCCGCTCGTAGTGCTCATGCACAAGGATCCCTGGTAATAGGATAGGCTCGTTACTACAAAGCTATCGCCATCTTCATTCCGGGGGGCTCCACTCGTAGTGCTCCGGCACGAGGACCCCTCACAGCGGGATGGGCTCATTACCACAAAGTCATCGCCGTCTTCATTTTGGGGGGCTCCACTCGTAGTGCTCCGGCACGAGGACCCCTCGCAGCAGGATAGGCTTGTTACCATAAAGCTATCGTTGTCTTCATTCCATGGGGTCATGTTCATAGTGCTCTGGCACTAGGACCCTTCGCACCGGGATAGGCGACTCCTTCGGGACACTATCTCCATCAGGGTGTCTTCGTGAATAGCCTACGTGCACCGGCACTGGGGCTTGCGTCGACACCCCTATGAACTATGACCCCCAGGTCACTCCGAAACTGGAGCAGGTCTTTGAAGGGCATCGCTCCTAGTCCACCTGGCAGTTGGGCGTCGGGTCTTCCCCCCCCACTGCCAGGCCTGTGGGACTCTACAAGGGCTTGGATTGGTGGTTAGACCAAGGCAGTTCTCTGGCCACACCGACGCTGTGGGAGCCAGTCTTTTCCAGATAAACAGAGCAACGTTGTGCTGGGCAGGCCTAGTGAATATGCTATTCGACAGTCCGTGGAGCACCGGCAGTTGTGGACCTCAATGATGTGTCACTCTCGGGGAGCGCCACGTGTTGCGTGATGACATCATCATCTCAACCTCTATAAATAGAGGTCTTGAGAATTCATTTGTGGAGGCTTGGACATTTTCTGACGAAACTCTAACATTTTCACTTTCTCACTCTAGAATCTTAAAAAGAGAAACATATAGGGCCCTGACTCTAGACCGAAGCATCGGACTGTGATTGTCGTCGTGTATTCACCCTGCGCCATCGCCCTCACAGCACTGTCACCCTCAGGCTCTGTCTGGGAAGCCCTTGGTCTCTGTCCTTGCTCCACCCTGCTGTGTCTCACGTCAGTGCACTTGGCATCTGACTCGGACTGCATTCCTTGTGGTACTTCCACGTCGACTACGAACCCATTTTCCTTGGCATCAACTTCTAAGTTAACAACTCAAACCATGAGAATACTTCCCTGATGTGTTTAAGAATGATTTTGGTGGCGAAACAAAAGAGGCCTTGTGCAACTCAGGTCATAATAAGAACCCGTTGCTCCCCTTCCATCTGATTCTTAATCACCATTATAGGGGCGTCGATCTGCAAACTATAGGTCGGTAATGGCTCAAAGCGGTGGTGCTAAGAAGTCACAGCCGTGGGCTGTCAGTGCCATTGATGTCTAGTAACTAGTGGTGGAGGGACCGGTGGGCCCGTGCCCACCTGCTTCCCAGAATTTTTCATCTTTAGATGGAATATTTTATCCCTAATGGGAAAGTGTCAACCTAAAAATTTTTAAAAATGCTTAAAAGAGATGTATTTCTGGTCATGTTACATGTAAATATACCTAAAGGTTCCAAAGATGGTTAAAAAACATATCCTTTCAGTCACTTAAAATGTTAAACTTATACAAATAAACCAAAAAAATAAAAAAAATGATTTTTACTCTCATTGTTACGGTTTCCAAAACCTCAATACTTTCAAAACCTTAAAGACACATATGCGGACAGGAGAGCACCACCTCCTCCTCAGTTCCCTCACTGCCCATTGACCTTATCTCGTGCCGGAACGCCCTCAACGACCAATGCCACTGCCTCCACTGGCCGGTCCACCTCCAGTAGGTCACGAGCTCGCGAGTCATGGTACCATGCCCAAAGGTCACAGCCTCACGTACTTAGTCATGGCCACAGGGCTGCCAAAATTTCATATAATTCTCCCGTAAATGGGCCTCTAATAATCTAGCCATTTGGGTTGGGCTTTAAGGTGGAAAGTTTTGGACTCGCCATTCAGCTTTAACCCAAGCAATTTGGGTTGGGGTTTAAGGTGGAATGTTTTGGACTCGCCATTGAGCTTGAACCCAAGCAATTCGACATGGGCTTTAAGGTGGACAATCTTGGACTCGTTGGGCTTGAAGGTGGAAAATGCTGGACTCGCCATTCAGCTTAAACCCAAGAAATTTGGGTTGGGCTTTAAGGTGGAAAGTGTTGGACTCGCCATTTAGCTTGAACCCAAGCAATTCGGGTTGGGCTTTAAGGCGGAAAGTTTTGTTCTCGCCATTCAGCTTGAACCCAAGCATTTTGGGTTGGGCTTTAAGGTGGGAAAGTTTTGGACTCGCCATTCAGCTTGAACCCAATCTTGATGGCATGACTGTAATATGTCACATCTTCTGGGTCAAAGAGAAAGCCGCGAGCCAGAAAGCGGGACAGAATAGGAAATCTTCGGCACCAAGTAAAAGACACAGCGAGCTTAGAAGCGTGACGAAGCCCCGAGCGTTCCGCGAACCTTCTCCGCGACACGTGCCGAACATTCCGGCACTCAGAAACGCCACGTCATCCAGCAGAGCATTAAGAAAAATCGTGGTCAGAAATATCTAGACGAGGTTATAAATACCCCAAGCAGCTGTTCTTTCACAAGGTTAGTGAATTCTCGCGACACGACGGAGTGAAACGAAACGTTCTTGAAAGAAATCCTCGCTCTTAGCAGACGCACAAAGCAATCGATTAAACCCTAGATTCTTCGACTACGATTTCGGCCATGCCAGCGGAGATTTTTGAGGGGTAAGTTGATTTGATATTACTGTTGATTTTATGTTATATGTTTTTGTGATTGCGTATGCGTCGCCGTTTGTTGTTCCTGATATCAATTCTTTGATGTGTTCGTAAATGCGTTGGATAATCTGTTGTTCTGAGTGGTCATAATTGGTGGAAGTGGAGTTTCAACACTATCGTATTGAAGTTTACGCATCCTGGAGTGGGATTTTCTTGCCGTTAGGGGTTTCGATTTAAGGAAACTAGGGTTTCAGTTTGATGCGTCTTTGTTTCTGTTCTGGGTAGGTTGAATATGGTGGTTTTTGGTCTTAATTGTAATCTTTTTGTTTCTTTTGGGAGTGATGATGGAGTAGGGTGGTAGAAATCTGGCAGCTTTATCACTTGGTTGCTGAGATTGATAATCTTGATTACCTGTACACCAGGGTTGTATCTCGCATAAGAAGTTTATGACCATTAATGCAAGCAATATCTGGTGCAAGCGTGCAAATAGAATTTCTTATCAATGCTATTACACTTACTCTATATCTAGATTAAACTTGGCTAAAATCGAAGAGGCGCGACTTTGTGAAAGGGATAGCGAGGACGGAATTTGGTTTCCGTGTATCTTTTTTCATGTTCGGAATCGTACTAGGATTTCGAGGAGTCTAGGGGTAAAAGATTTTGTTCCACTGTTTCAAACTCAGCAGCCAGACTATTGTTGGCTGTTTTCGGTATTTGTGTGCTGCATGTTTATGCTTTTCAAATAGTAAGCAAGATAAGATAATCGGGGTGACAAACGTTAGCAAATATTTAGAAATTTACATTTCTTCCTGGTGACACAAGAATTCTCGGAAATGGTGTGGCCGTGGCTCCTTTAGTGCATATGTTTGAGGTGACTAGATTCTGGTTGGCTTAGCTAAACGAATTAGATACTGGATGACTTAGCAAAACAAATTAGAATTTGGATGATGACACAGGCTTTCCTTTATTATATGATAAAATTTTGCCCTTTTCCTCGGTTTAATTCGTACTAGTTCCAAGTGACACTTGAGTTTTGTCTTCGTCATAGTGAAGTTTTGTGCGCTTATATCAGACGCTGTGCTCAAAGTAGTTTAGATTTGATTTTGCGGCTAGAATCATTAATATTTTCTGTTTTTGTAGTTAAATGTTTTGCTGCTCTTCTTACAGGATTATTGACACGGGTCTTCCTGATCAAGCTTCTAAACTGGCCTCTCTGCCTAGTAACAATATTAAGAAGAGGAAGTCACGAAGTAGGCGGGACGGACCCAATTTGGTAGCTGAGACTATTGCAAAGTGGATGGAGCACAACAAGAAAATTGATTCTTTGAATGGAGGTAGACCAGTTCGTAAATCTCCTTCTAAGGGATCGAAGAAGGGATGTATGAAGGGCAAGGGAGGGCCTGAAAATTCATATTGTAATTTCAGAGGTGTCAGACAAAGAACGTGGGGTAAATGGGTAGCTGAAATTCGTGAGCCAAACAGGGGCAGCAGGCTCTGGCTGGGTACTTTTCCGACTGCACTTGAAGCTGCTCATGCTTATGATGAAGCTGCAAGGGCCATGTATGGTCTTTCTGCCCGCCTGAATCTCCCAGGTACCTATTCACTGACAGAATCTTGTTCGGCTGATTCAACCACTAGTACTGGCTACTCTGAAGTTTGTGCACCTGATGATTCAAAGGCCAACGTTGATGCTCGCGAGATAATCAAACACGAGGATGGGGAAGGTGAGTCAAGGTTAAGTGGTAGTTGGTCTGCTGTGTCATCTGAAGCGCTTACACCAAGTAGTGTGGTGAAAGAAGTACCGCAGTATATGGATATGGCAAAAAGCATTGGGCCCAAGACTGAACAGGACAACATCCAACAACTCCCCGTGGAGGATATGTTTGATGTGGATGAACTTCTAGGCATACTAGACTCCAGTCCCCTTGGTGACCCTGGGTCGCAGCATGATGTGAGCTGCAATATTGGACAGTCTGGCGGTGAACAGCCTCCAGACATGTCATACCAGGGGCAGAACCCGGATGCCAAGTTGCTTGGTACTTTGCATCATATGGAGCAGGCGCCTTCCGGTTATAGTTTTGACTTCCTGGAGCCTGGCAGGCAAGAGGATTGCAATTTTAGACTGGATGAGTTGGGCATTTATGATTTGGTCTCAAATTTTGGGCTTTAAGGCGATGGGTAGATACCAAATTGCCTCCGTACAGCTTTCTTTCTTGAACATTTTTAGTACTAATTATAGTGTGTAGGACGAGTCTTGTTTTAAAGAGACATGACTGCTTGTAATATGACATGGGCTCTCCATAGGTTTTAGATTGGAGAACCCCTAACCTCGTTCAATTTACCGCGCCGTTGCCGGATGGTCCTAACATCTGGTTTTAGGCGTTTATTCTCGTGTACACGTGCTGATGACATTGCACTGATGTTTAGCGAAAAGTGATGGGCCTCTCAGTTGTCCTGAAGTGTTACAGTTTAATACATATCTGTTTGTTAACTTGGTTTTTGCTCTCTCTCTCTCTCTCTCTCTCTATATATATATAAATCCTGCATGTTCAGAAGTTGGTGAGTTGAAATTTCATTGAATGAGAATGGTACTCGTTTGCCCAGTGATCCTGTGGTGTGGGTTCTCTTTGTATTTATGACCTACTCTGGAAATATTCATGTTTACAACCAAGTTATTTTATGATCCAGCCCTTTCCACGGCCCTATTTATTTGTCCAGAATCTGGAAGAAGCCCAGGCCCGATTCCAATTCCCCAACTGGTTACTTTTCATAAATCCAGCCGTGAAATTAAATGAGAAAAACACAAAAAGTCCTAAGTCGTTTGTCAAACAAACATTTTTTGTGCGCATGCCGGAGAAATAAGCTGGATCGTCTAAAAGTATGAGTAATTGTGATTGTTTATTGGAACTCATAGTTGACGATGACGTGATGAACACCGATGAGTTTTTTTGGAGATCGCTGTTGTTCTTGGTTTGTTTAGAAAAAGTTTTGGAGAGGTAGGGAGCTGGGTTGCGCTGGAACTAAATAGCAATCCTATGTTACTTAATTGTAAGGATGAACTGATGGGATTCCAGAAGTTCCATTCTTACTTTGTTAGATAAATCAAGAATTTAAAGGGAAAAGATAGGGAAAAAATACTTTCTTTGTGGCTTCTCACAAAAATATTAGGTATCCCAAACACCTATTTAAAAGCAACAAGGAAGAAACCTAATCAATGATTTACCACTCTTGTATGAAAAGTGAGAGAATCAATCACAAGAAGCCTAGCCATCATCGACCCATCATCAAAGCAAACCCAAGTCCTAAGGTGAATTATACCTTAATGTCCTTCCTTAAAAGAAACTTAAAAAAGGTAGTTTTGTAAACTCGGCCCTCTTGCTTTCTGATGCTTCACAAATCTGGTTTTTCTTTTAACAGAAATCACATACTAACATGCTAAATTCATGACTAAAAAAGTAGTTAATAAGTGTACTTAATGCTTCCTAGCGGGACCAACTGAACTACAAAAATAGAAAAACTTCAGGTGGCGCAGGGACCACCGTAATCGCTTGGCATGCACTTTTTTTTTTTCCGAACAATGGGTAGATTAGATTACTTGGGTAGTGTTTAGTATTACTTTCAGTTTTTGTTTTCTGTTTAAGAAAAATAAAATCAATTAATTTTTTTTATAATAACAAGTGAGTATTTAATTATCCAATTTTTATTTTGATTTTTTTTCTTTTGGATGTTTGATTACCCAGTTTTTATTTTGAGTTTTTTCTTTGGTGGTGATTTGCAGTGGCGGTGGTGAGACGTGACAGTGGTCGATGGGGTGGTGGCCAGCCGTAGGCGGTGGCTGCCGATGGTGGGCCGTCGGGCAGTCGCCGATGGTGGACAGTGGACAGTGGCAGTGGGCGGTGGCTGTCGGTAGTCAACGTGAAAACAGAAGTTTCAAAAATAAATCAATACAATTATGCTAGAAAAGCCAATAAAAAAGTCAACCCTGTAAATTGATCATACGTGTTCATTATTGGTATTAAGTACACTATAAATAACTCTTCAGTTATTCTTAACATCACATCTTTGATTCTTAAGACCACTCACAAGATTTCAAAAGTCAAATCCAAAAAAAAAAAAACTGTTTTACTTATTCAAAAAGTTTGTAGACTATCACTCAAGCTGAACCATGAACCATGAACGTAGGTCATGAATGCCAGCTTGGACTTATGAACATTGAAAAAATAATTAAAAAAAAATTATTAATGATACACAATAAGTCTATGTACGACAAGAATCAGACACGTAAAAAAAAATTGTATAACGTCTAACTAAACACAACCTGGTTGTCTATTAAACACAACTTGGCTGCCTATTAGAATAAATTAGATTTTTCAAGTTTTCAATAATGATGCTGTTAGGTAAGTTGTAATTTGTCACTAATTAAATAATATCACCAAGTTAACATAAAGACGAATTAGTTTAATTATGCTCTTATTTATCGATCAACAAAATTGAACGACACTACCTGTTACATAATCTCAGCCGTTTAAGTTCTCACTACCCAAACTACCCTTAACAAGCCCACATATTGACCAAGTAGCCATCTCTTACCGCGTGAGTGCCCAACCACCTGTAAGTTTGAGTCCTGTCCACCCTTTTCCCCAGGGCTTTTGTGTTTTCATGCAGAAAATTGCACGAACTCCGAGATTCTGACTCAATATTTTTCCCTAGATTTCTTCGCCCCACTTTTTCTCTTTTTAACAACTCGAACTCCCACTCACTTTCCCCTCAACACACTCCCAACTCAGTCCAAAAATGATCTCCGGCGCCGGAATTCATCTGGTCTCCCGTGTCCCACTCCCGTTCTACTCGTTTTAAGCAGCCCTTTTGAGGTAGAGTTGTTTCGACCGTGTGTGTACTCGCTTTCCCACAACACTCTGGCAACAGAGTCCAAAAATGGTCTCCGGCGTGAAAGTCGCCGGAATTCATCTGGTCTCCGGTGTCTCACTCCCGTTCTACTCTTTTTGAGCTGCCCTTTTTAAGGTAGAATTGTTTCACCTGTGTATGTGTGTGTTTTTTTCTCCATTGATTTGCTGACTCTAATGATCTTACTAGTCGCTTTCATTTGCGTTTTTTTTTTGGGGATTGTTTCAGTTACCCAAGCATGTACCTCATGTATTGATCTGGCTGGCTTTCACTCTCATTTGCCCAATTTGGTGATTCTTAGCGTCTGGTTTCCTATCTGTCTTTCTTTGCTTTTTTTTTTGTGGGGTATTTGCTTGTTTTGTGTGCGTATCTGTCACCTGAATCTGCCTTTGCCATTTCTGTGCTCTGTGTGTGTGTGTGTGTGTGTGTGCCTGACTGTCTATTGATTGTGGTTTTTTAGTGGAGTTTCAGATTTTTTAGCCATGACTTCTCGAAAAAAACGAAAACAAAAATGAGTTTAGAAGGAAAAGTAAAACAAGAATGAGTTCTGTTTTTCCACAGCTGATTTATGATTCCTTACAGTATTACGGGTTTGTGCAAGTCTGTCACAGGTTACTCCTCTTCAGAATATAATGCGGATGCATGGATGTGAAGTAATGGTTTTTCTTATTTATTTTATTGGACATAATATTCCGGATTATAAGTCTTTAAATGAGCCGGAAGTCCTCATTACATGCTGCAAGTAAGTTGACTGATGTCATTGCTTAGACGGAACAGTTTTTTATGGACGGATTTAGAGTCATTACCATTGGAATGGAGCCATTGCTACCAGCTGCGCAGAACTATGGGGTTCAACTAGTTAAGTTGCAATACTTATTTGCATGTAATTTTTCAAGAAATAAGAGCGAAGGTAGGAGCTACACTATCCTGCAACAAGCAGTGTAATTAACTCTGAAGTATAAGTTCTTAATGTGCAAAATTAAAAAGTTAAAACCAAAGAACAATTTTTCTGCTTGTGCATATTTGTAAATTACATCTAGGATGTGACTCATGTATACATCTAATGGAGAATTGAGGTTTTGGTAGCTGTATGAGTAGTAAAAAAACTGTCGGCTAAGTGGTGCGGAATTACAGGGACACGTGACTCTTACCATTCTTTGTATGGATTTTTGAGGAGCAGCTTGGGCACACTTGCTAAGCAATCATGAAGAAGCGGAATATTCACCAAAACAAACATCCGTTTGACCCATGTCGTAAGCATCAGCCTTTGGCTTCTCTTCGTGCATCAAATTTGAACTAAAATTTCTCTTTACTTGATTGCTTCAAAGGATTTATCCTTCCTCCACTGAAGGGAGACTTTTGTTGTGCCCAAATACATTCCACTAGGGGTGTTTGCGTTTGATAGGTTTCAACCGTTTAAGGAAAAGAAGTCAATGCTTTAAGAATCAAAACAAAATTTTCTGGTTTCTTAGTAGAGTTTATTTGTGAAATTCTTTTGCCTGTAAGGTTTTGAGTTTCCTAATTATCTGCAAACTGACAGCTTTTGAGGCTTTTTGGTGTGGCTCGTGGCAAAATGTGGAGCGCTTAAGAATCATGAACGGGGCTATTAGCATGCATGTTACAGATGATAGAGATGTGATAGAGGCCGATATTCCTGTAGCAAATCTTCGAGTAAGGTCAAGAAAAGCAAGTTCTTACGACTGCACCTGTTTTCTGAGACCAGGTCTTGATATTTCTGTGCTTTCAACCCCTCAGCACAAAGAAAACTCAAGCGATGAGAATTTGGAGCTTGTGAGTCCCTCTCTAGTTTAGTTTGGAGCTGCATTACTGTGTTCTCTATCACATTGCATGTTTAGCACCTGTCATGCGTCTGACTGTATAAACACAGCGCTGACGAGTCAGATGTTTTTACTCCCCACATGTTTGCTCTGTATTCTATGTTCTGATAATTGAATAAATATGTTGCATGACAGAGTCCTCTTTGTTTCATCCTATAGCATCTGAGGTAACCAAAAAACATTCCTTTTGGTTGGGTGAGCAGGTTAAGCTATGCCTATCCATGGATTTGTTCCGATGCTTGTACCTTTGTCCTTACTGCTACAATTTTGTAGGTTCAGTAAGAAAATGAATACATGTACCTTTCTCCATGATCTTTTGCTAGGGTTTTATAGGGCCAAGTCTAGGCTCTCATCTTACCTTTTCAGAAGGGTATCACAATCTCCCTTAAAGCTTTTTGCCCATCTTAACCTTCTCACAAAGCTCAAGAACTTTTTCATCTGGCTCACCCTTCCTTCAACGTCCTCCTTGAACAATTGGACACCCTGCAGCTGACCAGACTAACCAATATTGGATCCTTTGAAGGGTCTTTAGACCAAGTCCACTGTCATCTTGCCAAAGTGGCAAGGGCATTATGGACCATATATATGCTTATTTTTACTTGGAACAGTACGGAGTCTGGTGCTGCCGCAATACATACGTATTACTTATACTGATTGGTTAGGCTGGCTGCTGCTTTAAATAGCACAGAATTCTCCCACAACCTTATCCAAGCAGTATAAAATATTTCCTGCCACTCCAATATTCCTAGCATGTTAACCTTCTTGCTCTACTCATTTTTAATACTCTTTAATTGATTTGTATGGATGTCAGTATTTCGTTTTGTGTGTATTAAATTGCTCTTAGAATCCTCACTGCCTTACTTTTAGGCTTATACTTGGATATTCTTTCTGGTATAGGTTTGGGTTGATGCTAAGATTAGTTCTATTGAGAGAAAGCCTCATGAAGATACATGTGCTTGCCAATTCTATGTCTGTCTCTATGTCACCCAAGGCCCAGTTGGAACGGCAAAGAAAGCACTTAATAAAGAAACTCTTGTTATGCAAATCGATCAAATTTCAATTCTTCAGAAGCTTGAAAAAAATCCATGTGAGAACACGCACCATCGTTGGAACTTCTCCGAGGACTGCTCGTCGCGGCAGAAGTTTAAATTGTTTACAGGAAAGTTCTCGTCTGACATTACTTGGCTACTTGTTGCTTCTGTTATGAAGCAGATTGTCTTTGATGTAAGGTCGATAAAGAACCAGATCGTCTATCAGATTTGGGACAGTGATTGTGACACATTTTCACCAAATTCTGGGAATCTATCAAATGCTATCAATTTCAAGTTAGAGGATGGGATTTCAGTTCCCATCCTTGTCCCGTTTGTGTCAGTGGAATATCTGGAAGAGGGACCAAGCTCTGACCTCCATGATGACGAACCATGGTCTTATTATGAATTAATGGATTTAAGGCGGTCAAAGCGTCGATATGTGCAACCTGAACGTTACTTGGGTTGTGAAAATATGCCAGATGCGGATGTTGACGTGACTCGGATAGGGATACAAAAGACATACAGATGGGAATACGAAGAAATGCCAAATGCATTATCAATCCAAGATGACCATGCCTTCAAGACAGATATACATACTGATGATGAAAAGAGGGTCCGTTCTTTTGGAAATGATCTGTACGAGAGTTTTTTGCTCTGCCAGATTAATAAGAACAAGTCAATGGTGGTCAAATCTGTTGCTGCCGAAGGAGGAGAACATCAGTCAGCTGTAGCCAATGAAGGAGAACATGAATCTCAACTTGCCATTGTTCCTCTGAAATTGCCTGCTGAAACTGATTTGATAATTCATGAACAAGATCCTCTTGATACTGAGATTCCTGAAGATCATTCAGGAGAGGTTGGTGATGTTGTTTCCAAGTATCTTTACATAAATGATTCTTCTAAAGTACGCAGAAAGAGAACATATAAGGCAAACTTCTTGGAACTGGAAGGTGGATGGCAGGGTAAAGGGCCACATAAACAAAGCCATAGGAGGAGGGGATTTTTCAGGTCTTCAGATAAAGAGAGTATCTATGATGCAAGAACTTACGCAAGAAGGTCATTAAGCGCAAGCATGTACAGAGAAATGATGAGAAGATGCATGACAAACATAGAGGATACAATTAAAAATAATGAACAGCCAGCTATTCTTGATCAGTGGAAAGAGTTTCACGCTGCAAAGTCCTTGAACCAAGGTGATATTAAAGAGTTATCATCAAAGGATAGAGAAGAAGAGATCCCAGAAATTGATATGTTGTGGAAGGAAATGGAACTTGCCATGGCATCATCTTATTTTCTTGAAGACAGTGAGGTATGAATTCTTAATCTTTTCAGCATGACATTGTACTCGGCTGATGATTTTTCTTTTATGATACCTGTAATGTGCAAGCCAATTGGATTGTCATTTGCACCTTTCTCAAAATAGGAGTTTGGTTCTTGAATTAACTTACCAGCAGGGGTATTTAGTTGAAAGCATGATGTTCAAACTCTAATAGAAGTATTATAAAATGACTCTTGAGGTTTGCAGAAGGAAACTCTCAGACCTTGACAATGAGCTGGTTAATTACTGCATATGTATACCTTACTGCAAGTCATTCTCCTAAATAATTTTCAGGGTTCGCATGCCAAAGTTCCAACTGAAATACAAAAGGCAAGTAAACATGGTGGACAAGCTTGTCAACATGACTACCGACTTGATGAACAAATAGGAATCTTATGCAGGTTGTGCGGTGTTGTGAGCACCGAGATAAGAGATGTCTCGCCAACCTTCGTAAGTCAAAACTGATCCATACACACTCAAAGTACACCTTTTGACATGTAAATTGAGGCTTTGTAATGCTTAGTACATGATCTCCTGAACCATTTTTGTGTTTCTGTAGGCATCTGAATCTGCAAACTGGATCCCTGACAAGGAGTCGCGCACTGGAAATGGTACTGAGAATAAGCCAGGTGAAGATGGGGGCGTCGATCTTTTCAACATACCCTCTTCCTCCGAGATTCCCTTATCAGAAGGAAGCGACAATGTTTGGGCCTTAATACCGGATCTGAAAGAAAAACTGCGCTTCCACCAAAAAAGAGCATTTGAATTTCTGTGGCGAAACCTCGCCGGCTCAATGGTACCAGCACTTATGGAACCGGCATCCAAGAAGAGAGGGGGTTGTGTTATCTCTCATTCTCCTGGAGCTGGGAAAACCTTGCTCATTATTGCATTCCTCGAGAGCTACTTGAAGTTATTTCCAGGATCACGGCCGTTGGTTCTTGCTCCAAAGACAACCCTCTATACCTGGTACAAAGAAATAATTAAATGGAAAATTCCCATTCCAGTTTACCAAATCCATGGTGGCCAAACATACAGAGGTGAAGTCTTGAGGCATAAAGCAAAGTTAGCTCCTGGGATTCCTCACAATCAAGACGTTATGCATGTTTTGGATTGCCTAGAAAAGATGCAGAAGTGGCTTGCCCATCCGAGTGTCCTCCTCATGGGTTATACCTCATTCTTGACACTAACGCGAGAAGATTCAAATTATGCTCATAGGAAGTATATGAACCGAGTTTTGCGGCAATGTCCAGGGATTCTGATATTGGATGAAGGGCACAATCCCAGAAGCACGAAATCAAGGTTGAGGAAGGCTTTAATGAAAGTAGATACAGGGCTGCGAGTTTTGTTATCTGGTACCCTGTTTCAGAATAACTTTGGGGAGTATTTCAACACCCTCTGCTTGGCAAGACCAAAATTTGTCACTGAGGTGTTGAAGGAACTTGATCCGAGGTTCAAGAAGGCAAAGAAGGGCGCGATAACTCGCTTTTCACTGGAAAATCGAGCAAGAAAACTCTTCATTGATAAAATTGCAACCAAGATCAACTCAAATGAAGCTGAAGAAAGGCTGCATGGTCTTATTATGTTGAGGAATATGACGAGCAGATTCATAGATGTGCATGAAGGTGGGAGCTCCGATGGCCTTCCCGGTTTACAGTCTTATACTTTATTGATGAAGTCAACGACAATTCAACAAGAGATTCTGGTAAAACTTCAGAATCAAAGACCTGTTTACAAAGGATTTCCATTGGAGTTGGAGCTTTTAATAACCCTTGGATCAATACATCCTTGGTTGATCAGAACTACAGCTTGTGCCAATCAGTATTTCGCCGTGGAGGAGTTAGAGGCGCTTGAAGAATTCAAGTTCGACCTGAAGTTAGGTTCAAAAGTGAGATTCGTAATGAGTCTCGTGCCTCGGGCTCTACTGAGGAAAGAGAAGGTTCTGATTTTTTGCCACAACATTGCTCCCATTAATCTATTCTTAGAGATTTTCGAGAGATTCTATAACTGGCGAAAGGGTGAAGAGGTTCTGGTCCTTCAGGGAGACCTTGAGCTGTTTGAAAGAGGGAGAGTGATGGACAAGTTTGAGGAGCCAGGGGGTCCATCAAGGGTAATGCTGGCATCGATTACGGCTTGTGCTGAAGGCATTAGTCTGACGGCGGCATCACGGGTTATTTTATTGGATTCGGAATGGAACCCTTCGAAGAGCAAGCAGGCGATTGCGCGAGCTTTTCGGCCTGGTCAGGACAAAGTCGTGTATGTGTATCAGTTGCTTGCTACGGGCACGCTGGAAGAGGAGAAGTACAGAAGAACTACGTGGAAGGAGTGGGTTTCGAATCTGATATTCAGCGAGGAACATGTCGAGGACCCTTCTCACTGGCAGGCACCGAAGATCGAAGATGAATTGTTGAGGGAGATTGTGGAGGAGGATCGAGCTACATTGTTCCACATGATCATGAAAAACGAGAAGGCTTCAAAAATGGTGTAATCAGAGTCGGGAGTAACCTCCGTGTGACTTAATAAGAGAATGTAATAACCTGCTTATCTCCCATTTTCTTTCCCTTCATATGTAAGGACCGACTTCGGTAATAAAATCTCTCTGCTCTCCATTCTAGTAGCTCGGGTTCACATAAGCGTACACGGAGTGTGGATGGTTACATGCTTCTTCATGTTCGGCTTCTCCTTTAGCCGACAGTTGTGTTGGATAAAAAGCATTTATAATAAGTATTTTCGGAATGGTTCCACATTTTTTCACACAAAAATAACGGATTTTACAATACAAAATGTATAAAATAAGTAGGAACAATCTCGCAAAATTATAGAATCAAATCGGCTTTGTCCAAAAGGCTGATTCTCCGTAACTGATGGCTTGATGTGATGGGCTTTAAAGCACGTAGTACATTGAATTTTTAACATGTTCTAACTTCCGTTAGGCATCAGACCGATTTGGTTCAGGAATAAGTTTTTAGGTAATGATTTGGTAATAATTGAATATTAAAGTGATACTTTAAGGTACAGATTTGACATTAATCTAATTTCTATTTTGATTCTTAATTATAATATAGACTATAGTTCTTGTAGAGTCATTACATGGCTCGATTATCTAATGTTAAAACGTACTTATTAAATAAGTATATAACTTCATTTTTTTTTTTTACCCAAATGAGTCTACCGTGTTAAAAATGTAACAATTTGAAAGTTCATGAATAAATCTGAAATTTTGAAAAAGTCTTCTCGACTCAAACCTAAATCTGTTTTTCTCCGTACTTGACCAACCGCAGTAAGTCTGAAAAAGTATCAAAATATATCGAATTTAGATATTTGTACCCATCTTTGGAATACTGTTTTTTAATCAAATGTATTTATTTTTTGTTAAAGTTCTCGATAATCAGTATCACACCACCAATGCAGACCACCACAAGCAAGCACAAGCATTCAAGGAGGCGCGCGACTAGCGTAAAATGATGGTGGAGGCGCAAATAGAAGCCATGCAATTCAGACCGTGGATTCTTGCCATCACAGCATCATCTCAACCATTAATTCTCTTACTTTTATTCTTTCGTAACATCGTAAATCCCAATTCCCCAATCCATTTGCAAAACAAAAACCCCTAAAACCCAAATCCCCAGTCCATTTGCAAAACAATCCTCGTGTTCCTGCTCTCCACTGTACCTCGCCGCCGACAGCTGCTCACGGTTCACCACGCCGCTGCCCATCGCCTGCTGCTGCTCCCGTGCCGCCTTGTACTGCTCCAGTTGCCACCGGCTGCTACTCCGGTCGTCGCCTGCTGCTGCTCCAGCTGCCACTGACTGCTGCTCCTATCGCCGCCGGCGCCTGCTCGTGGTCTCACTGTTACTGGCTGCTAATCTTGCCGCGGACCGCCACCAGGTTCGTCTCTATCTGAATGTGAATTCACAGTGAGAGTCAGTGGTTTTTTTGGTACGGTTTAATAGACCAGACTCTAGAGGCTAGATACATTTTGCAACTGAGGCAGGATTCTGGTTTTCGGTTTGTGTTGAAATTCTCTAAGCATATTTTTATTGGATTAATGCACTAAAATCTCCGTGTTTCTATCCTTGTGTTCTAGTTATGCTGTATGTAAACTTTAAGGTATATCTCCGTTCGAACTTCGAAATGCATGAGGCCATTTGTTTCTTTGTTTCCTTTTATCTCACTTCATGATATACTTTTTACTGACTTTTATCATGACAAGTAACATTGCCAACGATACAAAACTGACTTTCTTGAGGATCTATAACATGAGATTGTAATTGCATCTGATGTACAAAGTTTACTATGGCATGTGGTATCCCGGATGTTAGTTTCCATTACATCAGTGTGGCTATGTTACTTTTCTTTATTCTTTAGTTCCTTGGTCTTAGCACGCCATGACCACAACGTATGGAGCAAATATAGAGCTGTCGCAATGCATCTTAACTTCGATTAGATCTTCTTGCCGGAAATCAGGCATCTCCCGCCTGAATTCTGGTATGCTGCCAAAATTGAGCTTCTTCTCAAAGGGGTCTCCGCCGTTATCACTGGCTTCTAGAGATGCAGAATATAGAAGATCTGAAAAGGATAGCTTTATATTCTCGATGTTAAGCAGCAAACATAATGAAAGCAGGGATATGGCTGACAGCCTTACCTACAAGGATGCTGGTGTGGACATAGATGCTGGATCAGAACTTGTTAGGAGAATTGCAAAGATGGCACCTGGGATAGGAGCCAAGGAGGGCTATTTCCTCTCGGTATACTCTCTACTCTCCTGTTTTTGCACTGTTTCTCTTTTTCAAACACTTGACATACGAACTGAAACTTAAAATATATCATATGGATATTATTGTTGAAGTGCATTCAGCTTGAGATTTATGATTGAATTGAACCACACGCACCCACTTGCATATTACTATCTCTGGTTCCTTTTTCTAATGGTTAAGTTTTTAAATGGACTTCTCCAGAATGTAGTTCAGTAATTCATGAAATAAAGGATTTTGCCTTTGACCTTGATTTATTGGAGCAAAAACTTTCGTCAGTGTATGATGGACTAGACTAATTCAAGATCTAAGATTTATGCTTAAATATTAACTTTTGTATCTACAGAAGGTTATACACAAAGAATGGCACTATTTTGATGAATTAGAGAAAAATGGTTTGTTCGTAAATTGGTACTTTTTTATGCTAAAAGCCTACAACTTTATTTCCTTGCGTGCAATCAACCTATCCAAGACCCCAGAGTTATAGGCTTCTTAATGTTACATCAGTATTTTGGTGATCTGCAATTCATCTTAGTTGTTGATTTTGGTTAGTCTGTATGTTCTGATTATGAACTTGGCATTTGTGTAATGCACTGTTCCTTCTCTGACTGACACTTTTCTTTTCATAATATGTCTGTAAAACATGGTATTTGGGTTTATTTAAGGCATCCGTTGTGAGGAGTTCTTTCAGTCTAATTTCTGCCCACTCCCAAATTGGAGCAGGAGATTCCTATCTTGTGGCTGGTACAGATGGTGTGGGAACTAAACTTAAGCTGGCGTTTGAAAGTGGAATTCATGAGACCATTGGAATCGATCTGGTAATGACAGTATACACATTCTTGCATGGATTTTATGCTTAGTCTTAAGGTGACTAAAGCACATAAGGTCCAGGTTGCAATGAGTGTCAATGATATTGTTACATCTGGAGCAAAGCCTCTATTTTTTCTTGATTACTTTGCTACAAGCCACCTTGATGTTGATCTTGCTGAAAAGGTACTAAATCGTGTAAACATTCTCTTTATGTTGGATGAAGGAATTTGGTTGATTGGGAAGGGTCAATCACTTTATTTTCTGGTTATGCAGGTTATAAAAGGTATTGTCGACGGTTGCCAGCAATCTAACTGCACTCTTTTGGGGGGAGAGGTATACTTTGGTACCCTTATAATGTTTATGGCTATGTTACATGGACTCAGGACGAGTGTCCGAGTCGGATGTGTCCAAGTGTTGGATTCGTCTATTTCTCAAAACCCAAGACACCGGGACAAGGCAAAATATTCCCATTTGTTCTTGTATTTTACTTATTCCTTAGTCTACATGGTGTTTTAAGTTACATATATCGTTTTAATTTATTCTGAGATCATCTCAAAGCAATAATGAACTAAAAGAAACACTATAATATAGTGTTCTTAGTGACATATCCTCCTGGATGTGTCGGCCACATATCCCATACCCATGTCCAAGTGACGAGTGTCCGACATAGGTACTTCATGCATTTTGAAGAGTCCATGTAACATAGGTTTATGGCAATGAGTAGATCAGATTGACATGCCAGTGGCGAATATGATGCGGAAGGGAATATATGCACAATGATTTAGCGTAATCCAAACCTGATGGAGTCTGCAACTTGTCTTCATCTTGAATGGTGTCGAGGAATGCTTTACAATCTCTTCGACAGATTAGGACGTTCTTGTCCAAATTGGGCGTGTTACGAGGATGAGGAGCGGAAAAGGAGGGGGACAGGGGGCTGTATACCACTGGTATGGTATGGCAGGAAGTTAACTATTTTTTTCTTTCCTGAAATTTTCTGTTTGACATATTTTAATAGAAAGATTAGGTGATTTGTTTCAATTTAAGGATAAGATGGAAAGATAAGGATTAATTTCGCTTCTAAAGAAGACAAAAAGGTCCAATCAAGGGAAGGAGCCGTGTCCTATCTAATGTATGTGGGTGTGCTATGTATGCTGGACTTTGACTGTGGCATTATTCTTATTCAAATCTAATCTTTCTAATGTCCGTAGTTTAGAGTTATGTGTGAAACCGAGCAGTCTGGGGGAATTTGAGTTATCTTCCTCTCTCCCCTATGTGCGCGGGCGTGAGTTTCTTATGTATCTTTGCTGAATTTAGCTGTGTGACTATTGGAGGATGGGTTAAACTTAGACAAGTATATGTGACTTTCAGACAGCAGAGATGCCAGATTTTTATGCAGACGGTGAGTATGATCTTAGTGGTTTTGCTGTTGGCATTGTGGAAAAAGATTCAGTTATTGATGGGAAAAATATCATGCTTGGGGATGTCCTTATTGGGTTGCCATCGAGTGGAGTTCATTCAAATGGTTTCTCTCTTGTTAGAAGGTTTGTCATTCCTCTTTAACTATTTCAGACTAGGAATATAATACCGTCTCGTATACTTGATAGACACTTGAGTAGCTGAAATAATATTTTGGTTGGGTTGCTTCCTTCTCGGCCTTTCCCTTTTAACATCAATGATATTCATAATCTTGACTTGTGGCAATGGCATTTTATAGGGTTCTTGCTCGAAGTGGTCTTGCACTGAAGGACCAACTTCCTGGTGAATCTGTTTCATTAGGTGAAGCTTTGATGGCGCCAACTGTTATATACGTTAAGCAGGTCATCTCTTGCCTTTGTTTCACATGACATGATTAAAAACCTCATTCCAGAATGAATTAATATCATCTTTCCATTTGGTCAACGAAGGTGCTTGATATAATCAGCAAAGGAGGCGTTAAAGGGATAGCCCACATCACAGGCGGTGGTTTTACCGATAATATCCCTCGAGTGTTTCCAAAAGGCCTTGGAGCTGTCATTTATAAGGAATCTTGGGTAGTTCCTCCAGTTTTTAACTGGATCCAAGAGGTAAGAGTGGCATTCGTTCGGAGGACTGTTGGATAGTTTAGCTTTCCTTCCAATTTTGTCTCGAGAAATGGAAGAACTATCTAATAAGAAGCACAATTATTTTGCCAACTTGTTTTTTGTCGATGGTGGTTTTGCTGCAGGCAGGAAAAGTCGAAGTAGCTGAAATGATGCGGACTTTTAATATGGGAATTGGGATGGTTCTAGTTGTGAGCAAGGACGCTGCACTTAGAATACTTGGAGATGGCCATGGCACAAGCACAGCATACCGTATTGGTGAGGTCGTAAGCGGTGATGGAGTAAGCTATCGTTGATACGCCCATGTATGTTCCACCATGTTAGATTTTACTGTTTGATGAGATGCGTGTGATACACGAGTTCCGCCCAATTTTGTCCTAATTTTCTGGTGCAATGAGATTTTCATCTCACCCTTTTTGGGTTTGGGAGGAAAGGAGGAAGACGGGAAGGGGGTGAGTTCTTGTAGGCGGCCACGTTACTTTAAGGTGGGTTTTTTCTGGTGCAAAGAAATTTTCATCGCACTCTTTGTTTTGAGGGGGAGGGGTAGGAGGCCCCTTTACCTTATGGTGGAAGTTTGGTGTATTAATTCCCGTCTTTATTTATTATAAGATAAGATTCTTAGGCCCCGTTTGACACTCTTTTTTTCCCTCTTTTTTTTCAGTTTTAAAAACTGAAAAAAAAAGGAGTGTTTGGTAACCATTTTTTTTTCAATTTAAAAAACCAGTTTTTAAACTGCAGAGTAAAAAAAAATTCCAAAAACTGGTTTTTTTTTTTCGACCACCACCACAACCCTCCCACCGCCGGCAGCCACCTCTGGCAACCACCGCCGGAGACTGCCGGCCGCCGGCAGCCACCTCCGGCCGCCGGCGACCACCGCCGGAGACTGCTGACAACCACCTCCGGCTGCCGGCGACCACCGGTCGTCGGCAGCCACCGCCGGAGACTGTCGGCAGCCACCTCCGGCCGCCGGCGACCACCGCCGGAGACGGCCGGCAGCTACCTCCGGCCGCCGGCCACCACCGCCGGTGACTGCCGGCAACCACCTCCGGCCGCCGGCGACCACCGCCGGAGACTGCCGGCAGCTACCTCCGGCCGCCGGCCACCACCGCCGGTGACTGCCGGCAACCACCTCCGGCCGTCGGCCACCACCACCACCGTCGACCACCGCTACGCCCCCCACCGCCACCGCAAACCACCAAAAAAAAAAAGTCAAAATAAAAAGGGTTACCAAACACCAAAAAAAAAAACGTCAAAAAAAAAGGGGTTATCAAACACCCACTTGTTTTTATAAAAAAAAAAAATTAAGCTGCTCTTTAAAAACTGAAAACCAAAAAAAAAATTTTGTCAAATGAAGCCTTAGTCTTGGCATGCTGTGTTCTGACAAACAATGGTCCCAAGGTGAAAAACAAGAATGCTATGTTCAATTTCTTGGGCCAAACTAGTCTATACAAGTAAGGTATGCATGTTGGACTAAATGAATTAGGATTAAGCACCATTTCAGAATCTTCCGTGTACCAAACACCCTCACCAAGTGGGCATAGTAAATTCAAGGTTCCAACTTGAATTCAAGCGTGAAATCATATCGCATCCCCCCTTCTAGATTCATTGCCCAATTTGCATAATGTCCAGGTGAGTCTGAGTCAACCAATTTGGTATTAACAATATCGCAACGCAAAACTATCTCAAATAATGGTTAGGACCAATAATTATCCATATTTATTTATGAAAATGTCCAGAGACTCGACCTGCCTAAAAACCATGAAGGGGCTGAATTGAGATTAAAAAAATTGGCTATAAGAAAATGGGAAAGTAAGCTCTTTTTAGACAGCAGCCCACCAGCCAATGAACCAAAGCACCTCTTCTATCGGAGCTAGAACCGTTGCAACGACGACAAGCTAACCTGAAGAGTTGACATGGTTGATTTGATTTGATTCAGGCAAGCAGTTCTAGTTATAGGTTACTACCCACGTAACCAATGATCCAGCCTTTAACGCAATTCTCTCGATTAAAATAGAATACACACCCCAGCCAATAAGAAAAGTCACGATTATAGTACAAAGTACGGGGGGATAAAACTAGCAAGTATTAACGCTAGTGGTCAAGTTGAACAGTTGAAAGAAAGGTTGGCTGGGTCTCCCTCTGGGGGAGGTTTGGATTTCAGGGAGACCTTCATGTTGATAGGGTCTCATTAGATGAGGCACCATGTGAAGAGTGGGTTCCCAACTCCCAACTTGAGGATATCAAAACCCAAGTTGAAGTAGGCGAGAGTTGAGAAATGGTTAACAAGGACAAAAGCGAAAGAGTTCATGAAGATTGAATTCTAGTAAAGGTGTACAAAAAGCAAGATTAGTAGGTAGAACTGCATGCAACCAGCTTTACATATATGAACTTTTGAGCAGCTGTTGTGTTGCAGATTTATCATGTGGCTAAGAATAAAACGGAGCTAATGAATTTACGGAATTGCCCACTGTACTATTTGTGCCTCAATACTTGGCCACAAAATTAGAGAATCGGCTAAGGTTCAAGAACCTCCTTAATAAAAAAGGGAATAATATAAGGGGAAAACAACTTCCTTTGGAATCCAAAGCTAGAGACAAAAGTTAACAAGTGTAGCTTTATTATCACAATTCTTACTCAGCTAAAGTCTTTGCAAAATATAAGTAACGCAGCAAAAAAACTACCGAGAGAAAATAAAAAAATAGAACTATTTTTTGCTTTTTTATCACCGTGTATCTTTTGTTTGTTCAGGGACATAAATACACAATCTCCTATCCAATTTATTATTAATTTCACTGTATCTTTCTTTAAAAAATTTATGTAGCGGCAATCAATAATCGCTAATATTGACACTTGTTTATAAACGCTAAAAAAATGGTGTAAGCAACTGTCGCTGAAGGTGTTAACGAACACGACGATAATTAACTGTCGCGATGTGAGGATTTGTAGGTCTCTTCCTACGGCCTGGATAGGAATCATAATTTTCCGCCTACGTTAACATCAAATTAGGAAAGAACAATTATGCAATGTCATAATTAAACACCTGTTATGGTTAATGGCATATCATCAGATGCCATGAATGCTTCAGCAAATGTTTTTCTTTTCCCTCTTAAGATAACACTCTACACAGAAGAAGAAAAAAATGTAAAAATAAAATAAAAGTCAATAACACATAGAGTCGTTGGAGGCACTGTGGAGATTGGACTGAGCCAACTTGACGCACAAATGTTTTGAAACACACTGCGAAATTTCCTTGCCTCAAATACGTCACCGCTTAGCATACACACTCCTGTTCTAGATTCAAGGGGTGCATCGTCGTACAATCAAATTTAGACAACATTCTCCGACTCTTAATTTACAAACTTATTAGTACTTCTCATTTTTTTCAAAATAGTGTGTTTGAAAAAGATATGCCAAGAACGTAGAGATGTTCACAACTCTTAAAGGTAGTAGTGTGGTTAGGAAAATTCTACTATTTCATAATGTATTCTAACGAGTTAATACTTTGTTTGTTTCAAAAGCAGCACTTTTAAGTTATTTGAAACTACCAACGAAGCGTCTTCTTAAATAGTATTTTCTACGCGAGTCTTTTTTGAGTGTATGAAATATCAATCTGTGACAGAAATGACTAAGATGTTACTCGATTTTTTGACCATCGAATTTAGAATGAAATGTGGATTTCCTAATATTGTAGGAAGGTGACTCGACATCGGTCATCAGTTATCGGTCATCAGTCATCAGCACAATTAAAAGTACCGGAGAAGATATGCCAAGGCTAAAAGTCCTGATTGAGGATGCAAAGAAGCTTGCTAGCCTGCTTTCAATATGATGAAATTGTATGGGCCAGAAGAACTGAAAATCTTGTTACACTTACTAAAAAATTTGCTCGCAATCACAAGGATTATGTAATTTGAATGGAGGAAGCATATGATTTTATAATGCCATCAATCCTTAAAAATAAACCCAACTTTTGAATGAATAAAATCGCCTTTATACCAAAAAAGAAGAAGGTATTGACAACGAAGTGACTCGTTGTTTTATCATGCGCTCTTGCACTTCTTTTTTATCGTTGCGAAGATGTATTATTGACAAAATATTAATCTGACAAATCAAAATTCAAAAATTATTTGAGAATGCATAAATCAAAGAATTTTTTTTGTCTATTATCCAAATTGAAGGAATCTTCCTCCGACCTCCTAGATAGCAACAATCTATTGTCGCTAAGTATTTTTATTGGCTTTCATTTAGTGACGCTAAAAAAATACGGCTAAGAATTCTCACTCAATGTATTAATAACAAAAATTATTAAAAATATTTAGCGCTCATTAATTATCACTATATACAGGATTGGAAGAATATTTCTATCATTCAAATAACAGCCAAAATTTGTTTTAAACGTAATGTCAATTCAAGTAATTATTTGGAAAAACACGAGTTATTATTTCCAAAAAAGGACTACTTCCAAACAAAGTTCTGCAAGTTGACAACCCACTTGCATGTCCGGCGTAATCCTTGTGTTTGTGTGCGTGCTTTCCTCTCTCTCGTACAAACCCTTTTTTCCTCCGAAGAAAACATCAAACTAATCCAAGTGGATGCACATTTGGAAATATATATTACGCCTTTGAAGCATCGTATTCACCCAAGTTTCAGCTCGTTTCCTAAAGCCGCCGGGAAGAATTAGCCACACCCGACAAATCCAAGAACATGCCTTCTTCTATACAGCTCCACAGAGTCCACGGCACGAAAACTCCGGCCACCGTGAAGGGCCAGAAGAAGTCCAACACGGCCACCTGGACGGTCCCGCCTGCGGAGGCCATACCGGAGAACGCTGTCCACCACCACACCCACGCGGCCCGGCCCAACCAGTGCTGCTCCGCCGTGGTCCAGGCCATCGCAGCGCCCGTCTCCACCGTCTGGTCCGTGGTCCGCCGCTTCGACAACCCGCAGGCCTACAAGCACTTCCTCAAGAGCTGCCAAGTCATCTTCGGCGGCGGGGAGGTGGGCACGCTCAGGGAAGTGCTCGTGGTTTCCGGCTTACCGGCGGCGTCCAGCACCGAGCGGCTGGACATACTCGACGATGAGCGGCATATCATGAGCTTTAGCATTGTCGGTGGGGATCACCGGCTGAATAATTACCGTTCTGTCACTACACTGCATCCTTCGCCGGCAGGAAACGGAACCGTGGTGGTGGAATCTTACGTGGTTGATGTTCCGGCTGGGAATACAAAGGACGAGACGTGCATTTTTACCGACATGATCGTGCGGTGTAACTTGCAGTCTTTGGCTCAGATCGCCGAGAATTTGGCTGAAAGCGATCGTGTACCTTAAATAACTACCTCATAGCGCAATTTTCCTCGTTTACGTCGCTTGTCTTCTTCCTGATCCTTCGATCGTTGGCATCATGAACAGGGTAATCTTCTCCAAGGTGATAGTGTGACGCCGGAAGTTTGTGGTAATTGTGTATGTCCACATATACGACGCCATTTTTGGCATTGTCACAGGTCACAGGATCAAATTTAGTTGAAAGTTTCTAGGTTACTGCTGTAATGAAATGTTGTTTCGATTCCCAAGCTTTTGTTAGTTCATATTGGTTCAACGTACTTGCACTCGCAGTTGAATGCATGTATGGTGTGTATATACATGGTATTTGGCTTCATAAGCTTGCATGAGCTGGAAAGAAAGGACTTTAAAAGACTGTATAATTTTTTATTTTGCTCCTGAGATCTAACAAATTGGTGCCGACCCTTTTTGGTACGGATGTTTTCTATGAGTTTTGCTGATCAATGTTGACAATTCTGCAATTTTATTTTCGATCATACATGATATCATGCGACACGTACACATGCTTGCATTTACAGACAATTCGATTTACATTCCTTCACCGCAAATGTTCAATAATTCCCATAAAAGTCACGTTAACATCAAGATTTGAGATTGTTCTTTATTAATTTTGATGGCATTAATGTTTCTTGAGCATCTTAATTATAATCGAATACTCGATAGGAGAAACACATACCTAGATCACAATGTACATTTGCACTGATAAGAAAGCAAGTGTGGCAAAGGGCTGATTAATTTCCTGCCTAAGATTCATAATCTCCAATGCATGCACCCAACACCATGGATTCATATAATGCAGCCCTAAATGTGATTCCCACTCGTGTTCTTAGTTTATCCCAATGTAAAGTTTTTTGCTCTAATCTTTTTCTTATTCCCTTCACATTTTCTAGCTTTTGTACGGAACATAAACTATACTTCGCACTTCGATGTGTTCCGTTGAGAGAGGAACTGCTTTTGCTGTTTCTAATTCCTTCAGATCGGCTACGTAATTTGCGCACGTGCGAAGAGCAAAATATCGTTTCCAATGATACTTAATTAATTATAGTTGGTTCTTCTCAATTGAAACACTTATAGTTGGCCTAAATGCCAAAATTTATTACATTCAGAGAAGTCTAAGTACGAAAGTTTGTTCTCGAGACTTTAACTCTTGATGCACAGAGAGCTCGAATGCTGCTTTAAACGCCATGGCCAGCTAGTTGTTATGATGGAGGAATCAGCAGCAGCAGCAGCTCCTTCCAACTTGAAGTTGGTATCTCTCGGCTTGTTGAAGCAACTAATTCAAGAGCAAGTTGTTATTTAATATTTCCTTACTACCTTTTTCTCTCGTTTTATAGTTTAATTTATGTTGCGGGGTTTGATGGTACAAGTTTGCAAGTTGGGGTTTGCAAGTGGGCAAGGAGGCTTTTCTTGACCCCCGTCCTATTTGTCTAACAATGCTGGCAATTCATCCCATTGGTCGCCTCGTTCCAACAACTACATTATTAACCTCAATGTCATCCTATGTAAACGGTAAACGTGACGTCCTGTACGGTAAATTTAGGCGAATGCTAACGGGCGTTCTAAAGTCACGAGTTAAGCCTGATTTAATATCCGTTCAACATGCGTTGGAATTTGTTATTTTATTCTACTTTCAACTCTAGAAATGTGGATTAAATCATTGCATTCTTTTTCGAAAATCAGGGAATATTTATCCATTCAACGTTTTCTTGAGTGACGCACAGTGAGGTGACTCACCACTAGCATATTAATGCAGGAGATTTGACAAAAAAATGGGTTCAAGATTTCATAACTAGTATGCTCTTGTTGATTGCCCGCCTGCTTAGTTATTAGGTCCACATAGAAGTTATGTCCCGTGAAAAATCGAACTCGGGAACTCGAGCCCCTTGGCATCTCTACCACTCCTTTGAGCTATTAAAGTTTCAATTAAAGGAGCGAAGGGAACATCATTTAAAAGCAAGTGGATATCACTTTTGTTATCCACCTCTAACATAATATTTAGATGATTTTAGTCTCAAGCGAGTAGAAGGCCACCACGAACAGCCCACCACTAGGCGGTATGACCGTTGCGGATTAAATCATTGCATGTACTACTAACTTATCATGAACAAAATCCTATCACTTAGAGCAATGTAAAAGGGAAAATGCAAACCTAATGCTGTCATTTGGGATATCAAGTTAATCCTATCTGTTAGATGATATGGTAAAGACGAATGTAACGGGCGTTCTAGAGTCATTAGTTAAGCCTAATTTAATATCCGTTCAACATGCTTTGGAATTTGTTATTTTATTCTATAGTTTCAACTCTAAAAATATGGACTAAATCATTGCATTTTTATTTTTTTTTGGAAAATAAGAGAATATTTATTCATTCACGTTTTCTTGAGTGACGCATCGTTAGATGACTCTCCACTGGCATCTTTATAAAGGAGATTTGACAAAAACAAAAAAGACTTTTGATTCCATAACTGGTATCTCTGTTGTTGATTGTCTGCCGATTTAGTCATTAGATAAAATTTAGTTTTCGCATATACGTGAAAAACTTTCACTTGCCGTATACTCTTAAGGAACTCCCTGTAGTCAAGAGCTAAAGTTTCGATTAAAGGAGCATCATTTAAAAGTATGTGGATAACAATGTTGTCATCCACCTCGAGTGTTTGGGATTGATTATAGGATGGTCAAATCTGATTTCATTTAGATTAAATCAGGTTTGCGGATGTTTGACAAAAGAGATTAAGAGATTTAATCTATCTCCAAAAGTTAAAAACTGATTTAATCCATAATCCTCAAAAGTGTGGATTATGAAATAATCACTTTTTTCATAATTAGGTTTGACCTTCTAATTTACCATTTTATCCCCATATTTTTTACAAAAAGACCTCTCATACCCCTTAATTAATTAGATAGTTTTTGGAGTTTATCTCTTCTCCTATTGCTACTCTTCTCCTACGGCTAAAACACAGAGAGGGATACAGGCTCCCTCTTCCTCCACACTATTTCTGTAAGTTTTTATATCTTCTTATCTTGTAATCTTTTCTTCCATAGTTATTTACAAATAAAAGTTATGTTAACGTTGCTTAGATATTAGAATATTATTTATTGAGTATCCTCTGTGGTCATTTTTGTCATAGTAAAACTGATTTAAGTACTTTTTATCTAAATATTTTTTATAGATTTAATCTAATTTATAATTACTTTTGTCAAACAGCAAACTGATTCTGATTAAATCAGATTTTGAAAACTGATTAAGATTTAAGTTGAATCTACTTTTTTAATCAACCCTAAACGGGCTGTTAGCATAATGTTTAGATGATTTTGGTTTCAAGCGAGTAGAGGGCCGTCATGGACGGCCCACAGCTGGCAGATATGACCGTTGCGGATAAAATTCTTGTATATACTACTAAAATATCATGAACTTAACAGAATCCTATCACTTAGAGCACGGTAAAAGGGAAAATGCAAACTTAATGCTGTGACTTGGAATATCAAATTAATTCTATTTGTTAAAATAGTTCATATTTAAATATACTTTGTACCAATCTGTATGATGAGAAGTACAGATAAGATGCAAGGCAAAGCAGGCAGTTGAAGTAGAGACTTATGGTTTCGCGTTGTTCCATGCATGTCGTATCTGAACTTCCTTCGTTCCCAAGGGTTCAGACTTTTGCCCCTTTAGTTTGCTGGTTAAAAGACTAGCTTTGTATGAACGTGAAGACGACATGCGGACAACGTTGGTCCCTTTTTGAAGGTTAATTTGTCGCGGTCGCAATCTTGTTCTTACTTGCGTTGAAGTGCCATGAGGCTTGAACGTGCATGGCAGTGGCAGCTCCAGAGAAACGCCAACATTGAAGATGTGTTGGCAGTGACCTTCTACTACTGTACTGAGCACTGGATTGCACCAGCGCTCAGTGTACTTGCTCAAGCTTTTTTTTTTTTTTTTACTTTTCTCAGGAGATTGGAGCTTTTAGTGCCTCTGTTTGATTTTTTTTTTCCCTTTACTTCTTGCTCTATGTTGATAAAAATATTTCAATAAAGATTATTAAATGAGACAAACAAGGCATTAATCATGTCACAAAAAAGCTGTCAACCCATAAAGCAGAACTCCATAAAGCAAAAGTTTCCACCCAATAAAGCAGAACTTCATTTTGCATGCAAACAAGAAAATCACAAGTTCGATTTCTACAAAATAATCAGGCCCGGCCCAGCCCAGCCTGGGTTGAAATCCTCCTTTGGAATTCTTGTACGTACTTGTGATTTTTGCCCATGCAAATGTGAATTGTTCCAAATGAGGATTCAACCCAAAAGGAAGTGCATGATGTTTTAGGTGATTTCTATGTGCTTTGTCACCTCTACTTTATCACGTCAGAGGAATTGATTTTCATGAAACTGTCTAGTTGCATGGGCTGCAGCCCTGTAGTGTGCCCCCAGAAAGGCTGAGAAAAAAGTGGACTTAAACCCAGGCTGGGCTGGGCCTGATTATTTTGTTTATTGTCAGCCTAGCCCTATTCACCTCCATGTGTTGTATGGGAGCCCAAAAAGCACAACCCACTTCAGTAGGAGAGGGGGGAGCTCCTGCTATGTGTCCCTAAAACGTTTATTGCGGCAGAAGGCTGTAAAATTTGTCGCTATAAACTAATTACTTCGTCTCTTATTCTATAGCGACATGTGAATACCTTGACCTCTTGTGTTTATAACTATCATACTCCTCTTTTCTAGGCTAGGCTCTGAGTACGTGGTGGCGGCTTTTCTTCTAAGTAATTTTTTAGTGACAAATGGGTGTAAATTTAAAAAGGAAAATTGTCCAACTAATTAGTCATGGGGTTTAATAAAATCATATCAGATCACTGTCCAACTAGAAAAAGGAGTTGCCAATTTCAAAAAGAAAAATGAAAAGACCAAAACAGAAAAGACTTGAAAGAGGTCAGATTATTGAGCTCCCAGTTCTTGGGAAAAAATCAATGAAATTTTTTCTTCTCTCATATGTATATCACTATATATTTATACAAAGATATCCATCTTCTCTTTAGTTGGGTTTTCCTTTCGTCAATATCACTGCCTTAAACGCATATAGAAGGATGCCTTCAACATTAATGAAAGAAGCTGCTCATCAAGGATAGAAAAGCTTGGCAAATAAAAGCTCATTCCAGGTATCTTGAAGCCCAGGCAAACACCAGTGCACGCAGTCGGCATAGCTGACCGGATTCGCGAGCTGTTCGGCTGTCAATGGACTCCACTGCTTCTTGTAGATTGATGTGTGCGCGTCCTTCCGGTAACCCGAGAGCTGCGTGATGTTAAGAAAAATAATGGGCACGTTTGACTTGCTGAATACTTCTCCGATCACCTCCATTATGCTTTTTCTTGAATCCGATCCCCAGTATGAAGGATCTTCGATCATTGTTGTTTCATTGTAACAGTTGCCAGCTTGATCCCCTCCCCAATCTATGCTCCTGCGCCAAACATAAGTTTCAAAATATTTGTTCCGACCAAACTTTAATGTTCCTCAAGAACCTGCGTAATGCTTTTTTGGGTGAATGGTGCTTTGTGAGTAGTCGTCGTACACTAGTCCACAGCGTGAGTAATTGTAGCTAAAGTCTACAATCTTCAATAACTAGATAACGAGACCAATTATATAGACTCTTGTCATTCCAAGGTTTAAGAAGGTTGATTAATATAGTCTTACTCTCACTTTTGGGAATAGTTGAAAATATGTGGGATATAGCGCTAGACTTATTTCTAAAATGGTTTCTCAAATATCCACCTTCAGATAAGGTGACTCACTTGATTTAAGTATTGTAGACACCATATCCGACAGCTAATGCCTTGCATCCCGATCAGTTTGTAGTCAGTTGCCTAATAAATCGAGAACTGAAGATACGTAACTCCTTTTCTCGTCAAGAGGGGTACATGGTCCGTCCGACCATGTAACATAGATTCGGTCAAAGTGTCTGGTCGAATATGTGTCCAAGTGTCAAATTAATTCGTCTAATTTGTAGAACACGTGACACGAGAAAGCATTTCTATTTTGGTAGTTTTTATTTATTTCTAAGGTAAAATGGTGTTTAATGAGACGCACATGATTTACTTGAGAACTTGTTTCATCTTAAAGTGATAACGAATTAAAAGGAACAATATGATAATGTTCTTAGTGCATATTATATGAAATCTGTCGGACACATATCTCATACTCATGTCCAGGTATCGAGTTTTCAACACCATTATTTCACGAATTCTAAGGAGTTCACGTAACATAGCCCTCGGATATTAGTCGTTATAATTGAATGAAAGTGATAGGAAGGAACCATGTAAAAATCTTCTTAATAAAGATCAGAGGCAGCATACTTACTTGGCATGAGAAGGAGACATGCTAGTGAAGAAGACCCTTGTTTTCTTGGGATCCATATTCTTCTTAACCCATCTCAACATACTCTTCATTCCCATTCGGTAAGCATCCTCTGTTGGCAGCTCCACTACATCTTTCACTTCATCATCAAATGACCCTTGCCTGTGTAGAGATGCGCAATCCATAAGATTTTTGACCAGGAAAAAAGAGAGGTAAGCAAAAAGCTGATAATCTTTTTTGGCAGGAGCAAGGCATTACAAGATCTTAAACTTCAAGCCAGTCATCCACCAAAGATAGGTATTGAACACCATAATATCAACTCCTTTCCAATGCTTTCCATGCTTGTTAATCGAACCTTTCCGAACCATCCTATCAGATACTCGATGTATGACTGCATCATCCGAGTTTGACTCAAGAAGGAATGGTGCCCAGTAGAATTCAATTGTTGCATTATAATCCTGAACAGAGAAGGTTTTACTTTAAGAATCTCAATTTATAAAAATCTGCATATGGGTCTCTCGAGATATGGGCCTAAACAACAGATATGTCTCACTTTCCGGTGTTCACTATACACAAGAGGAACTACCAAAAGGGGAAAGAAGAAAAAATAGAAATTAGCTCAGACATGTTACCTTGGCTGTGAAGACAGTTAGCGAACCAAAAGTTTCCATGGATTTGGCATGCTTTGGGATGATTGAATGGAGAAGGCAAATCAGGGATACGTACTGACCCCGGTTTAGCGAATCGCCAACAAACATCATCCGCTTCCCTCGGAGTGTTTCGAGCATTAATGTGGCATTGAAGCTGCAAAAGTTGTGATGTTTGTTTTGCATTAGATGCAGGTCACGGTGTCACTTTTCTTGTGTGGCATAACTGACATGCTCTTGTTGATTTTCACCGCATCGATCCATGATAATAAAATAATCGTTTTGTTTTTACTCGCCTTCATAGAAAGTCCTATACAGCTTCGCTTAGTTGGGCGAGGCTAAGTTCAGACCATTTTTTGTAAAATTCACATCCATATTGTTACCAAGTGATGAAAATGCCACTAATATATCCTTAAAAAATGTTATTTTCACCCCCTTACTTGCTTTTTATCTCTAGTGACAATAGCTATTCTTCTAGCGACAAATGAGGGGTGAAATATTAATGGTATACACATGAGCCTCTCACTATTTTATGCAACGAGTTTGAAGGTTTGATTATGGAAATAGAAGTGCGAATTGTTTGTCTTAAAGAAAGAACTGAATATGTTGACCTCATAGTCATCGACTTATATAGAAATAATGAGTTTTTCGTTTTAACACGCCGTCTTACATGTGACAAGACTTGTGGGCTCAAATTTTGGCGTGAATCGAATGAATTCTTTAGTTTGAATTGTCCCCAACACATCAGAAATGTAAAGCCAAGAAATCCTGCACACTTGGCCTTATAAGAATAAAATAGATGCTCTATATACTAATGTTGCCAAGTCGGTCTCTCCACGTTCATCAAAAGGAAAAAGGACAATGATATACAATAAACAGAAGACCAACCTTGGGAGAGAACAGCCATGTGGTTGCCATCTCCAATGCTGGTATTCCCTTTCTGGACGGCCGTGTTCCTGACAGGTCAACTGTGGCTGTATGTAGGGGCACTCCGATTCCTCGTAGAGCGGCCGAGTTGTCTCGTCCCTAACCCACTTCCCGCTGAACACGTCGCACCCCTTCTCGCTCTCCCCAATGGCAAACGGCAACTTTTCACTCTTCTTCTCTAACACCCAAAATGCGAAAGAAAAGAATCTTAGATTTCACTGGATACATCTTTTAACATCATAAAAAGCTCCTTACTCACTTTCTGTACACTAGGAAAAGAAGAAAAGATTTTCATGGAATTCTACATCTTAAAGAAAAAAACACCAAGGACGAGAATACATGTAAAGTTCACAAAAACGTGTTTCGGAGCAAAAAGTGTGTTCTTGTGAGGCGTTTTCTGTGAAACAAATGAGTTACGACACTTACTGGAGATGGGTGGGTGCTGATGGTGGTGGTGGCGGTTGGAGTCGTCGATCTGGCCGAAGATGCAGGTGAAGTCCTCGCCGTAGAGGACGGTGACGAAGACTATGAAAGCTAGTAAGGTGAAGAGGTAAGGAGAGAGACGGGCCTTTCTTAGGACGGAAGATGGAGCAGGTGGCTTCATGTGTTTGTGAGAGACCAAAGGTCTCTTTTAGTTATGGTTTGGGTCTGGAGTTGATGAGAGGGTGCTGCGGCATGTGATTTTTGAAAAGATATATACAGGAAGAGAACAGGTTCCAGAAGTCAAAGAAATCTTTTTTTTTTACCAAGGATAATGGAGATGGTACGATGGAGGGTTTAATTACCGAGTTGTTGATATTGTATCGTCCACACTTATTCATGCACGTGGTACAATTGTTAACGTCTAGTAATTCTTTTTATCGCTAGTGAGGACATTAATTTTCTCGCGACAAGCCTGCTTCATATGACTTGGTGAAAAATCAAGTGATAATAAATTCACACATTCTTGTCACAGAATTACACTTATATCTCTGAAGTTAGGATATAATTACAGGCGAGGACAATAATTTAGACAAATTACACATATGTTAGTTAACCAAGCAGAATCTTAAAAATCCTAACGGTTTTAATGAAAATACTATATTGCCCCTAAGCTGGAATCTTATTTTTTTTAATGTCATTATTATATCTTATTTTTAATGTCATTAATGATATTACTCTTCTTCAACCCCAACCCCCCCACCCCTCCCCCGCCAATATCACCCTACCCCCCCACGACCCCAACCTCATTTCTGTCTCAAACTCCTCGCAGCACCCCTTCGCAGTCTGCCTCCCCGTCGCCACACCCACCCTCCCCCTTCCCGTCGCCGACCCCACCCTCCCCCTTCCTCGTCACTGCAACGCCGCACCTCCCGCCGCAAAGCCCCACAGCACCACTTCGCGGTCTGCCTCCCCGTCGCCACACCCACCCTCCCCCTTCCCCTTCCCCGTCACCGTACCCACCCTCCCCCTTCCCCGTCACCGCAATGTCGCACCTCCCTCCGCAAAGATATTTGACAGTCGCCGATGTCGCCAAAAAGGCTGTAGGACCAAGTGAGGGAGATGAGGCCTAGTTCAGTGTGGCAGAGGCAGATGATTAGGTTTGGATTGCCGAGAGTTGGTGCCGGCAATGGCGGCGGCGTGGCCGCTTTTGTGGGGATTGCAAACAAAACCCTAATTTGCAAATTAGGGTTTCAACAAAACCCCAATTTGCAAATTCGGGTTTCAACAAAATCCTAATTTGCAAGGTGATACATTGTGACTTGAGAAATTTTTAATTTTGATGAAATGGACTGCAAATTGAGAAATTTTTAAATAGGGAACAAATCAATTTTAGGGTTTTAAAACCCTACTCTTCAAATTAAGGCTGAAATCAAAGATTAAAATTTTAAAAAATATTCAGTATATACAGTACAAGGAGTAGTATCGTCATTTTAAAAATATGTATTGCTGATATCATTTAAAAAATACACTTTTTGGACGGAACTCTGACGAATGGACACGGCTAATACATTTTAAAAGTGTTTGGTCACAGAATGTTACATATTAAAATTTAGTATCCTTGACTGTAATTACACCCTAATCTCAAAGATATTTGTGTAATTTTGCCCAATAATGAAACATGTCACTCCGAATTCTTTATGTCTAAAAAAAATGAGTGAATTTTAAGTTATTGTTGGCTGTCTTAAATGTTCTTTCAGTCTTCAAACATGAAAACTCGAGTTCCATGATTCTATCTCGTTCTCTGACTTCTTTAATTAATTTAAAGTGCAACTTTCGTTTCATATTTGGATGTGATTAAGGGCAAAGATGTAACATCAAGACAATTTATTGTTCATTTGAGCAAACTATCAAACGCAAAAATTTTGTTTGGATTAATCCAAACAATGAAACGCGACCTCATTTTGCAATTTAAAGGTTAAAATTTTGTTGTTGGTGCACATTTTTTTAGCAAAAATTAAAGGCGTAAAAAAGCATAATAGAAAACGGTTCAAACGAAATATACTACAAGAATCCTTCTTGTTTCTCAAAGGTGGATCGTGGTAGTAATGAAGTGTAGTGGGTAATGCTATGGATAGTGGTGAGGGAAGCAATCATGTCGCTTGGCTTCTAAGCTAAGAGTGGTTGTGAAAGATGGCATATCATTTCCATCACTTTCTGCTTAATGATTATACTTTTTTCTACACAAAATTGGTGGGAAAAAAAATGACTAATCTAGAGGGATTTAGGTGGAGAGTGATCGAGACTTCTGGTAGAATTTCAACTTCATGTAGTTGCTACTAGCTGGTATCCATGTCTCTACTCCAACCTTTAACCAAGAATGGAATGGAACAGTTGAGAATCAGCTAAAAGGGCCATGTTTGCGTTTGGATAATCCAAACGCGTTTCCTTCTTTCTTTAACCTTCTGATTGGACTGATGTTCATGATCTAGTCTTTTCGAGGAAAGGGGAAGGGGGGGGGGGGGGGGAATAAAAAAACATTATCGAACAAGGCCTCAGTGTCTCTAATCTGTTTCTTTCCCCACGGAAAATATGCGGCCATCCATGGATGTGAGTTATGCTACCAAAAAAAAATGGTAACCCTTTACTAACACCTTTGAATAATAATGCAGTAATATTGGTTGTCACCAATGCTTGAGGGTCATCTCAATGCACATTTAGCGACACATGCTTCTCTCAAAATCGTTTAGGCAACAATTACTTGTCAGCAAGAGATTACCATGTTGTTGCCAAATGTGTACTGGACCTCCACCTCCCATGCACCGGACATGAGCCAGCTCCAGATCGATAGAAACTACTTAAAAATTTATCGACATTTTTGCAAGCAGCACTCTTTTAGTGTTAGCAAATAAAAGTCACTAAAGACATTTAACAACTATAGATTATCGCTATACAGGAGATCATAACTATCTTCTCATGACCCAGCAGCATACAGAACTTTTCCTATCTTTTATATCAGGACTTTTGGACAAATTTTAAAGTCAGTCAATAGGTTATTTTAGGGCTAGGTATTTCCTTCGGGCACATGTCCAGGTACCAAATAGTAACCTATGTACTTGGATTCACGTAGAGAGAAGTTATCGACGTCCCGTGTATTATCGAGGGACCAACGCCTCACATCAAAAGCTTCGGCAATCTAACGACTCTTACCAATATCTCACCAACTTTGTTTGTTAATTGCTTTCCCAGCTGTTCTCAAAACAGCTGACAATGCTGCTGCCAGCTTGTTACTTGTATTCTAGCGGTATACTACAGATTATGGGTAACCTCTACAAGGAGGAATACCCTGCTTTGGGTTACCATGGAAGCCGAAATTTGCACGTTCAGGTAGTTGCCAGCTTTGTGTGCATCGGCTGTCAACTTAGTGACCGGACGCATTTCTTATGGCATATAACCTTTCAAGAATCTGCACAATGGTGCAAAGGTTACAATCTCTGCACTTGCGGAGGCACCACAGTGGTCTTACTATTGGACATACAGGGGTCAACCTGGCCAGTGGTAGGCTGAAGCAGATCCCATGTTGAAGCCAAAATTACGGCAGGGGCGCGCTTTCATCGTAAAGTGAAGCATCTGGCATTTGCCGCTACAAACAACCGTCGCTCTTTTAGCTACGACAAAATTGTCCATAAGCAGGGGTTCGAACTCCTCCCCACTCTAAGAGATTTAAACAGAGACACTGGTATATGAGTGCATCAGACATGATAGAACCAGATACAATAAAAACAGCAAAAGCGCAGATACTAGAAACAGGCCGTGTGAATGTCCAAGTTCCACTCACGAAAGCTAAATCACAAGCTCAAAGCAAACACTTCACATTGCTAAAAAGACTTGACCTTTATTTCTCCTGACTACCATATTTGTTAAATCCCATGTATGAATGTTGTAGATGATTGCGTCAGACAAGAATAAAAAATTAATACGAATGTGTTGTCAGGTCAGACGAGAATAAAAAATCAGAACAAATATGTTGTCAGATAAGAATGCCCGGACAAAAAGCGCCCATGCTGTGGTGATGTGTAGCAAGAAAGCTATTGCTGGATTCGGCCAAGGATTTTCAAAATCTGCTTCCATGAAGCAAGCACCGACTGACTGAAGGTTACGAATCACAAAACTGAATATGAATGCAGTTGCTTGTGAAGAGCTGAGACGGCTGAAAGATATTTTACCGGGGGAATCTGATTGAAGAGGCTGCTCAAAAGTTGACAGGAGAATATGAGGCTCGGTAACCTTCGGAAGGTCCTCTAAATCTTCGGATTAAAGACAATGATAAACTCTGCAGAAAAGGAAGTAGAGTTTTGGAATTTGCCCTAAGACATAATATCCATCAATGACATGTAAAGAAAGAAGGGAGCATCGATTTTCACACCCTATATGCTTTTCGACACCCTCAACTTGTCGCTAAAGGTGCATTAATGACAAAACATAGATGCTTTCTAGACGAATGAAGGTGTGATAGGGTGTAGAAATAGACATTCCCAAAAAAGAACCCTAACGAGGTAGCAAAGGGACCATTGCAAATGCTGAATCATTTGTGACCTAGGCTAAATTGTGCTGGTATAACTTCTATGGGAATTACTAGGAGACAAAAGGAGGGATTACGATCAAGATTCATATATAGAAAGGATGTCGTTGGTTTTTCTGTGTAGGTAATTTTCCGTTGTAAGTTATGACGGTAGACTCCACAAAGTGGCACCCCTGCGTGCTATGTTTCTTCATATAAAAAGAGTACATGAGCTAGATTGGTTGCCATCAAGTTAACCTACTTTTATGCCAGGTTCAACTGTTCAATTCCATGTCAGATGCAGTCACCTACTTTAAACTCTCCTTGCTTCTTGGAATATACATGGTAGAAGTGTCGTTAAGACTAAGGAAATTCAATTAGATTGGGAGTTATATTGCTCCTTTGCATGAGAAAAGCAGATCATATATGAACCCCGGCTGGGGGGGGGGGGGGGGATGAGGGGATGTTGAGGATGGGGTTGCATTGCAACACATGCTTCTGGCCCATCAAATGACATTGAAGGAGAAAAGAAATACTGTACGTACAGAAACTTGAAGGAATACCTTTACTCTATGTGGTAAGCTAGCCCAGAATTCCAAGTTCGGAATAATCTGAAGATTGAGACAAGAAGTTGTATAAGAAAGTTAATCTCAACACAGACAACACTACGTGAACCATGGTGGTCAAAATATGTGTCGCAATCCATAAAGCAATGCATACTATACAGAAGGCTTAATTCTATATTGCTCCCTCTGCTATTCGGGTCAAACACACTATACCCTCAAATATTTATTTTTTACAACTCACCCATAGGTTATCATCGCCTTTTTTCTGTCTTCCCCTCTCTTTAACAAGCTTAAGTCCGATAATATTCAGCACGAAAGCTATGATGACCAAAGAAAGGTGAAGTTCATGCATAGACTGAGGGTGGCCCTGTGCAAGGGGCTTCTACCATGGTCTAGGGAGGGGATGCATTGGTCTTCCGAACCCTGAAATCCAGGAAATTATTTAGCAACCTCCGTACACATATCTCTGAACCCTTAATTTGTGAATGAGAGCGAAGTTGTGGTCCAGACAAGCATCGTCAGCATTGGCATGTACTTGGAACGCCAATGCACCTAGCCTAAAATGCCTTGGGGCTCAGGCAACAGGGTGCACCCGGCCTTGGAAACAGACAGAAGCATTTCTCAGCTCCGAAGAAACTTTGTATGTATTATAGTATAACAGGTGAGTGGGAAAAACGGGTAGCCTGTCGATTATAAAGCAGATGAATGTTTAAAGACCTTGAAATGATGAACTAAACAGAACAGTATTAATTGCAATTTGCAATCAAGGGCTGTGAAAGCTAAGGTTGTCAATTGTCATTTAACCAAGCATGAATATTAATCAAAACGAGCTGACCAATTGAAATTTTCAACCTGAATTCAGAAAGCACAAAAATGACTCTGATCAAATGAATAAATTATATTGTAAATCCAATCTGATTAAGATATGAGTCCACTTAATGTATCACACCAATCTTTTTGCACCCACGCTTGAAGCTAGCCCAACGAAATAAAGCAGGGTGCATTTCTCAGCTCTGCAGAAATTCTTATTAAGTATAAGCCGGTGGTGAACCAAAGGTTGTAAATGCACATGAATCCAACTAAAAACAAACTGATTGTAGTCTGCTGAAGTGTAAACGAGCTAAAATCCAGTTAACAATATTGTTAAAACACATATTTTGAAATAGAGGCATGTCCATTGGCGACTAACGTAATTGAGAATAAATGATGTATAGTAACACTGCATTTAACTGAAATTAGCTTCGAGTTCTACATGTAATCAGGTTCATAATCAGGCAGCATTGTTCATTCTCCATTGTTTTCGAACTGGATTCACAGTCGGATCTACCCAGACCAACACCATGTTCCACGCATTAAGCTTCTTCATTCATAGCTTGACCAATTATATACTTGGTTTAGATCATTTAGCTTTATTAGTTAAATCTGGATATCTGGTAAAGACAAGGCCACGATACTTGTCTAAAAATGCGAGTACATATGCTGCACAAATGACCTACGATGTTGCAACACTATGATCACGAGTAAACAAGATAGTCTTTATCTGGTTACCTGTTTAATTTGATAAGTGAGAACAGCCGTCTCAACAAAATCTAAGAATGAGAAATTCAAAAATTGAGATAGAAAACATACGTCTATACCGTGAATGCCAAGGTAGAAGAAGCGATATACCGTGCCAGCCAGCAAATAGCCTCCAAAGAGGCACAAAGTTCTGAAAACCAGAAAAGTCACTCAGTAGAGATAATTCCTTAGGAGCTCTAGTGGGCAATTGGATGTCATTTAAGACAAAATAACCCGGGGCTAAAAATGAAACCCATACAAGGTCATGATGCCACCAAACCAGCCCCATCCATTCCCATGAGCAGATACAATTCTTGCACAACCTGAAGGATGCCTTAGTTGTGTGGCCTGTATGAAACAAAGTGTGAAGTCTCAAACCATTGCACCATGCAATAGAAATCTATCATCCACATCTTAAAATTTGGAAAAATTTGACCAGACTAAAAGCACTGTAAGTTCTCAGATTTTAAGTGTTTTGTTATCAAAAGACTGGTCAACTAAAAGTCCCAAAAAGCAATTTTCATCCGTCATCTGGAATGCCGTAATATTACTTGGGGCCCAAAATTCAACCCAAAAAAAGTTCGTCCAATAAGGGAACAAAACTGTAGAGTCCCAAAATCAGAGTCCTACAATTTTTGTCAGGCACTTGGCATGCCCCAATCTTATAGTATCAGGTGCTCTTTGTTGCGATTTAGGCCAACATTTGATCGCAAAAAAGTCCGTCCAATCTTGGACAAACTGTCCGATTCCCAAAATAAGGGTCCAGGACGACAAATTCTGTCTGACACCCAGCACGCCTTAATCTAACAACATAAGGTCCCCCGAAATTTTGGGCACAACGCTTTACCAAAAAAAAGTTCGTCTAATAAGGGGGCAAAAGCATCCGAATCCAAAGATTAAGGTCCTGGATGATAATTTTCATCCGGCACTTGCCTTGCTCCAATCTTAAACGGTAACAAGAGTTGCCTTTGGGGCCCAAAATCAAACAGAAAATTTTGTGTCTGATCCAGAGGCAAACTGTCCGAGTCTCAAATTAGAAGTGTTGGTCAAGTATTTTCTTCTGACACCTGGCAAACTCAAATCTTATAGCATAAACTCCAGAGTTGTATTTTGGGACGAGATTTTGACCCGAAAAAAGTTCGTCTAGTCAGGGGGAAAAAACCAACCCAGTCCTTATATTAGGGTCTCAAACGACAATTTTCAGCCGACACCTAGCACACCCTAATCTTACCACATCACATTAGCATAGTTGTGTTCTGGGCCCAAATTTGACTTGGTAAAAGATCATCTGATATGGGGGTAAAACCGTTCGAGTACCCAAATCAAAGTCTCAAACGATTTGAGTTTGACACCTGGCATGCTTTAATCTTTTAGCATCACATTTCCTGAATTTCATATTGAGCCCACAATTTGACATAGAAATGTTTACCCCTCTGATTCCCGAAATTAGGGTGCCCGGACAAAAGTTTTTGTCCTGCCTTAGTACCCACAAATCTTATAACATCAGGTTCCTAGATCAGCATTTTAGGCCGAAATTTTGACCCAAAAAAAGTTGGTGTAATCTGGGGGTAAAATCGTCGGAGTTCCAAAATAAGGATCCTAGGTGACAATTTTCGTCCGGCACCTAGCGAACCTAAATCTTACAGCATCAGGTTCCTTAAAATTGCGTTTCATCCAAAAGTTTGATCGGGAAAAAAATTCGTCAGGCCTGGGGGCAAAACAGTTGTCCTGAAATAAAGTGTGTGGAGGAAAATTTCGTCCGGCACCTAGCATGTCCTAATCTTCCAACATCAGGCACCAGAGTCGTATTTTGGACCCAAAATTTGACCAGAAAAATGTTCATTTAATATGAAGACAAAACCGTTAGTCCTGAAATATGGTTCATACACGATAATTTTCTTCCTGCACCTAGCACGCCCTTATGTAACAGCGTAGGGTCCCCAGAGTTGGGCTTTGGGCCCAAAGATTGACTAGAAAAAAAGTTCAGCCAATTTAGGGGTGTCCGAGTCTAGAAATAAAGATCCCGGATGAGCAAGCCTTATTTAATAACATCAGATCCCCAAAGTTGTGCTTTGGACCCCAAATTTGACAAGAAAAAGAACACCAATTTGGGCACAAAATAGTCCTACTTCAGGAACCAAGCACGCCCTATCAACAGGTTCCTACAGTTACATTCCGGGCCTATAATTAAATCGAAAATAAAAAAGCTGATCGGATCTACGGACAAAACAGGCCGAGTCTTGAAATTCGAGACTCGGATGATAATTTTCATCAGGACCTGCTACGCCTATCCTAAAGCATGAGGTCCAAGAGTTGCATTTTGGATGAAATTTAATCCAAAAAAGCTCATCCCATCGGGAGGCAAAGTTGTCTTTTCTGTGATTTAGGGTTCGAACGACAATATTCATCCACCAACTGGGCACACCCTAATCTAATAGCAACAGGTCTCCAAAATTACATATTGGTACCAATATTAGACCAAAAAAAAGTTCATCGGATCTAGGAGCAAAACTTTGAAGTCATGGAATAAGGTCCCGGATGACACTTATGTTTGGCACCTGTCACGCCGCGCTATTCGTGAAGCATCATGTCCCAAAGTTGCGTTGTGGGTAAAAAATTAATATCAAGAAAAGTTTGTCCAATTGGGAAAAACCGTTGAAAGTGCCGGAATATGGGTCCTCTGTGACAATTTTGGCACTAATCTACCATCAAAATCTGAGAGTAGCTTTTCATGCCCAAACTTCAATTAAAAAAATTTTTGCAATCCAGAGGCCAAAAAGTCCAAGTCTCGAAGTTCGGGTCCCAGATGATAATTTATGTCCAGAATTTGCCACACCCTAATCTTGCACTAAGAAGTCCCCAGTGTTGCATTTTGGGCCCAAAAATTGACCGAAAAATATTCCTACAATATGTGGGCAAAACTATCCTAAGTCCCAAAATAAAGGTCCTGGACGACAATTTACGTCTGGCACCTCAGACAACCTAATCTTATAGCATAAGATCTTCAAAGTTGCATTTTGGGCCCAAAATTTGATCGAACAAAAGTCCGTCTAGTCTGGAGGCAACAGAGTCCAAATCCCAAAAATTAGGTCTCAGACAATAATTTTCGTCCAGCACCTACCACGTCCTAATCTTATGATATCGGGTCCCATATTTAAATTTTAGGCCCAAAATTAACCGACAAACAGTTCCTCTCTTTCTTCTCAAATGCTACAGCCCTTTGCCCATCCTATTTCATACATCAAGAAAATATAAAAATGTTAAAGCACCATCAACCTTAACATAAATTCATTTGGTCATCAATTTTAATCAGACACATATCAGCAATCAAGTATTTGAAGCATGTCATGTGGTTCACTTTAGTCAAAAAAGAAGGTTGCCAATGGGTCACACAAATCAAGTCCACCATCACGCAAAGAAGAATCCGGGTCCCACAAGAAGCTTCAGGAGGTAATTATTGACACGTACAGGGGTATCCTTCTATTGGGCAATTGCCTTCTACTTAATGGTAATTGGATAGATTGCATACGACCTAAGCGCGGATTCCAGTGCGGGTGCAGATGCGATACGGGTGCCGGTACGCGGATACGTCATTTTCTCAAAAAATAGGATAAGGGTGCTGCAGGGATACGGCAAAAATTTATTAACATGTATTATTTGTATATAACAAAAATAACGTTATTTTAGACAAAAAAATAAGATATTTTTTTAATTTGGTGGGCTACTTTAGAAATATTGAAAGTGCATAGCCAAGTATGACAAAGTTCGTAGAAGTTGTATTGTTTTTTCTAAGAGTAGTGGGGCTATTTTGAAAGATTGTCAATAGAGCTGGGAGTTAAACATAACAAACATGAAGTTTCATAAAAACCCTATCCCTATCTTATAACACAGCCGTCACAGACATAGAAAACATCGACAGCAAGGAGTGGCCATCGCCTCTCCTACCAGAAGTCCCTTGCCGGTCACCTCTCCCGCCGGAAGTCCCTCGCCGGTTGCCTCTCCTGCCGGAAGACCCTCGACACTCCGGCAGAGTTATTTCTTCTCTTCTCCTTCTTCTCTTTCTTTCTCTCCTTCTGCTCTTCTCCTTCTCTTTCTTCTTCTTCTACTCTCTACCAAAAAACCCTGGGTGCATGTCCGAGCAGCAACTAGATCCAGAAAAATTAATTGGAAAAAAAAAATTACTTTCGGACACGCACCCAGTGCGCACCCGACGAGCACCTGGTGCTGGTGCTTCTTCCAGATTGCCACACCGGTGCTTCATAGCATACGACATAGAGTACATGGCTACAACTACTTAAGGAACCTAGGAAACAACTCTGATGTTACAATAATGACGCAACTAAAATTTCAAAAAATATCGTTGCTCGGCCATAGCCTCTTTATGTTTTGGTACACACAAGTGTGTGCGAACGTACAAGGTCTTCTTGATATAAGAAGATAGGAAGAGCCTTATTTACAACGTTCTGAAAAAGGAACTACAAGGAGCCACGCATGTAACATGTTTATTTGTGAAAGAAACCATTTTATGCCATCTTATCAAAAAAACCATCCGTGTATAAGCTAAGCACATAGGATACAAAATACATCCAAAGCCCAAAATCTAAAGGCAAAGGAGTCGTCACAGATATTGTAACATACACGACCATACTTAAACTTGGACTTTTCTTAGGCAATATTAACCACTCTTACAATAACTACATCAAAATTAACTATTCTGAACGTCTATAGATATGTAGCCCCAAGTGTATGTTGCTAGCACACCCACAAATCAATCATCACATGATGTAAACGCCTACTACCGAGCAACAAAATGGAAATTTGAAGAAACTCAAACACTTACATAACCACAAATCCCGACTTTCTCCAGCGTCTGGGGTCCCTGTAGAAGTTACGTAGGGAGGAGATTACAGGTCGTAGAGTCAAGTATGGGGGGAAACCACAATATATTATCCAAGAATGTGAGGAACATGCTCTTACCTGAACTCCATCTAAATCACAGAGAACAGACACAGAGATTGAGCAATTATACACGGGGCTTCTATTTGACATTACAACTACAACACCCATATGGGGTCTCCTTGTATCTGCCATAACATGAATCAAATATCAGAATGTTACGGTGCATAACATAAACTAGCATTGTCACATGTAATCTTCATCAGAACATAAATTCCCCGGCGATGCACATGATATCAGTAGGCTATAACAAGCACATCAACAGCCAAATTTATAATGTCAAAATAGCGAGCAAAGGCAGACCATCAAGAATAAGCAACAGGGAACTTTGTTTTCAAAGTGGAGAAGTCATAATAGTGATGTTACCAATGAGATTGATACTCATGCTTGTCGCAAACCCAACAGTCCTACACACGTGATAACCTGCATATCACATAATCCCCAATTAGCAAATAATAGTAGTGCATAGATGATAGCCTGCATATATCACATGTGATCTATATAGCAGCATAACAACAAGGCTTCCAATTTACCTACTGCACTAGTGGACTGAATCGTCGGCTGCCAGCCCTTCCTCTCTGATCTGAAAGACTATTCTACAGCTTTGTTATAATGAGCAGCACAACAAGCATGCTTCTCACAGCAGCAAAGCGTACAGATCTTTCCCAATGGTTTCAGGACAACTCACTGAAGCAACCCCCCCGCACATGGATCCCACGCCCAACCTAGCCCCTCCTTGTCCAAACAGGTCGTATCCTCCTAGTGGTACTTCCACAATCAGATTGGTACACCAAAAGCCAACACAACTTGGTTCAGTCCAAAACCCTTGTTATGCACTTCTCTTCTTCTCGATTAGTTTTAACATGCAAAATCACATACCACCTAAATGTAATTGCACTATTCAGATTATCGACTAAAGTGAACTGAAGAAGATAACATCCCTCCCTCCTTTCAGCTGAATACTCTCCATCCAATCTTGAATAATTTGCTTCGGGTTATATCTCACCACATTCTCTCAAATAATTTTAAACTTAAACGAATCACACTTTCACCGCTAAACTATACCCGCTACAATGCGATTATTATTATATAAAAATGGAAGAGTTAAACCGTCATATCAAATGCCCAACAAAATTTTAAGAATGTTTACCTCCTATGCTGTTAGCAACCAGTGCACTGCATCCCATACCACAACGTGATGGACCCCCACAGTCCTACAGGATTAAAAACAATATCAGATCAAAGGAAATTAGTTCTAAGCAGTTGTTGGTGAAAGAATATCAACTTGTTTTAATAAGATAATCTTGTTTTTCAGTTCTATAAGTAATCTAATATTCAGAAAAACCGCCAAAACGGGCCAAAACCCGAACCCCATCCCCCCGCCAAAAAAAAAAGAAAACGACGACTAGACGAAAAAAGGGCCTGAACCCTTGAAACTGATAACTCAAAATGCAAAGAAAAAGAAGATCAAATGCCAGACCAGCAGTAGTAAGTTTTTTCCGACACAAATAGGTGCCATCACCCAAGGCTCCCCCCAACAGCTCACAGCTCCAAACAGTTCCTGGCACCACCCTCACACCCATCTCAAAGTTCCACTCATACCAGACACATCCTATATAAATTATGTTTATTTACCATATATCGTCTCAAACAACTTTGCTATCTCTCTTGCTCCTTTTAATAGTGGTGGCAGTGGGGGGGATCCATACGAGGATGCCTAAACGATGTAAACTAATAACCATATACTATCCCTCTAAAATAAAAGTTAGGAACTGCCCATCACGTAATAATATTTTTATTCTTATCTAAACTGGAAATTAGGAAGTAACCTCCGTGCTAGGTTGTCTATCCTTTAGCAACAGGATTCTCCAACAACATTTTTTCACTTCAGCCGTCTTATCTGTCTTCATGTGCAACTTCCTTCAATGTTCCTGACACCATTAGTCGATTACTAAAAAAATATGCTTCCACATCCTAAAAATATGCTTTGAATTTCGGGCAATAACCTCAGTTTCTTTAGCATCTATTTTCGTATATTAAGAGGTAAATACAGTTCATAATGTCTCTGTTTCATAATTTTTTCCCGCTTTGAATATTTGCCTTGTATAATTCAACCATCTAAACTTCAAATTAAACTTAAATAGTAATTGCAAAAGCAAACAAGCATTATTTGATAAGTCAAGCTAGGGCAAAAACAGAGTAAAGTCAATATTTACTTATTCAAATTTTTATCCAGAAATTAACATAAAATCAAAGTGGACAAAAAATATGAGAATATGGGAGTAATAATTTACTAATAGCCCCTCAGCCAATGTTGACAAAACAACCAGACATGCTTGCGAGAGGAACTACAAAGTACCCGTCTTCGCTGAGGACGCCATGGGGGAACTTCGAGCTGGGGGAGGCCAAGCTGTAATTGTAGAGCTTTTTGTGGTCAACGATACTGAACTCGCAAGACGCGGACACTGAGTTCAGGCTGACTCGGTGGAGAATCGTTACCGCGACGAGGACAAGGAGGCGGGCCGTGAGGGAATTGCCACCAATAGTCATTCCTTTTGCGTCAATTTCATGACCAAATTGTGGGGTGATACGTGAAGAGCGTAATCCTAGGAGCTGGGAGAGGATTGTGAGGCGCGAGTGAATCCAAATGCAGGGAAGGCCAGCCGCCGATGTCTACAATGAAGGAAACTTCATCGTTTCCACTCCAGTTCCAGGTCATATTGGCAAACGGCGCCGTCCTGGTGAAAATCTACTTGATTTATTCCATATATCCTATGTACTTGAAAACTAAAAAATCTTAAAAATTAATTTTATTTTATAATACTCGGTATATTATTTGAGGTTACGAAATAGTCGTTAACATCCCCTCGACTTTCATAATACTACTTGTCGGTTCATAATCGGTAGAATTCATATCGTTTATATCTCTTTATCATGACATCGTGTGCATGTGTGTGTGTGTATTGTATGCGGATCGAACTCCACACCAATTCACCCAACACCATTACCATCGTGATTCCCATTCGATCACCCCACCACATATTTGGTGTACCTTAGCAACCTTTTTTTCTTAAATTATCATCACCATTGGCTTCCATTACACTCACTTGACAAACGAATAAATAACGCAACTTTTAAATTGTCAGTTGTTATCATGTGAACTAAAGCATATGAACCAAATTGCCATTTCTGACATGCCTTCCCTCTCACGTTTTGCTTCATCATCGTCTTAGGGCTTTGAATTGTGGTTGCTAGATCGAGTTGACTGAGAGAAAGGCAGGAAAACTTCATCGATGTAACCATCGCTGCAATGTTCCTTGATTGTGATCCCTTTACATGGATCAGAATTACCAGATTTTACTTATCACTGTTATGCTTACTACTTTCAAAGCATCTCTGTGTAGAACAAAAAGTCACCCCTTCTCCAACTTATCAAAACAAGAAAAAAGCCACCGCTAACATAGCAAACGGCAGAAAGTAGCAAACCATCAAGTGTTAAGAATGCAAAATGAGCTCGGATCAATGTATGTTGGTATACAACTTATCAAATCCTTCTCCTCCTCTCCAATCGTTGGTTGCACAAGGTGGTCTAGTCCCCTTCTACAGAAAATTAAGCAAATTCCGTTCACATCCATATCCATTACCATTACCATACAATAGGCTAACGGCCAGAGAAGTTAAAATTGCCTATGGTTAATAAAGGGAGTTCAGGACTTCATCGATGTAACCGCCGACCTTACATTACTATCTTACACGCAGCTTCGGCCTACATGTAGCACCTTAAGCAGCAACCAAAGGAGCATCACACCATCCAACATACATTTGAGTCTTAGGCTAAGCTGCGGCAGCTTGCGAGGGTCTGTGTACCTAGCCAGGCTTATTCGCATAAAATACACCTGGGTGGGGGTGGTTTGAACATTTCCTACCACTTAAGGCAAAAAGGAACCAAAAGCATTCTCTTAAATATAAATTCAGCTCCACACATTTTGGGACGTAAGCAAATCGGACGAGAGAGAGGGAGGGGGGAGGGGGGAGAGAGTAACACCGGTTATCATCAGGTGCAGTACTAAATGATGCATATCATATCTAATGCTGCAACTCTCGATGTAACAAGTGGAACCTGAAGAGTACTCACCGTGCAGTCAAGGCATGTAGGTCGGTCGTGGTTGAAGATCATCCCATCACACAGCTGTTCCATACAAATGAAGATAATAAATAAACTTCAAGTGGCATTGTGCCAAGTCGAAATTCATAAAATGCTCTTTCAATATTCTTTACAAAACAAATGGCAGTTTAGTAAACTATATCCTCGCGCTTGGCTCTCCTTGTTCTTAAGTCTTAACGGAAGACAGTAAGGAAAAACCATAAAAAGCCACAAACCAGCTAGCTTGTTCTTTGCAGTTTGTCTTTTGCTATCTTGTCAGCGCAAAAGACACTGTAGTCTATAGTGCTTTAGGTTAAAAATATAGACCTAACACCTTGGATGCAAGATTCAGCAGGAAAATTGAAACAACAAACCATAAAAAAATCAAACAAAACAATGTGTAACATCGTAGAGCCAACCTGAAACCAGAGCACCGTCCCATTACCCGCCACTTTGTAGAACCTGAATAAATTATTAAAAGAAGAAATACTACACTAATTAGAACCATACCCAATTCGCATCCGCCAACCAAAGTGATAGTTCCGAAAAGTGAACCAAAAAAAAAACTTCTGACATTACTCAAAAATCTCATACCACCAGTGAATTTCGGGCAATAACCTCAGTTTCTTTAGCATCTATTTTCGTATATTAAGAGGTAAATACAGTTCATAATGTCTCTGTTTCATAATTTTTTCCCGCTTTGAATATTTGCCTTGTATAATTCAACCATCTAAACTTCAAATTAAACTTAAATAGTAATTGCAAAAGCAAACAAGCATTATTTGATAAGTCAAGCTAGGGCAAAAACAGAGTAAAGTCAATATTTACTTATTCAAATTTTTATCCAGAAATTAACATAAAATCAAAGTGGACAAAAAATATGAGAATATGGGAGTAATAATTTACTAATAGCCCCTCAGCCAATGTTGACAAAACAACCAGACATGCTTGCGAGAGGAACTACAAAGTACCCGTCTTCGCTGAGGACGCCATGGGGGAACTTCGAGCTGGGGGAGGCCAAGCTGTAATTGTAGAGCTTTTTGTGGTCAACGATACTGAACTCGCAAGACGCGGACACTGAGTTCAGGCTGACTCGGTGGAGAATCGTTACCGCGACGAGGACAAGGAGGCGGGCCGTGAGGGAATTGCCACCAATAGTCATTCCTTTTGCGTCAATTTCATGACCAAATTGTGGGGTGATACGTGAAGAGCGTAATCCTAGGAGCTGGGAGAGGATTGTGAGGCGCGAGTGAATCCAAATGCAGGGAAGGCCAGCCGCCGATGTCTACAATGAAGGAAACTTCATCGTTTCCACTCCAGTTCCAGGTCATATTGGCAAACGGCGCCGTCCTGGTGAAAATCTACTTGATTTATTCCATATATCCTATGTACTTGAAAACTAAAAAATCTTAAAAATTAATTTTATTTTATAATACTCGGTATATTATTTGAGGTTACGAAATAGTCGTTAACATCCCCTCGACTTTCATAATACTACTTGTCGGTTCATAATCGGTAGAATTCATATCGTTTATATCTCTTTATCATGACATCGTGTGCATGTGTGTGTGTGTATTGTATGCGGATCGAACTCCACACCAATTCACCCAACACCATTACCATCGTGATTCCCATTCGATCACCCCACCACATATTTGGTGTACCTTAGCAACCTTTTTTTCTTAAATTATCATCACCATTGGCTTCCATTACACTCACTTGACAAACGAATAAATAACGCAACTTTTAAATTGTCAGTTGTTATCATGTGAACTAAAGCATATGAACCAAATTGCCATTTCTGACATGCCTTCCCTCTCACGTTTTGCTTCATCATCGTCTTAGGGCTTTGAATTGTGGTTGCTAGATCGAGTTGACTGAGAGAAAGGCAGGAAAACAACATAGAAAAGTGATTGATGATTTATAAGTAAAATCATTATATGGGTACATTCATCTTTTCCTTCAAAACATTATAGTCGTTTACCGACCTCCTTTGTAGGCCTAACCATACCCTAGTTGATTGACGACCTTGAATCATAAGGTAATTCACAACAACGAGTCTCGCCAGAAGACAACGAGCATCTGGATCTGAACATCCTTCTTTGGAATCATTCTTTTGGGTTAATTTGTGCATTTCGTTCGGTCGAATGACATATTTGGTAGTTTACATAGTCATTTGAATTAAACACACGTTTTAAAAGGACGATAGATTTTAAGGATATACGTGTCAAATAAGATACATTTGCATCGACAATATAAGGACTTTTTGTTAATTGTTGTACTTTTCTAAACTTATTATATCTTTAGTCATGAGATTACAAGCATTATGCACACAGGATGGCATTTTCAAAACCAAAAAAAAAAAAACTGTTCAAGGGCCAATAAATCTATGCACCTCATAATTCCACTCCTCTTAAAACTTGGATGCGTTAACTCAGGAAACGAAAATGTGCTACCATTAAGTCATTATAATTTGTGATGATCAATTTTTCATTGCGTCTCGTTAGAGAAGTCTTTTCTTCAAAAGGATTAGTCAAATATATTTTATCAAGATTATTAACATACCTTGTAAGTGTAATAAGTAACTCATTCAAGTTATAGGTGAGACAAAGAGTTCACTAATCACCTTGATCTATATGCCATTTCTATTAGACTTTTTTGCGTTTTCAAGGGTTTCTCGTGTATAAAACTTGAAAATGTACAATATTAGTTTCAGAATTTTGTAATTTTGAAACCCAGTTCTTAAGATCCCGCAATGGGGGTGCAAGTGTAATTAACCATATTTTTGGGTCATTGAATTATGAAAAAATTGCGTAAAATACCCTTGTGGTTTGGGCATGTTGCAAAAAGACTCTCAGAGTTACAAAAATTGCAAATGGCCACCTGAAAACGCAAAAGTGTTGCTACAAACAATTTCTGTAACAAAATAATTAAAATGTCTAAATTGCCCCTTTATATAACCCCTAATTTTATATCTAGGTTTGTTAATTTTTTTTTTGAATGATGCCCATCGTCGGATCTACCCGTCCCCGGTCTTGGTCGCAGGCTGTTCTCTGGTGATTCTGCCTGCACCTCGGTCCTCGCCGGTGATCGGCGTTCCCTCTCTTTCCCCCTCTTCTTCCCCCTCCCCCTTTCTTCTTTCCCCTTCCATCCCTTCCTTTTCCGGTTGCTCACCTGTTTGCTTGCGCGGGCCCTAATTAGGGCTTGGGCTTGTGGCTATGAAGGACCTCAATCGTGGTGGGGGAAATGGATCAATGTGGCTATGCAGATTGAGTTCACGGTGGGGATGCAGATCGAGTTTGCGGTGGGGGAAATGGATCGATGTGGCGATGCAGATCGACTTCGCAGTGGGGGGAAATGGATCTAGCGGCAGTGGGAAAGGGTTCATGGCGGTGGTGGTGCAGTGGGTGGTGGCAGAAATGAGCGGTGGATGGGGCGTGGTAAGGGTGGCGGCTAGGGTTTCGACTGTGAGAGTGCGGTTAGGGTTTTGGTTGGTAATGGTGATGGCTAGGGTTAGTGTTAGGTTAGATTAGATTGGAGAAGAAATTGATACTTGAATAGGAGTAAAAAAAAAGAAAATGAGGGTACTTTCGTCATTTCAACGTATCAAAAATCTATCAAACGCACTTTATAAGAAAGTGAATATCACGCTCCGTTAATTTGAATGATTTTTCTAACAATTGCAAAAAAATTGACACATAAGGTGATCATTTGCAATTTTTGTAACTCTAAGGGTCTTTTTGCAACAGGCCCAAACCACAAGGGTATTTTACGCAATTTTCTCTTGAATTATTCTGTCATAAATATAAGAACAATAAGATGTGTTGTTTATTTTCACATTCCTCGTGCTGTTGCTTCAGGTATTATATACAGATGATTGCCTATGACTGTAACTAACTGGATAAGAAAATGGAGATAATTACAATATTCAAAACTAGTCTATCTTGTGAGGAATTTGAATCTTATTTGTTGCACATGTGTTTGACTGGGTGTTGGCCGTATGACATACTCCAATACCCCCCCCCCCCGCAAGTTCAACGTATCAAGGACGTTGAGCTTGGACCGAAGTGCTCGAAACCGAGGTAAGGCCAATGGCTTGGTGAAGATGTCGGCGGGCTGGTCTACAGTAGAAATATACCGAACGTTGAGAGCTTTGCGAGCCACCCGTTCACGAACAAAGTGGTAGTCAATTTCAACATGCTTGGTGCGGGCATGAAAATTTGGGTTAATGGAGAGATACACCGAACCAATGTTGTCACACCAAAGTGTCGGAGGAAGAGACGATGCAAGATGAAGTTCAACCAACAGAGATTTGAGCAATTCAAGTTCAGGGGCAACAGTGGCGATGGCTTTGTACTCGGCTTCCGTACTCTAGCGAGCTACTGTAGGTTGTTTGCGTGAACTCCAGGAAATGACATTACGACCAAGATAAACACAGAAACCACTAGTAGACCGACGATCATCCGGACATCCTGCCCAATCAGCATCTGAGTACGCAGACAAAGAAAGATTTGAAGATTTGGCGAGACATAAGCCATAATGAATATTGTCTTTAAGGTAGCGTAGTATACGCTTGACTGCCGACCAATGCTCGGATGTGGGTGCTTGCATAAATTGAGCCACCTTGTTGACTGCGAATGAAATGTCAGGTCTAGTAAATGAAAGGTATTGTAGTGCTCCAACAATGCTGCGATAGTCAGTGGGGGAGGGATAGGGATCACCACGATGTCTAAAGAGTTGAGTTGAGGTAGCCATGGGAGTATGGACCGGCTTAGCAGCATCCAGGTGGGTGCGTTTAAGGAGATCTGTAATGTATTGCCTTTGAAGAAGTAAGAGACCACGATCTGTGTGGATAACCTCAATGCCGAGGAAGTACTGAAGAGGACCAAGGTCTTTGACCGAGAATTCAGCATTAAGTGCACCCACAATACAATTGATAGCCGGGGATGAATTTCCAGTGAGGATGATATCGTCAACATATATGAGAAGACATATAAAAATTTTCTCGGTGCGAAGGATAAACAAAGATGTGTCCGAGAGGCACGCGCTAAAGCCAAGGTGGAGAAGCCGTTGGGATAAACGTGCATACCAAGCACGTGGAGCTTGCTTAAGACCATATAGAGCCTTGCGTAATTTGCAAACATGATCAGGGAATTGCGGATGTTGAAAACCAGGGGGTTGTGTCATATATACATCTTCATCGAGAAAACCATTCAGGAACGCATTGTTCACATCAATTTGACGAAGAGTCCATCCAAACTGCACAGCTATGGAGAGAATGGGGCGAACAGTAGTGGGTTTTACAACAGGACTAAACGTCTCACCGTAGTCGATTCCTTCTTGTTGACGATAGCCCTTGGCAACAAGACGGGCTTTGTAGCGTTCAACTGAACCATCAGCATGGCATTTAACACGGAACAACCATTTACACCTAATAAGATTAGCGTTTTGTGGTGGAGGTGTTAGGTCCCATGTGTGATTGCGCATGAGAGCGTTGTATTCATCCTGCATGGCATGGCGCCAGTGAACATGTGAAGCTGCTTGAGTGTAACAAGTTGGTTCAAGTTCAGTGACAAAAGCCGCGAGCGGGTATTTGGAAGTGAGAAAGGTTTTGGGTTTACGCGTGCCGTCGCGCGAGCGTGTGACCATGGGATGTGTAGAAGAGATTGGGGGCTGGGATGGCTTTGATAGAGGTGGGTTATTAACTGGAGGTGTTGTGTTAACGTGAGGCAGAAGAGCTGAAGGGTTATTAGTGCAAGGCGGTGGAACATGGGAGTGGAGGGAATCAAATGATATGCTTTGCGTGGGGGAAGAGTTAATGTGGTGTGAGGTGGATGAGGAGGATGGCGTGGATTGAGATGGTTCAGTAGGTGGTTGTGGCGTGTGGGAGGGGTTAATGGAAGGTGGGAGGGAGGGAATTTGTTTTGTTTGAAAATTAAAAGATGTGGTGGGAAGTGATGGAGTGTTGGAGTGAGAGAGTTGTTGGAAGGTGGGTCTTGGTGTGAGGGAGGAGATAAAAGGTGAGGGAGATTTAGATGGTGGCAGAAGATTGAGTTGTTGAGATAAATTAGGTGAGGTTGAATTTGAAGGAACTGGAGATGTGGGTCTTGGATAATGGGATAAAGGTGATGAGGAATGAGAGGGAAAAGTGGGAGTGGGCCGTGTAGGAGTGGATAGGTGGCGTGAGGAATGAGAGTTAGAGGGAAATGAGAAGAGTGATACAGGAAGTGGTTGGGTCAGTGGAAAAGATTTGTGCAGGTGGGTATTAGGGTGAGGAATATTTGAAGGCGTCGGTAGCAAGGCAGGTAATGTAGGTACAGGAGGAGTTGCTTCTGAAGGAAAAATAGTTTCGTCAAAGATGACACGGGGTAGCCATATAGGCAGTAGGATTGGAGGGCTTGTGTTGACGATACGGGCACTTTGGGCGAATATGGCCAGGTTGGTTGCAGTGGTGGCAAATGATGGAGGATGAGAGGCTAGGTGAGGACGAAAAGTGACTAGCCGAGGGGCGGTGACCGCCACGATAGTTGGTGCAGCCTCTGTATTTGGCATTATGAGAGGGAGGAGGTGGATACGGGTGTTGAAATTTAGGTTAAGGAGTGGAAATAGAGCGGGTATGAACGGCAGCATGGGCTTGTGGAGAGTGTGCTTCACGAGCTTGTTGACGTTCCATTTGAGTTTCATGAGTGAGAAGTAAAGCGTAAAGGCTGTCCAAGGATATTGTATCAGCACAGGTGGTGATGGAGGTTACAAATGATTGGTAATCAGAACCAAGTCCAGCAAGTAGAGCATTGATAAGATCTTCATCAGGGATGGACTGGCCAATGGCAGCTAAGGTGTCACGAATAGCTTTGCCTTTTTGAAAATATTCTGTCATACTACGATCCGCTTTAGTGAGATGATGAAGATCGTAACGTAAATTGAAGATCTTGGCTTTGGGGTTGAGAGGCAAACATGCGTTCCAGGGAGAGCCAAACTGCCGCGGAAGTGTGCAAGCCAAGGACCTGTGCTAACACAGGTTCAGTGAGTGAAGACAATAGCCAACCGAGTATGAGTTGGTCTTGTTTGTGCCAAAATGTATAAGCTGGATTCTCAATACAAGAATCAGCATTGAGAGATGCAGTAGTCACGTCTGAGTTGGGTGTATCAGCAGTACCAAGGAATGGAGGAGGACATGGATGGCTTCCATCAGCAAATCCCAGGAGATCATAGCCACGAAGGAGTGGAAGGAACTGACTTTTCCAGAGAAGATAATTTTCAGTGGTAAGCTTGACAGAAATGAGATGTTGTATATGATTAAGAGGGAAGACAATGGGTGTGGTAGGGTTGGTTTGGGAGGAAGCCATGAAAAAAAAATATCGTATGACAGGGGCTCTGATACCATATAAGAACAATAAGATGTGTTGTTTATTTTCACATTCCTCGTGCTGTTGCTTCAGGTATTATATACAGATGATTGCCTATGACTGTAACTAACTGGATAAGAAAATGGAGATAATTATAATATTCAAAAGGGCTAATTACACCCATGTCCCTGAGGTTTGGGGGTAATTACACGCGAGGACACAAAGTTTCAAAATGTAACACTTATGTCCATTGATTAACGGAATACAAAAATACTTAACGGTTTTAACAAAAAGACTTGATTGCCCCTGACTTTAAAATCAATTACCCACTTAATTTACTGTTTATTCTTCCTCTCCCCACACCCAGCACCCACCCCCCCGCGCCCCCACCCCACCCCCACCCCCACCCCCACGCGTCTGCCTCTTCCTCTCCCCACACCCAGCACCCACCCCCACCCCCCGCGCCCCCACCCCACCCCCACCCCCACCCCCACGTGTCTGCCTCTTCCTCTCCCCACACCCAGCACCCACCCCCACCCCCTCGCACCCCCACCCCACCCCCACGCGTCTGCCTCTTCCTCTCCCCACACCCAGCACCCACACCCCCCACGCCGACTGCCTTCCCCTTTCCCCGTCAACGCAGTAGCAAGCCCTCCGGCGAGGCACCGGCGCCGCAAGATCGCGGTCGCCATACCGATCTGCCTGTCGCGGTCGCCATACCGATCTGCCTGTCGCGGTCGCCATACCTCCGTACTCCGCGCTGTCTGAGATCGCAAGCATCACCGAGCTACGTCGCGACACCGGCCTCCTCCATCGAGATGCGCGCCACCGTGACCACCAGCAAGGCAGCGCCATCACCACCACGATGGGCTTGCACCATCGTGCCCACCGGTGCGATCGATGCCTGGTGATGGGTCTGCTCCGACAGCGACGGTGGGTGGGCCGATCTGTGGAAGAGAGCAGTTGCGGTTGTGATGTCGCCGGCCATGGGCGGGTTGATCGATGGGGATGTACATTGGTGTTTGGTTGGTGGCAATCGCCGGTGAAGAATAGCAGTGGCCGTTGTTGGCCATCTGCCCTCGCTGAAAATGGTGTAAGGCGTCGAGCAGGAGATTGGTGCCTACGGTGGTGGCCCGTTGTTGGGTCATGGTGGTCTGATCAGTTGAGTTTGTGGCCGGCGGTGGTGGGAAGGGGGGCTGCCGGCGGCATGGGGCAGCGGAGGGAGGCTGCCGGCGGTGACTTCAGATTTAGGGTTTAAATTGTGGAGAGAGAAAATTATACTTTTTGTGACGATATACTGTACAGGGGTAGTATTGCCATTTTCAAAATACGTAATGACGAAAATTATACTTTTTGGACGGAATACTGACGGTTGGATAAAAGTGTTACTTTTTTTAACGTTTTTGGTCACGTATGTTACATTGTGAAACTTTGTGTCCTCGCGTGTAATTATTCCCAAACCTCAGGGACATTGGTGTAATTAGCCCTATTCAAAACTAGTCTATCTAGTGAGGAGTTTGAATCTTATTTGTTGCACATGTGTTTGACTGGGTGTTGGCCGTATGACATGCTCCAATAATAAAAATGGGTGTTATAGTTAATTTACAAATTTTCTCGTAGCTTTACCGGCGTTTCGAAAATCGTACTCTGGCGACGATTACCTAATTCGATGAAAGCACCGCAAATGCCTGTAAACCCTGGTTTCTGCACAGTCGCAAGACAAACGAGGCGGCTGCTCGTAATCCCACCGACCATGGCGTCGACGGACTCTTCCAACCCAAACAAAGCCTTAACGGACACCCGCTTCTCCGACATCAAACCACCACTCTCAGAGCCGGTTCTCGAAGCCCTGACGCAGTCCGGCTTCGAGTTCTGCACCCCGGTCCAAGCCGCCACCATTCCGCTACTCTGCAGTTACAAGGACGTCGCCGTCGACGCCGCCACCGGCTCCGGAAAAACCCTAGCGTTCGTCGTGCCACTCGTCGAGATCCTCCGTCGTTCCTCCACTCCGCTTAAACCTCACCAGGTGCCTCCTTATTCACGTCAGTACACGTGTATGTACCTGTATATCTAGCTATAATTTCTTCCGCGTAATATAGGAGGTTGAAATATGCGATATCTCAGACTTGCCTAGAGCTATATGGAGGTTTATGTACACTAACTAAGTTGGTAAGTGATCACACAAGGTAATTTAAGGCGAAATTGGCCGTTTGCTATAGCTGGACAGTGTAACCAACCGATTGTAAGGCTCTGGCTCATACAGTCTACAGGGGTGAGCATTTTCCTGCATTGCCTGTGTCATGTTAAAGGTGCACGTTATGATATGTTAGCCCCACACTGATAAGTATGAAACTAAGATAGACATATTTACATTGGTGAACCCAAGACCTATTGGCTTAAGCTTCTAGGTCTAGCTGAGCTTCATCTGATACGTGTATGCTTTCTTGGTGGACTTGGATCTTGTCTTAGCCCTTATTCTAGGTCCATTCCGGTAATTTTACTTGTTTGTCTATTGTTTTTATAACACGGTGATGTCAATTAGTGTTATTAGGCACTCTATGCCATTTCAATCATTGGTAGTATCTGGGATTACACGAATTGCTGCTTGCTGCTTATGTTTTCCTCTTTCTTTTCTTTTCTTTTTTAATTTGTTTAGCTTACCCTTTTAGAGTGCTGACAGGTAATGGGGATAGTCATATCCCCGACAAGGGAGTTATCCTCACAAATATTCCATGTTGCGCAACCTTTCATGTCAACATTACTAAATGTTAAGCCCCATGCTTCTTGTTGGGGGAGCGGAAGTAAAAGCTGACATGAGTAAAATAGAGGAGGAAGGAGCGAATTTATTGATTGGTACCCCTGGGAGGTTATTTGACATAATGGAGCGTATGGATATCTTGGATTTTCGGAATCTTGAGGTGAGAAATCATTTTTATGTTTTTGACGCAGTTGGCCTGGAATATATCTACATAAGCCCAGGGGCGAACCTCCCCCATGACCGGGGGGGGGGGGGGGGCATGGCACCCCTCATTTTTTTTGGAATTCTTCTTTAGTTTCCTAGATAATGAATCAATATATTTAAAATACTATCATATCCTTTGGATTGGAAGCAATAGCCAATAAAAAGCCTTGCCCTCTAAGCTAAGATTGGAACTGGACTTAACTAACCGTCCTTGGATCCATTTAAAATGTTTACAAAAATACATTATATTGTAACACTAATTTATTTAGATTTAATTTGTTGTATCTTTTACTCTTTGTGACCTGTCATAGTCATTATCTTCTTCATTTTCTTGCTTTATCTTCATTCTTCCAAACCCCAAAATTTAAATTTCCACATTACAAAAAAAAAAAAATATATATAGATTAAGGTTCATTCATTTTTTTTAAAGTTTAAATTCTCATAGTAGGTTAACTTATACGTAACTAATTTACGCATATAGTTAACAATCACATTAGTAATAAATTTATACAGTAAGAGTTAAGCTTTTTCAATGCAAAATTAGAAATTTATTGTTGACTAACCTTAATAGTGACCCTAATTATATTGTGTTTTTTATTATTCATGTTTTATGTGAACTTGAAGCTTTTGAATTTTATTATGTTAGCCATCAAATTTTTTTATGATTTTTTGGCAACCCCCGATTAGACTTTCTGGATCCGCCCCTGCATAACCCACTGTTAATCTGATGTTTAGTTAGATGTTGCAATTCAATGCTTAAGACCTTAACTTTTTCCGTGTTGGAGCGGTAAGTAGAGATATGATTGTGATATTGTGTTTTAGGAAATTTGGAAAATTTTCCACCCTAGCTCATTTTACATAAATGAAATATTCTAATTGGTTCATCTCCGTGAAGTATCTAGGACTTGCATATGGTTGCATAGGATGTACTCTATTCAGATGTCAACTACGGTTATGATTGTGGTGAATGAGAAACTTGTGATTCTCTTCTTGAAAACTGACAAGGCTTTAGGTTCTCTTTCTGCTGTCCATGAATAGGTTCCCTTGCCTTCCTTCTAGTCAGGTGTTTCCCCCAGAAGTTGGATTTTTGTCAATAATTCTTTTCTTTTGGGGTGGGCAATGGGAGGGTGGCTAGGATTTTTTGGTGTGAATATGCTATTGCAGTGGGAAAAAAGTTCAATGGAGATCATAAATGCTTTTGCTGGTCGTACAGATTTTGATTTTAGACGAGGCTGATAGGCTATTGGATATGGGGTTCCAGAAGCAGATAAGTTCCATTATATCTCGCTTACCGAAGCTTCGTAGAACTGGTCTTTTCTCAGCTACTCAAACTGAGGCAGTTGAAGAGCTCTCTAAGGCTGGATTGAGGAATCCCGTCAGGGTTGAAGTTCGAGCAGAAACAAAATCAGCAAGCGGTTCACCATCATCGCAACAATTAGCCTCCTCAAAAACACCTTCTGGCCTTCATATAGAGGCATGTATAGCATCTCCTCAAATCTCATCTGATATCATTATCTTACCTGAAGTGCTTATTCTGTAATGATGCCTTTCTGAGGTATTGACAATCACAAACTGTGTACGGTGGTCTAATTATGCAGTATCTTGAATGTGAAGCTGATAGGAAGCCATCACAGCTTGTGGATCTCCTTATTAATAACCAGTCCAAGAAAGTTATAATGTGAGTGTAAGTGTGAATTTTGTGCTACAAATTTAATAAGCATCATAGTCTTGGTGTATGATAGTTTTATTGCAGATACTTTATGACTTGTGCCTGTGTCGACTACTGGGGCGTTGTTCTTCCCCAACTTTCTGCTCTGAAGAGCTTTTCTTTAATTTCCCTTCACGGGAAGATGAAGCAGGTACATAGTAGGGTTGCACTTCAACACCGTATTACTTTCGGGAAGTTATCGTAAACCCTCTGTACCAAAAGTAATATTAGTATTAGCCACGAGCTTTCAACAAATTTTGTTACTAGTTACAGTAAAAGGTACCGTACCTTTATCGTCCATTTTGCGAAAACAAAAATCAATCCAAGCATGATCACTTTTCTTGTCTATCAATGAATATGCAAGTACAGATAAAATTTGGATTATCTCCATCTTGGGCTTAAGATTCACACTTATGACATGCATTCATTTGTACCATGATGGATTTTAGTTTCAAGAAGCAAACTCCACTTTGATTTTCTGGGATGGGGTTGGTGGAGGCTGTTTTTGTGATGTAGTCCCATAGGTTTGTTTGATGGCAGCAGTGCAGGACGTGTCATGGCTGTGATAGAGGGGTATGGCAGCTCTATGGGGAGAGAGAGAGAGGCCTGTATTTAAGAAAGTATGTTTTCCTGCGTGTTATACATGCATGACGAGTTCAGGGGAAGCTGTACATTCTTTCTAAACTTAAATTTAAATTATGTGGGTTTACTTGCAGTTATTAGCATCAATTTTCTGAAATACCACGAGTTTTGAGGACTTTTATTCCTATTTAGTATTTGCATCTTATGAGACTCCCCCCCACCCCAACAAAAAAACTGACCCAACCAAAAATCCATATTTCTGTGCCTACTAGACTGCAAGGGAGAAAGCATTCGCTTCATTCACATCTCTCTCAAGTGGCATTCTCCTATGCACTGATGTTGCAGCACGTGGACTGGACATTCCAGGCGTTGATTGTATAATACAGGTAGCTGGTAGCTGATTTCTATTAGTCATCTATGTGCTTTACTTTGTATATACTTATATGAAGTGTGGCAATCACAAACTCCCCCCCTTCCTATGGCCCAAGGTCTCCCCTAGTACACAGCTGATGTGGTCAATCCATCCAACCTAGTAAACTGCACGTGGGACTCACAATCCACCCCCTTAGGGCCCAGCAACCTTGCTGCATACCCCTAGTACTCTCAGGGCCCGCTCTGGCATTGCTAGTACCCTCTGCGTCTGCTCTGATACCCAATATGTACCGATCTGAAACCACGGCCCCAGCACAAGGTGCCTCCCTCAAAATAGGTTCTAAACGAGTTCATTGGAAGGATCTTCTTGGGCCAATCAGAAACCACCCCACTTATGATGTGGGACGAGTTGTCACTTATCCTCTCAATGCACATAATAGCCAATTGGGGATGCCCATCCATCCTACTACGCAGCAGGTGGGATTTCACAAGAACTTTATGCCACTTTGTGTGCTGAACTTGCCGTAGGTAAGTGTGGGATTTCACAAGAACTTTATGCTACTTTGTGTGCTGAGCTTGCCGTAGCTACCTAGTTAAAAGTGAACTGAGAAAATGCAGAGTAATAGTTTTGTTCTACCAAATCATTTTTAAGTTGTACTCCCTCCATCCCAAAATAATTGCTCCATTTTGACTTGACACTCATATTAAGGATATAAGTCATATATTGTGTGCTTCACATTCTACCCCTAAAGAGAGAGAGAGGCGCGTGGGGGGCAGGGGGAAGGAGAGGAAGTGGGCCAGGAGAGAGAAAATGGATTGGGTGAAAGATGAATTGTGGAGAGAGAAATGGAAGAAAAAAAGTGTAGAAAGGGTAAATATGAAAAAATACCTACAGAATCTTTGCTGATTTAGAAAGTGATCAATTTTTGGGACAACCCAAAAAAGGAAATATGCTCAATTATTTTGGGATGGAGGGAGCAATATTTAGAATATTAGACTGAAGTAGTTGTAATTGGCTAGTATTATTTTCACGCCAATGTTGGAGAAGCCCAGAATCTTTGCTTTATTTTTTTCTGGCATAAGCCTCTCAACACATGCTTCCATTGTAGTTGTCTATAATCATTGTCTGGTAGAGAAAAATGTTTTAGGAAATGTTGTGTCCCAAGTCCTAACGCTGTGTGTCTGTCCCCACACGCAGGCCGGCACTGGTGATGGTTCATGCCATTCCAGGACTGTCAGCTAAACAAAATCGCTTTCAGTGATATATAGAGTGAATCAAATCAGCGTCGGAATCCAAAATTTAACGGAATGGCCAAGACTTGCCACTTGATTTTTTCGTCTTTGCTTATGCAGTATGACCCCCCTCAGGATCCAAATGTGTTCGTACACAGAGTAGGCAGAACTGCTAGGTTGGGACGACAAGGAAGTGCCATTGTTTTCCTATTACCAAAGGTTTGTTTTGATATCTGTCATTATTCTTTCTTCTTGATTTGCATTTCATTACAGTTTTGAAATGTATCTAATTGTATTGTCTGTATATATGTATGAAGGAGGAAGCATATGTGGAGTTCTGCATATAAGAAGGGTCCCAGTTGAAGAGAGAAGGTGCTGTGATGAGGCCCCTGATGTTGTTTCCCAGGTGAGTGTTATCCTGTTAAACCTTGTCTTTTACTTTTTCCTTCATGTCACATTAGTAAGTGCCGCAACTTGCTTCCTTATTTTTTCCCTCATCATACTTTGCCCTGTTGATTTGGTTAGGCTTTTTCCCGATGATAACGCCATTTAGTGATGTGATTTCTTCTGACTGATTCTCTGTGCAACTATACATGTGTGTGAATCTCGCTATGGCCTGAAATCAGACTAGCAATTGCTTCTCATACTAATAAGACAGTCTCTGTAGGAACTCTGCGGGATTGTTGCGTCCATCAGTTCTTATATTTTTTGAGTGCTGGGGAGAATAATGGAAAAGAGTTCATGCTTATTAGAAGCGACCAAACTAATTGGTCCAATATGCTGTATGCCATGGTACCAGCATTCTAACCTACAAGGACAAGATTGATGTCCACTCACTAGCATTGCCATTCAAATATATATCTACTATGCCATTATGCATCAGACCGAGCTGCACACTAAATAAGGAAAATTTTTACCCTTATTTTCAAAGTTTTTGGTTGAACGTTTTGCAAGATTGGTGTTTTGTCTTGCATCTATCTAAATTGGGGGAAATTATCTTTTCCAGATATGATCTTACGCGAAAAAAGACCGTGATGTCATGGAAAAAGGACTCAAAGCGTTTGTCTCTTTCGTCCGTGCTTATAAAGAGCACCACTGCTCCTACATATTCAGGTTATATGGAGGACTCTGTGCGGTACCTCAGTTGAGTGTGTTTTTGCTTAGTGTCTTGGTGCTGTAACTTATCTTTTCTCTGCAGGTGGAAAGAACTTGAGATTGGGAAGTTGGGAATGGGATATGGTTTGTTGCAGCTGCCTTCGATGCCTGAAGTAAAGAACCACTCACTTTCTACTCAGGGCTTTATTCCAGTTGAAGGCATCAATCTCGAGGAGATCAAGTTCAAGTAAGGAGTCTTTTTAGTCCTTTCTGTTTTTTCAGTTACACTGATAGTAGAGTAGGGACTTGTCCCTTTAGAGAGTAGGGACGGGTAAAAGCTTGTTTATTTATAAGCTTATTGAATGGGCATCAACATTTCTTCAAGGTTGGTGGTTCATCTCAATACTGAAATCTCAAACAAGTCGCTTAACAAGTGATCGGGAGCCAAGCTTGGTTTGCATTATAACCCACTGGACATCTATCTGGCAGCTTCTACAGCTTGAGTATCAAAGTTTGGAAAATGCTTATGCTTATTTTTCCAATTTTTGCAAAATAATATTAAAAAAAGAAACTGTTGATTTGGTTGAACCCTGGAAAATGTTAAGTATTCGTGGTGTGATCAAGATTTTGAAAAAGACAGCAGGCAAAAGAGCCACCTTGCTTGCTTGCTTCAACAACAGACCACAACAGACATACCTGCACAACTAGGCACACAGGGAAACATGAAAAACTGTGAACTTTTTGTTTCCACATCAGCATGTTTTGAAAACCTATTTGTCTCGGGTTTTAGAATGCCTTAAGTCTCCAAAAAATTTTGTTCCTCAAGGGTGATCAATAGGTGGTTTATACATCAAAGACTTCCTGGTGTTTCCAATGCATGCATACACTATCAAGTTAATGTCAGGTGATGACATTGCAGACTTATCTTATTAAATGTATCCTTTCTTTAGGGATAAGTCTCGGGAGAAGCAAAGAAAGAAGAACTTGCAAGTGAAGAAAGCTGCGCAACAGCAAGAACCAAAACACCAGAAGTCCAAAGCAACTGCAAATGCTGCTACGGCAGTCATGAGGAAGAAAACAGCCAAGCAAAGGCGTGCTGTCCAATCGGTTGAAGATGACGATGAGATGGCACGAGAGTACTGCCTACTAAAAAAACTAAAGAAAGGGGCTATTGATGAAAGCGAGTTTGCGAAATTAACAGGGACTGAGGAATTGCTTTGAAACATGTTATATGCGTTCAATTTTTACCACTGTGGATTTGGCTGGGCCTAGAAGGGATAGCTCAGGGCGGAGAGAAGATGCATAAACTGGTCTCAATGGCTGAGGGAATGATTGCGTATCAAAACGAAGAGGTTTCACACTAGAGGGAGTTGTATCTTCCTCTTCTTTTTTTCTCTCGTTTTTCATTGTATTCATTCTTTTGTCTGTCTCACCCCGTCACCCATACACCTAATTTTAGGTATAGGAGTGAAGTATGGATATTTTTGTAACTTATTAGTGTCCCTGGTAGTCCCTTGTTAGAGAAAGCCTTTTAGAATAGAAACTTTGAGTGGGTAAAAATTGGATGTAATGCAATGCAATGTTATGATTTTTGTAGTTTGATTTGCAAGGGGAGACAAATATTGGAGACGAAGGGAAAACACTTTTTTGGGGCCAAAAGCGCAGAAGTTATTAAAAGTGAGTTTTTGTCCTCATTTTTGCCGCTTTCAAAAGTTTTTGCTAGTTGGCGCTGAAAGATGTCCAAAAGGGAAACTAACCAACTGTACAAAAGGTCACCCTATGCAATCCAGGGCCTATCTCACCAATATAGAAACTCGGTGGATTCGTAGGAGAGTTTTGGATCCAGCGGGTTGGTTAGAAGAGTCTACGATCTATCTTATAACAAGAAATAATGATCAGTAAATTTGGGTAGTGGCTTGAAATTAGTGACCGCTAAACTACTATTGAAAAGTTGAATTTGTTAGATGTTTGTTTTAGCTTGACATATCATTATAGTCAAAACTCATATTTCAATCACATCATTAAGACACCTTTTTGACAGTCGCATCTTCTTCTTTCTCCTTTTTTTCTCCTAGTATTTGCTCATGTTTAAACTTGCGATGCCTCCAACCTCCGCGACCTCAACCACCGCTACCGTCAATTACTACAAAACTTTGGGACCCGCCATTGCTACATCGTCACTTATTACCCAAACGTAAAATTGATTTATATAGTTGGGTACCAGCTCAATTGCTCAATATAAACGTAAAGCAAACTTTTAATACAAACCCTACATACCCAAATTGAGCAATTGCAACAATTCAACCCACATATAGATGGTGATTGTTGCGGGGAAGGAGGCGACAACAGTGGGTTGGTTGGATTTGGAGAAAGAGTGCGGCAACAATAAGGTGGCTGAGACGTGGTAGTGGTTGGGTTTAGGGAGATGGGAGAGCTTAGTGATCGAGAAAGAGGAGTGAGTTAGGTCAGACAAAGATAAACTATTCGTTTTACCCTCAGAAGTCTAAAACACACATTTAAGTTTTCTCTTCGATCGGTAATTCGAGTGCCAAAATGAAAGTTCAACGTGATAAGCACCAAAAAAAAAGTTTAGGGGTTCTGTGCAAATGACACCAAAGTGTGTAGGCTTATACGCAATTAGTCCATTCAAAAACCCAACGACTAGAAAACGATAAGAAAAGAACCACGAGCCGTGAAAATCTACCCACCTCGGCTGCTAGTCTTCGTCCTCGTCAGTCGATGCTCACCACAACACACACACACACACACACACACACACACACTGTCGCAAGTCCATATGTTGATCCGCCTTCGCCCCTACATAAAGCGCCAAACCTTACTCACCATTACAAACCTCCTCAAATCAGTCCGAGACACTCTCTTCTCTCTCCTCCCAACAATGAACGCCGATAAATCCGCCACCGAAACCCCCGCCGATCCTCCGCCGTTCGATCCAACTCAGCCGGCAATCCCAATTTCGTACCCGATCATAACCTTAGAGGACCTCGAGTCCAGGTCCTACTTTGACTCGTTCCACTATCCCTTCAACAAATCCTCGGTGGCGCTTCGGTCGAATGGCGGCTTGTTGCCTGAGAGGCCGAGGATGCTGGTGTGTCATGATATGGCTGGAGGGTATACAAACGATGATAAGTGGGTGCAGGGTGGCGCCAATGAGGGGGCGTACGCGATATGGCACTGGTACTTGATGGATGTGTTTGTGTATTTTTCGCACAGTTTGGTTACACTGCCACCTCCGTGCTGGACTAATACCGCGCACAAGCACGGTGTCAAGGTTTACTTTCTGTTAACTCACTAATTAGGCAACTACTCCCTCTAGTTCACAAGTTGCTACAAATCAGATAAGTATTGTTTAAGAGGTCAGACTATGAGCAAAGTCAATGTTTACATGTTGTAGTTCAAATTTGCAAAATGTCAAAAGTTTACAAAAGTACGAAAAGGACGGAGTATCTTGACTGTTCTAAAGTGTCGGAGATAATGTAGCAATACCAGTGCTAAAGGCTGTAGCATCGTAGAGAATTCTCTAGCCATGTCTAAACATTTATCGGGCCAGGTAAGACGTTCCTATCTTGAATTTTGGCTTGACAGCGTCTCCACATTAGGATTCATTCTTTCCATGTTCAAGTTTTTTGGTAGCATATATAAGCATGTCGTGTTCTCTAGAATGAGTTAGTACACAATTGTTTAAGTAGAGTTTGGGCTGTTGCCATCAAAGCTTGTGATCTGGTCTCTCTTACTTTAAGGCATGCATGTCCTTAATCCTGTCAAGACAAAAAGGTCGGGTTCAAGACTTTCGCATCGTGATGCTTAAAATCAGGCTAGTCCAACGCATTAGTCTTTTCTTTAGTGCATGAAATTTTTGCTCTAGGCTCGAGCGGTGGTAGCATAAAAAATTGATTACTGACATGAGTCAATTGAATGCTTGGTAAACACAAGACAAAAGTAAGCTTTTCCCACACTGCTTTGATTTGCAGCTAGTCACTTTTGTTGTTATTGCTGCATGACAAATTGAATTTACTGGAGATTGGCCTCATAACAATTATATTTGATGGAATTTTCCTATCCGATGTTCTTTGTTGTGTCTATGGCTAATAAGGTATTGGGGACTTTCATTACCGAGTGGGATGAAGGAAGGGTGACCGCTAACAAATTGCTTTCGTCAAAGGAATCTGCTCAGATGTATGCTGAGCGCTTGACCGAGCTTGCAGTAGCATTGGGCTTCGATGGGTGGCTGGTAATATTTTTATCACGCACAAATTAAATTTCACTCCACGTATATTAATGCTCGGCCTGACATGTTACAGCATCTTTGATTGAACTGTCTAACATTCTAACATTATATTCCAAGGTTTCTTTAGTCGTTTTTCTTATATATAAGCTTCTGAGGATTCTGGATTTGGAATATATAGGTTTAAGTTTAATTTTCAAGGGTGTCCAAAATGGAGAAGCACGTCAAACAGGAGTTTATACTGTGTATCGAGGTAGATTAAGTATTGCCCAGCAAAGCACATATTTTGTTTTCAGCACAGGGAGGCAGGAATGTTTTTATTCTGTTTGCAAGTTTCCCAATTAAGAATGATAGATGCTGCCTATACGTATCATGCACAATCGTATTAGGTGTAAAAACTGGTGTGTATTGCAATTATATTACAAATGGCACATGTGCATACACTAAACTACACAGTGTATTGAAAAATAGTAGGCTTCCTTTTTGCCGAGACTTATTTACTCTTTGCAATCACAAGAATATTCTGGTTAATACCTAGAACTACATAAATGGAATTTACTAAGGTTATTTTACCGCACTCCCCATGTATTGGCAGCTCAACATGGAGGTTAATTTGGATGTTGGACGAATCCCTATTCTGAAGGAGTTTGTTAGACACCTAACTCAGACCATGCACTCTTTGGTGCCTGGAGCTCTGGTCATATGGTAGGTGTTACCCATTTATTGTATGGTCAAGGTTTTTGTCGATTCTTTTTTTTTAAATATTTTTGGAAGTGAGATCTATAACTTTTAGTTGCATTTATTATAATACTTGGTGTTGCAGGTATGATAGCATTACTGTTAACGGTGACCTCAATTGGCAAAATCAATTGAATGATAGTAACAAGCCTTTCTTTGATATATGCGACGGGATATTTATAAATTATTCATGGCTGGTACGGTCTTTTCCTTGCTTTCTTGTTTCTGAGTTTTATTTTAATATTTGACTTTATTGTTTATGATTTTTCTTCTGTATTGTACAGAAAGATTATCCGAAGCAGTCAGCCACTGTTGCTGGTAACAGAAAGTTTGATGTTTACATGGGTATAGATGTTTTTGGCAGAAATACATATGGTGGTGGACAGTGGACTGTATGTATCAAAATTTTAATCTGCTAGCTGTGTAAATTTCGTTTGTTTTGCTTTAGAAATTTGTAAAACTGTTGTTCCCTTGCGTTGTCCCAATATGGAAGTTCGCACTGCATTTGCATGTTTCTTTTTGTCATATGTGCATTTACATGTCTAATGTTTTGTTTGAGATTCGTTTGATGGGCGGTTTTATTTGATTTCATGTTGGAGAAAGTTTGATGCACCATGGAATTTATGCCAATTGAGTAGACTTTTCGGTTGGGCGGAAGCTCAGTTGCTGTTGGTGTTGTATTTCTTTCTCCGGGCTGAGGGTCTTGAGGGGGATAAGGGAGGGGCGAAATCATGTCAATAGGGGATGTGTGGATGTCTTGAGACTTGCTTTGTCACAATGTTTTTTTGGTGTTGGTTCCCCTTCGAATACTTACATTTGGAAGTTGGAACACCTTTTAAGTTGAAGGGCCTTGGGAACCTGTGGTTGGGTGACTCATTGAGCTTTGCCGGTGAAAACTTTGGTATTTGTCAAAAGGAGGTTATGCCAGCTTCTCCGTCCACACCAGTATAGGAACGTAGGAGATGAATTTTCTTTCCAAAGCATGACAGAGGAAAGAACTATGACCTGATGTGTCGGGGTATAGTTTGACAATTTGTCTTCTGATCAAAGAAAGGGTCTTGGGTCAAACAATTCAATGGTGTTTACCCTTGCTCTTCTTGGGAAATGGCTATGGAAGTATGTGATGATGAGAGGAGCTTTGTGGTGCAGGGTTTGGTCGATAATGGGGAGGGGCAGGAGTGGGTCCGTTGGAGGGCATTGGGGAGGGGGCGGAGGACTTTACGGTTCACAAAACTCTTTCATGTTTCATGTGTGTGATTCTGGCAAGAAGAGTGGTACAGTATTACTGCTCACAGCATGGCAATTTTCGATCTCTTCAGCCTTGCACGTGCTAAAGATGTGACTCTAGCTTTAGCTATCTCCTTCTTGGGATTAATGTCGTGTATATTCTTTTATTTCTTTATTTTTCAATGGTGAAAGCTTAGTGCAATGTGTGACTTGTTTGCATTGCTCCATTGGAGAAGTGGTTTGGAGGAGATAGAAAAGAAGTCCTTTCATTAGGTCATTTTATCAGTTACTGTCTTGGGAAAGAGAGGATTTTCGCGAGATTTTCAAAACCAGATAGCAAGGGTTGAGATTTTGCAAAGTCCGAGGATAGACAGATTGTGCATTACGGATTTTCTTGTGCTGCTTGAACTAAAAAACCAGGGCCTTTCAGTTTACTTTATTCCTTTGCATATAAACGTGGCTCCTAAAATATTTATGGCAGTGGTATCTGAATTTAGGATTTCCACTTGTCGTTGAACATTGACGAATATTTCATTTTTTCTAAGTATTGATGTCTGATCCATGATCCCAATGCACACATTGTTCTTGGTGATGCTTGTAATTGAACTAGCTTCATATTTTGTCTAATTCTAGTGGTGGAAGTACTTTTGCAAAATTATCTGACATAAATATCTTTTCTTATATCAGACAAATGTTGCACTTGATGTGATCAAGAAAGATGATGTATCAGCGGCCATTTTTGCTCCTGGATGGGTCTATGAGACTAAGCAACCACCCAATTTCCAGACTGCTCAAAATCGGTAATGGTCTCGTCTCTTGTGGCCACGTTTCAACATACAACCCACATGTATTTAATATCCAATACATTTGTAGGGTTTCTTGTTTGAAGCTCATTCTTGTCAGGCCCCAGCACAGTTCTGATACTGCAAGGGGCTTTACCGTTTCGAATTCATAAGTACAGCCTTCAATATTTTAGCATCTTTTTCGTGTTTATCCTCCAAGAGTTTAATTGGTTTGGCAGAGATTTGTGATTTTGATGTGATTGTACTCCTACCTCAAAAGCTGTAAATGAGAACTGTACACAAAGTATTATCAGCACCTCAATCACCATATGTCTGTATTGGCAGAACGACTTAAGGACCAAAAGATGGTTATGATGCACTCCCTTTATAGGTCTCGCAAGACTGCTGTTTGGTTTTATATTGTCCTATATGGTCTGATTGATTTATAACCTCCGTTCTCCACATCATTTAATGTTGCAGATGGTGGGGCCTTGTTGAGAAATCGTGGGGAATAATACAGCATTACCCTAATGCATTTCCATTCTACTCGAGTTTTGACCAGGCATTACCTTCTGATGATTTATATCTTTGTTACTTTTTACTCTTTCTTTGTTCTTTGTTTTTAACCTCAATAAATACCTTTCTTAACTTACTTTCACCTCCTTTTGAAAGTTATTGTTTATCCATTGACTTTCAATGCCTGATTATGAGATTCAGATCCTTTTGAGGATCCTGAATTCCTCATGTACTTCCCACTGGTCATTAAATTTCTGTCTTGCCACTCTACAGCAGTTTATGATCGCTAATTTACTACTGTGATCACTTCATTCCATGGAGCCAGACCATGGTAATGATGTACTATCCGCAATTTAATTATGCCCGATGTCTCCACTAATTGATCTAATAGAACATAATGGAATTCTACTTTCTATTTTTTCTCTCTTCAGTAAAAAGCACAAAAAATAGCTCACGGTGCATTAGATACATCTAGTAATATACGCGCAGAAGCAGAGTAGCAAGGCCTATATATTTCGTTTTTCCTTCCCTTGCTTCTACTTGTTGACCTTTTGAACAAAAACTATGTGAACATTATACGATTTTTAGCGACGTCTATTTGATTAAAATATCCATAGCTTCTTTCAAAGTTGTGATGCCATGTTATGGTGCTGACACTAATCTATGCCAGAAGGTCAAGCTGTGGACCTGGTTCCAATGAGAGAGATTAGGAGCACCTACAGAATATTATGTGGGAGAGGGAAACGAGAAAATATGGTTGATATGGTTAAAATATTTTCATGTGAATTTGGATTTTATCAATTTGAAATATCTTTACGGTATGATTGTTTTCTAGAAGAATACCTTACCCCCTTCAGCCTATCCTATATAGTGATATTTATTTACCCCGATAGTTTTCTAGAAGAATACCTTACCCCCTTCAGCCTATCCTATATAGAGATATTTATTTACTGTCTGTTACTTTTTAGGGTCACGGTTACCATATTTCTTTTGATGGAGTGAAAGTATCAGATGCTCCCTGGAACAACGTCTCTTGCCAAAGCTTTCAGGTAAGGCCAAACATCTGTTGTTACTTTTCCAACTGTCTCTTTTAGCATTGCTTTCCACAATGATGATGATTTGATGTGTTTCTTCATCCTTCTCATTTTTGTATCGTCATGTGCAGATTTTTCTATTTTAATTGCTAGTTTAGTTTCTAGGTCTTTTTTGTGTGTTATTGGCCCTACATTTTGCTAAAGATTTTGGTTTTTCTTTTTTCTTTTCTAGCTTTTTCCTGCTGCCTTCGTAGCCAAATAGAACATAGACAGCAAATTCCGTGCCTTCTATTAACTTTCATCTTAGCTTTGTGTCTATCTAAAGCAAAATAAAGATAAAATTCTGTCGTTTAATTTTTTGTATGCTTATTCACACACTATATGAAAAGCGAGAAGTTTTCACCCTCTAATGGCCCTGTATTGAGAATGGCAATTGACATTTCCAGTCCAAAACTGAACCAACCCACTCCATCCCGTAACCCACTTCATTTGTGGAGTGGGAGCAGCCTTTTTTGTGCTGGCTGGTTTAATCCATGAAAAATGCAGTGGAATGAGATAATTTAGCAACAAGCTTACTGCACCAGGCTCCTGCTATTTTAGGATCTTGAAGGATTAAATGTACACAGCCTTATCCTGTTTTCTCCCGGAGGCTACATCTTTGTTTGGAAAGTTTCTGGAATTCTAGCTTTTCTGATGTTCTTTTCTCTGTGCTGTGCGATAAGATAGGATGTGACCTACTCTTTTGACACATGTTTATAAATAAACTTCTATCTGGATATATACTGCTGTTGTGTCCATTTAAAATTACTCCTGATGCATCTATAAGATATTTCTTATCTCTGGCAGCCTTTCCTTGAGTTCTCCAGAGACCCTACGCAGGACACAATTCAAGCTTTTGTTGAGTAAGTTCAGTTAGTACAGCTTATGGTTGGGATTCCCGACACTTTACTTGCGCAGGCCACCATAGATGCCATTTTTTCAGCTTCTGGTAAAGAAATCCGTGTCTGCACGCTTCAACATGTCATATAAAATGATAGCAATATCTTCCAAATTGAATCCTTTCTTTTTCTCTTCGACAACATGGTTAAAGTCAAGTCCTTGTCTTTCACACGTTTGCTTCTAATTTGCCTGAACTTGATTGTCCAATGCTTGTATGTGTACAAGAAAATCTTGTTTTTGCACTATTCTCTTTTACTCCAGTTTTGGTTAGATAACAGTGATCATTCTCTTGCTTTGAATTCAATGTATGTCGCACATGTTAGTTTTAAGGAAGCATCTTATAATGGAGGAGGAAACATCACATTTAGAGGAACACTTGAAGGCACTGCATATTTCACGACAAGGCTCTTTCAGGCAGAACTTCTGTTGCGGAATTTGCCAGTCCACTTTATCTATTCTGTAAGCCATCTCAATTTTAGACCCAACTTTTAAGGGAATTTTGTGCAATAGGTTTAGTGCAACCACTCTATTACTATTAAGATGATATTCTTCTTCTTCCTTGCAACTATCTGAGCTTGGTCATCAAGATTCTTTTGTTTCAAGACTGAGAAGGACTTAACAAGAGACATTTTTGAACTATTCAAAGATGATGTCTTAATCTGTATCTTAAGAAATGGAAGAGTAAAATGAGTCAGGCTATCGTTAGGTGTTTGATATCTTACTCGGTCAATTTGAGCCAGTCCTTGTTGTTTTAGGTTATCCAGAGTGCCTGAGATTTACTATTTCTTGAAGTCATCCTTTATTTTTTGGCTATTACTATGTCAGCTCATTTCAGTACTTAACAGAGGTTTTGTGTTCTACCATTACTGTTATTTATCTGCTGAGGCTGTTAAGCACACATATTATGCAGGTGAAATCAGATGGGAGCTCTTTGGTCGGCCTTTCTCTGGACTTTGCTTCTGCCACGAAGGAAAAATTATCAGTACTTCTTGCATCCAGAGGGAATGCATTGCTTACCATGAACCAATTTTCAAGCAAATTCAGTGATGTTATCATGCCACATCGAGTCACAAAACTAGAAACTGTGCCAGGATGGATCATACAAGAGAGCAGCATCACCATGAATGGATACCTATTAACTGGCATTCATGCCGTATGCTACAAGTCAAAGCCCGAATCCAGATCACTTCATCAAGATAACTCCTTAGCTCAGGCTCCAACCAATTACTATGCCGTGCTCGGTCATATCACAATCGAAACGTCTCAGGAGAACTTGGATTTTCCCCCACCCACTTCATGGCTAGTTGAGGATCACTATGTTAAGTGGACTTCAGCTTCTGAGGGGTCCAAGACCCTAAGTGTTAAGATCACATGGAAGTTGAAAAGTGAAATCGCTTCGCCGTTTACCAGTTACAATCTTTACGTCGAGAAAGAAGCAAATAAAGCTGATGATAAACCGGGTGGATTGCTTGAAGCAACGCAGGAGTATCTTGGAGTGGCGCGGGTGGAAACGTTTTATGTCTCCGACCTTGTGGTTCCTTCTGGCACTTCCAGTCTCAAATTCAAAATTCAGGTCTGCGGTCTTGATGGGACTTGTCAGAAGCTAGACGACTCTCCATTTCTACGGTTGCCCGTCAACACACAGTAAATCATGGTGCCTTTAAGTGTCTTCCTTCAGGTGGATCCTCGTATGTTGCAAAATTGCTTTTCCTATCTGTTCCTTAAACTTGTAATATTTCTTTAGGCGTTCCATGCGACATAATAAGAGATGAAGTCGTTTATCTTCATGTACAACATCTGGTGACTAACTAAGAACTGAGAGACGCGATTTAGTTTAATAACTGAAAGAAGGGGATTGTTGGTAAAAGATGCAGTAGAAATGGTGTACGTTCACGAGGAAGCAGAATACGAGAGTTCGTTATCACAAAAAATGAAGTACATAGATATGCCATTAAGTGGTAGCACTAGTTGAAAGCGTCATATGGCAGATTGAGATCTTCTATATGAACTAACCCTACCACGATGTATTATTAAACGGAATAGAAATAACCGGAGAACCTGTTAGGAATTGAGAAAACGGTCAAAAAGTTTTGCTTTTGGGGCGACGCTTTCCACCCTATCTTGCTAGGTAGAACTACCCAGAAGACATCACAAAACTAATGAAAATCCTAACTCTTCTAAGTTGTAAAGCCTTGTTCGTGAATTATGCATTATACATACTTTGTAACCCTGTTAACATTCGTATTAATGGTTAGAGCAAAGTGACCAGATTTCTATGTTTTAGTAGTCAACTCTCTTAGACAAACCTAAGAATAATACGAGGGATGTTGAAGGGCTAAACAATTAGCAGCGATCATTTGGAAGCATTTGTCCTCGAGCCCTCAAAACAGATAAAGGGGTGGTTCCACACATCTCTTCCTTGTCGCCTAAACAGAGCCACGAACCGAGGTTGATTGTTGAAAGTGAAGTGCCTTTGTCTTGTTATGCAGATTTCCATACTGGCTGCAGATTTGTTCAACTCACTTTGACTCTGAGTCATACTCTTAGGGAAATCACGGGCGGAAATCTAATTATCAAGAAAAAAAAACTTCAGTGTAACGGTTATAAAGATAATATAATGTAAATAAAGAATGAGATAAAATGATAATAAAATGTCAACAACTGCCTGGGAATCCGTCTATCTCGTTATCATCCGTCTGTTATACCACGTCATATCTATCACTGTTACACAAACCGCCAAGACTTGTTCAGTAATGTTTTGCTTTTTTTTTTGTTTGCATATAAATGCTCCGGCAAATTTTTTTTCTTCTTACTGGTTTAACCACGATGCCAAAGATTTTTCATAAGAACAAGAAGTCTAAGCATCACAATCCAATAGTAGAAAAATGGCAAATCAGACTCAAATTATCCACGCGCGATCACTACAACAGGAAGAGGAGGGCTGATGGAGATAGTAGTAGAAAAGTTTTTCCAAAGCTAGTTACGTTGACAATGGAAGTTATGCTTTCACATTTATCAAACTGTATCAGGAATCTTTTGTTGGGTTAGTTGCTGCCTTTGTTTTTCCTCTTCATAGCCACCTAAACCATTAGAATACAATTGATTGGACACATAACTGCGAGGAGAGATGGATTTTCAAACATCTTTTGAATTCAGAAGGAACTAGTATTATATGTTCGCCCCCGTTTCCTTCCCATGAACTCAGCACTTCCCAGTTCATAATTCCACACACCACACAAGTATCTCCAACTATGGTGTGTCGTTTTGAGATTTGAGTAATGAATTAGCATACCTGTATTGTAAAAATTTGTGCTTGGTCTCTCACATGGATGTTTGATATGGCACCGACCTTTGGACTTGAATGCATAAGAAAGTTTGCTCAAGCTCCTTCAACGTCCCCCTCCTTAGCAAGATAAAATAATGTGTCATTAACGTTAAATTTTTTGTTTTTGTTTTTAATGTCCCACATGCAGGGTTGACTCCATGAACTTACCCTTGTTTTCAGCTAGTAACCTACTCTTAACTTATTCTTCTGCTGTTGTCATGCCTAATACAGTAGTATTACTGTTAGTGAGAGGCATCTCTCTCTCTCTCTCTCTCTCTCTCTCTCACACACACACACACGCACACACGCACACGCACGTACGAACAAACAGAGTATGGTTATGAATGTCAATGAAAAGAGAAGCTAGAAGATCGGCCATGACATTGCTTTGTGGTTTAAGAAACCATGTCATGCCCGAAGAGAGACTCTCTCTTAAGGGTATCATGAATCACAAGATTGCTAGAATTAGAGGCGTAGTTGAGGTACTGAGCTTGGAGGTTGTTGTGGAGAAAAAAGGATTTGTCGTCCACGCCCATCTGCGGGGACAGTGCCGCCGGCATTATGGCCACAGCGGGTTGATCGGCTTCTTGTTGCATTTGGAGGCAAAGTATCTCAGCTTGAGCCACTGCGAGTTGCATTTGTAGCTGAGATACCTGGTTTTGCAGGAATGATATTGCCCCTACACATCCGTATACCGGGTCTCTCACTCTTGCGTTTGCTTCGTACACTAGACTGCTCACAGCGTCCCCTCTTTGATGAACCGGAAGCTCCTACAATGGAAAAACAAGCCCAACAACAATTGAACTACAAGGATGAGTTTAAATATTTAAACCTATATGTGACTGTTCATGGATAAACTGTACATGAAGGCTTCTGATACTCATTCTTCTTGAACATACCCTGCGTCTCTCTAAAGCGAACATCATTTTCTTTTGTTGAGGGATGGGGGTAGTTTGTGCGTGCGTGTTTGAGAGAGAGAGAGAGAGAGAGACCTGCAACATCTTGCTAACATTGCTAGCACCAAAGACCTTGTGAACAATGGCAAACTTGTGGGGGTCATCGGAAGGGAAGTAAGGAGCAAAGATGCAGTCCTTGGCGCATCGGCGCCGAAGCAACTTGCAGGACGCGCATGGCGAGTTTCCAGCCATTTTTCGTGATGCAAAAATTCTGAGATGTAGGCCTGGAAGGAAAGAAGGAGGAGGAGGAGGAGGAGGAAAGGGATAGCAGAGGTTTGTGCGTGTACGTGTGCGTGTGCGTGCAAGTAATTAAGAAGGTGAGCAGCTAGAGGTGAGTTCATGTGGAGTGTAGGAGTGAATTGTGTTTCTATTTATAGTAGGCGTAGCCAAGCGTGTGTGCATCCAAGTGTGGGCCAACACCAACGAATTTGTTTACTGTAGACAAAGAAATGGCTTATAACTGGAATATACCAGAGGGAAATGGACTTATAGTTAACATTATCATTATCATGATAAAGCTCTCAAGTCGTTGTGGTAAAAGGGGACGGTGCTAGCTATCACTTAATCACTGCTTAACCAAGAAATTTAATGGTCAAATGGCGACGTTACCCTCAAGAAAAGTCAAATTCTTACATTGAGTTGGGAATCTGACAATCCAAACAGCGCCCAAGAAGTAATCACGAATTGTAGTTCTAGTTGTAGTTGTGCGTAGTGTCTGGGAAGGCATTGGTGGACTTCAAATTTTGTAATGTCCCTCCTGCAAGTCTGGAAATTTTTATTAGACTATTATCCATTTGAAAGTTTATTTGCTTCAAAGTAAGACGCGACATAAATTACTTGGACGCAGTACATATCCCTCCCTGCGTTTTATTGAGGTTTTAATTGTTCAAAAAATGAACTGAAATCACACACTAGCAATTGTGGATTAGATAAGTGTTCCCCAACAACTTAAACTATAGAGTAAAAAGAATATAAAGCTAGTGTTTGCATATCTACTAATTGAATTTGCAAAGAGCTAAAGAGGGGGAAAAAAAAGGAAAGACATATCAATCAAGTTTAGGGAGTTAGACATGAGATAAGATAGATTGATATTTTTACGATATCTTGCAAACTTATCTGCTATCATTTCTTCCTATATAAATTCTTAGTAGTAAGTTACATTCAAAAAATGAAATTCTATTTTATATGCTTGTACTCTGTAGTAGTTTCATTCATCGATTCTCTGCGCCATAGTTTCATTCTTCAACTCTCCATGCTGACCCTGCTTCCTTGTAAGTGTCATTATTTTTTCACAAATTTCTTTTCGAAATATCATTCATCAAAATAACAATTCTTTCTTGTTATAGCTTTCCACAAGTCTCGATTGCCATGATATACCTCTTTCCGAAAACTTGCACTTGCAACTAAACTTCATTATGTTGTTGCCTTTAGTGTGTCATTTCACCGCGAAATTTTTTCTCTTTTTCTGAGTTCCATGACTTACAAATAGTAGCATGAATTTCATCCCACAGAGAGCACAATGTTAGCCTGTAAGGAATTGTTCAATGGTCTTAGATGACATATTTTTAGTTCACTAGCCCATTAAAGACTCAAGTCTTCTCCACTGATGGTTCGCAGCGACCACCACTTCTTCATTATTTCGCATAAAAGGTCAAAATCTTGAATCTTTGAATCAAAATCCGTAAGTTTGAGGGAGAGTATGGGAACATGTGGGATAATGCTTAGGAATGCGTATCAATTAAGATTAGAATTTTAGAGATAAACGATAACTTGGACTCATATTTTACATTATCTCATATTACTTATCTGCTATCATTTATTTCCTACAGAAACCATTTAGTGGCAAGTTGTATTTATGAAATAAAATTATCTTTTATGTTTCTACAGCGTTAGATATTTAAGTTGATGCTTTCTTCACAGGCTTTACAATTGAATTCGTATTCATCATGCCATAGAACCGCATATTTCCAATAATTTTGCTTTTCAATAAAAATGCGTAGTATTTTGACTTGTAATACTCGTCGGCTCCTTCATTCTCAGCTAATTATTCTTACTTGGATGGTTATGATGTCGTTCAAGAAGAGTAATTAAATAATTGTGTACTCTTAAATTATTGGTGCCGATCATCTATTGGATCGTTGGATCAGAGGAGGAAAATGGAAAAGGAGGAGAAGTTAAACAGAGAGGCACGTTATCTAATATACAGGATGGTCGTAGAAGGTCGGTACGATAGGCAGGTTACAAAATCTCACGCCACTAGTCCAATTTCATTAACGTGTGGTCTGGCTAGGTTTGATAAGCACATTAACAATAAAGTCCCATTTCCAAAAGTAAGGCCTAGTTACCCCACTCATATATAGATCATGAATCTGATAAGAACAACTTCCTTTAGGGGATGCATGGGAGAGATACCATATTTGTCTCAGTCCAACATCAACTGCCCTACCTTATGATCATTTACAGTACCTAGACTTATGCTTCAGTCTAGGACATGGAAGAAGGACATTTGCTGCCTCTCTTACAGTTAAAGTCGCGCAATGCAATGGGAGCTCAGATTACGCGTAGACTGAAATTGATTAATGAAAGAGACGTGGCTAGCCTTGTCCATACTAAACCCAGGCCTACAATTCTAGTTATGGGCAACCTCGTAGTCACATAATGCAAGTGTACTAACCAAAGTTTCGAATTTAATTAAGTCCCATTTTTACTTCTAAAATCAACTTGCTTGCCCAGACGATTGGCTTCAAGAACACCACGTAGCAATTTCCCCCCATTCTTTTTGGGATTGGGATTTCCTGATGTAACCATGGGTTACAGCAGGGATGTTGTACCCAGCAATGTGGGGGGGGGGGAGAGAGAGAGAGAGGGGGATGCAAACCATGGTTACTCTCCCCCCCCCCCCCACATTGCAGCACCCATATTGTAACCTATGGTTACAGCAGAGAATCCATATCCTTCTTCTAGCCGTACAATTGGGGTTAACAACCGCCAAAACGTGTGGGTGGTTGGCCCTTTGATGAGACATTTTGGCCTCCACGTTCGAGTCTTTGACTCTGTTTAAGCCTGCGGAAATCAGCTCTTTGATGTCTCAGTAGAATTGCTTAGTTCATGCATCAAATTTATATTATTATTAAGTTGTTGTACACTCCTGTGTAGAGATAATTCTTCCAGAAAGTATGACTCACTGATACTTTAATATTTAAGTTTTGTAGGCTCTCTTTACATAGTTAATTGATTACAAATTTGACGCTTTCATATGGTATCAGAGCGCGTCAATTCATACCACGCCATTCAAAACCAAATCAAATATTGTCACTCAAATTAGATTATTCATGTGTTTAATTTGACTAACATAAAAAAAAAGTCTTAGCACGTATTGAGATGATCGCACATCAAAATAAATAAATAAATAATATTTCAATATATAAGCTACAGAAGCTTGTCTTATAAGGTCGGTGTTAGCTAGAGTTAGATTTAGGGTTTATAAAGACTTTTAAACCATGAAGAAACCCTAACTTAAGATCGAAGGGAGAGGCTCGACGTGAATGTTTGTTAGACAGACATTCACGTGAATACACACACTTCCTCCTCTCTCTCTCTCTCTCTCTTTCTCTCATGTTGTAGTTTTGGGCCCCAAAAACAATGCATCATTGATCGCACCAACGGTCAACTATACACGCAGGCAGACATGTATATAGGTGTGTAGCTTAGTTTATATGGAAATAGTGAGATATCAGAATAACTATGTCACTATAATACAGTATTATTTTTAAGGGCATGCAGTGCCCCCAAAAAAAAAAAAACCGCTTGTACCAACTATTGCGAAGTTGTACATTGTTAGACATTATTGTTGGACGGATGCTATAAAATCTAATAATAATAATCTATGGCCGCATAAATATGGAGCCCACCTACTTGTGAATCTGATGGTGAGAGCTAGTTGTTAGGCATAATTCTTCTTCTTCTTAATATTGCTTTTGTTTGTTGTACAGCATCATGTCTGTTACTTTATATTACTTTTGTTTGTTGTACAACATCATGTCTATTACTGTTGTTCTTAAATTAAAAAAAAATAGTATATTGTCAAATAAGAAAGGGCTCTACAGTGATTTGAAGTTTTCTTGGATAGATTAATATCATAGTAAGTCAAAAGTTTTTGAGTGAAATTTTTAGAAACAATATAGAGTAACGATAAGAAAGAAAACGCCCCCTTATTTGTCTTATTTTGGTTTTGGTTCAGAGGACGGTTGATTAAGCATAGAACCATCTCGCAATTTTAGCAGTCTTATTGACGCTCTCCGCTTGGCTATTAGCACTCCTCCCTACCCGAGACTTTGTATGACTGTGCATTAATATTGCATTATGCAATGCACAATCTTACAAAGTCATTTAAAGATTAGTCATTTGAAGCTATCCCTTCCATTCTTCATCATCATTATTATTAGGGTATTGGGCACTCGTGACTTGTGACCTCATGCGTGTAGACTGTAGACGTGCAGACATGAGTGGTACATGCAGTCTCATGAAACTAAAGCATGCATGGTGAGCGACTAACATAGATATTTGACTTTCAAGAACAACAATGTAAATTTGTTATTTAACGAAAAGAAGAATTGTGATCTAATATGGTGTTCATTTTTCTCTTTCATTTCGTGGGAGTACTTCTAGACTTCTTCTTTATTTAAGATGTAATTACCGACTGAGTCAACAATTGTATGTGAAGTGAGCACCTAATACTAAAGACTAAAACTTTCAGAAGTTGCTTATATATGCAGTATTTGTTTTGGTTATGTTTGTGTAGCTATATAGCCATTTTAGCAACAAAAATAGGGCTTAAATAATTAAAGTGAAACTTAATATTCTTGTTTATTTGTGAAAGCTTAAGATGTCAAATGACCAAATGGACATCTATTTGAAGCAATTTTAGAATTTGATATCTATATATGTACTATATATAAAGGGAATACTCTTTTTGTGTAACACCACTTTTGGTGTTACATAACTACCTATCTAGAATGGTAACAAGTAACATTCTAAATATTTTTTTCTTGAAATCACAAAACAAAAGTTTAAATAGTGAATAACTACTTTTAGTTTTTATAATTTACATCTTTTTTTTTCTGCATGTGATAATACACACTTGTACACGATAATACTTGATTTTTTTTACAAGATCTTTTATTATTAACTTTGTTTTACACATGCATCGCATGTCGTACCACTTCTAAGCCAAAACTTAGTTTGGTGTACATAACTACCAACTTTTAAAGATGACAAGTGGCATTTCAAGAAAAATTTTAAAAAGTGACACAAAATAAAAATATTAATTGGTGAGTAACTACTACCTTTCACAAATTAAAATTTATCAAAAAAATAAATAAAAGCCAAGTTTGATACCATAATAATATTTTGCTAACTTATGTTTTGACAAATGTCGCTAACTTATTTTTTCTGTAATTTAAAATTTATTTTACTGAATATAACAATAAACACGTATACGTGATTTCTTTTTTATAACAAAATTTATACTATTAATTTTATTTTCATACACGTAACGCGTGTACTACGGAGACTCATCCATATAACATAAAATGCCTAATAGACGGGAAAGAAGAAAAGTGGGTTGCCACCTGCTGCCTTAGCCGCTCTCAAAAGTTTTCCTTGCTAACACATGAACCACGGATCCATCTATTTCATTGCTTAACCCCACGTCACTGCTAATTGCATGGTAGTCCATAAGATGTCTCCCTTTTCCTCTTTTGTTGCTGTGTGTGTGTGTGTGTGTGTGAGAGAGAGAGAGAGATTCTTCAGCCGGTGAGTTTGGGACCCGGGAGACGTCTACCCGTGAGTCTTAATTCCATTAGCTATGAAAAGGATATTCTTACCAACCAAATTCTTTAACCATCAACATTCATTTCTTGCTCAAATCAAATTAGGGAAGCATTTTGACCCCACAAATGGGTTATAAGTAAGTACAAGGGAGGGTGGATAGTTGTTCTTCAAAAAATCATAGCAAGGAAAAAGGAGAATCTAAACTAGGGGCCAACATTACCTACAACAAGGTAACACTCTGTGGAGCGAGAGCGAGAGCGAGAGTGAAAGAGGGTGAGAGCTTGCAAAGCATTAAGAGCAACGGAAGTTTAAAGCGAAAGAGAAATTCAAAATTTAATAGTACGATCATTGCTCGCTTTAAAAGAATTTGATAACTTAACCTACAACGAGTTTACGGCTTGATACCATGAAATCTAGCCAGATCCGATTCCTGTATGCGGAGGGGCTGCTTGGTATCGTATGGCGTCAAATGGATCGAGGATAGGAAATTGTTTTGATAATGTGGAAGCTAATCTTGATACAAATTAAATAACAGTGATGATTGAAAATAGTATAAACATCCAACCAAAGCATTAATGAGACCCTGACATCGACACGAAACTAAGCTGCGGGGGGAATCAAAAACGAAACCCAATTCGAGGGAGATTAATATTGAAATTTGTTGTTGTAGAACCCTAAGTCCTATCCCGCTCTTGCATTAATTGCCCTTCACATGATTTCAAGGCTTCTTTTTCTTGTCTTCTCCATAGAAACCAGCTCTTCTGCCCTTGTTAGATTCGATGATGTCTCAAAACCCCCTTTTTTTTTTTATAGTCATTATCTATGAAACCAACTAATTAATATCAACAAGACATAATATGGGTCCTGCTTGCGAGTTTGATTGTTCTTTTTTGTTTTTGGAATTTCACTTTTAGAAGTGCATTTGGTAAATATTTTCCTTTTTTGTTTCCAAGGCGGAATTTTTTAGAATCTTGAAATTTTCAAAGGTGTATTTTCAATTTATTTAGCTTGGATCAAAAATTGTTCGAACACAATTTAAAAACAGTTTTTCAAAAGGCTTGTAAACGTGCATTGTCCTTATCCTCGGAACAAGAACGAAGCAGAAGAACCTTATTTCCAACATAAATTAGGCTCTTAATCTTTACTTTGGCTTGTATATTAGGAATAGTGTGAATTATGATTGAGTTCCTTCTTGCAGACTTCTTTTGCTAAATTAACACATTTTGGTTGCCAAACTTAGGCTTTCACTAAAAAGAGATTGCATGGGACTTTACCTTTTTCTTTTAATTAATTAATTTTTGTGTTGTCCTCTTACATGCAATGGCTATTGCATGAACTTAACAAAAGGAGAGTGCTCACATCAATGGAGTTTTGTCACTAGGCAAGTTTGTGTTTAATTTCAAAACCCTAATTAAGCTAAGCCCTAGGAGGGGGAGACCATTGTAAAGAGGGCAAGAACCTCGGTGCTGGCTCGGTTACTGTGATGTTTTTCAAGTTCTGAGGGACAGATTTATAATGAGGAAAAAACAGACATCTTTCACCACCTTAGAAGGAGAAACACGAGAGCTCCAATGCAAGGCATTAAATGAGCATCGTGGTTATGAAGATTCATTTTCGAGATGCTTTAATTTGGTCTTAACTCACGACATGGCTTTGTGACCAAAATGTTCTTCCATTCGCATTGGTAAGCTCGCAGTATGCAACGATTAAAAAAGTTAAGGTTGCACGTCAACTAAACATAAAAATTGAGATCGACTCTTATATTTCATGGGCTTCTCTTCGTTTTAAAGAAAAGAAACTTTTGATTTGGTGCTCGTTTTTTTTTTTCCTTCTTTGGTTTGGCTTGTCCAAACAAATTCTGACGCTTACAAAAGAGGGAGGAAATGGCATAATTGTGTGTGAATGATATGCGCGAGGAGCTTAGATATAACCCATGATATATATGAACCTAGATAGAGCAGTAAAGAAGACATATATATTAAAAAAAAACCCTTATGACCATATATTATATCTATGCAATACAGGGACGGATCCAGAAAGTCTAATCGGAGTGGGGGGGGGGGCGCCAAAAAAGAATAAAAAAAATTGTGGCTAACATAAAAGAATTCAAAAGGTTCAAATTCATATAAAATATGAATAATCAAAAATACATTATAAAAGCTTCACTTAAATACGTTAAAATACAAAACGGATTGTTCAATTTGACCACTAATAATATATCTTTGATATGCATAATGATTTATTTAACTTGTTAAGGTTGGTCAATAATAAATTACCACTTTTGCATAAAAAAAAAAACTTAACTCTTACTCTATAGATATATTACTAATGTGATTATCAATTGTATAACTATGTTAATCACGTATAAGTTAACAAATTATAAGAATTTAAAATAATAGAAATAACTAACCTTAATTTATTCTTGTCTTTTTGTAATATGGAGATTTAGAATATAGAATAAAGTAAGAAAATAACAAAGACAAGGTACAGAGAATAAAAACCAAGACAAAATGAAATCTTAATAAATTAATGCTACAATATGGTGACATTCTTAGAAATATTTTAAATATATTTATTCATTATCCCAAAAACTAAAAGATGATTTCAAAAAATTTTGAGGGGGCCATGGCCCCCCGGTCATGGGGGAGGTCTGCCCTTGATGCAGTACATATACAATACATAATAAATCACAATTGTACTCGTGATGGTATTATTGTTACAAGCCGTGGCAATAACATATTTTCCCCTATATTGAGTAAGTTTTTGTGAGAACAAAATAAGGGTCATACTTTTAAACAAAAATCTATGCGAAAAAAAGATATTTACTGGCTCTGCGATTCGGGACAACAGTAACGTAATTTACAAATGGCCCTAAATAGATGGTCTTGCATATTTCAAAGTTAAACCCCGAAAAAGAATTAGAATAAATGCCATCGAATAAATCTAATGACTTTTGGAAGCGTTGCTGAATTGTACCGGGAATTTTCAACAAAAATAGAGCCTTAAGAAATTTATGCAGAACCACTTTATTAGTTTCTATGGAGGGATAAATTTCAGCTGCAACTTGAGCGGTAAAAAGAGGCCGCAAACCCCCCTACCTCCAACCCACCGAGCGACCAATATTGGTGGCATCTTTGTATGTATTTTCTATTAAATCCTTACTTTTACTTTTTCCAATCTCACTTAATAAAAGCCAAATATAGCAATCACTTATATTATATCAACA
>JAVXUP010001245.1:202500-259254 GCA_033070095.1 Escallonia herrerae | reverse complement strand
TCCAATAATTTGGGGATATCCGACAATCCCAGTCAAACTGAAAAATACCTTATTAGGATTTTAAAAGAGTCCTTAAATTACGATCATGATGTCATCCTCAAAAATCCTAATGCAATCCTAACACATATGGCCGATTCCCCAGTCCTATTATGGGTCTTCTACTTTCAGTTATATAAAGGGAACTATCCCAAGTACGCAATAAATGTCGCACACATAAAGGCACGGTCTTTCATGCTTTTTCAAAGTTGCTATCATGTAACTTCGTTAAGACTTAATCATCGGAGAGATCTCTGCCGGGACCCTACCGGCAGTAACTTGTTTTGCAGGCTAGGATTCCGGAGTACACGCAAAATATATTTTTAGCCGTAACAGATTAGCGCCATCCATGAACCCGTCAGCCTTGCCGATTGACCTCAAGAAAAACTTAACAGTTATACTGCAAGCTACCACTGACAGTCTAGCCACAAACGGTCCTGCCATCGTCAAACGGTTCTACCCCCGTCAAACAAAATGAAAAATAAACATGGAGAGAAAAATACAGGCATGTCCATCCGCAGGCCACGAGAGCACTTCACGGCCGCACAGCCACCCTGGGGCTGCCGTTACCGCAACAGGACTGCTGCCGCCCTATGGTCAAACGCCATCCACAACTCCATGCCTGCACAACCCTTCGGTAGAACTCTCAGACATCCATGACCATAGAGGTGCAACATTGTCGGAACCACGGCCACCACAAGCGGCTGTACAATAGTCGCAAGGCTGCTGGAGTAGCACCAAGAGCATCCAAAAAAAAGAGAAAAACAACAACCAAACGCCGCACAACCCGAGTCAAGGCAGCCACAAATCACCATCGCCGGCATCGCACGGGAACCCATTGAACCGTTGCTGCCATGGGTTAAACCCCCAACAGCGCCCTCACTGTTGTTCACCGCAACTGGTCATACAGCCACTGCCGGGCCATCAAAAATCATAGGCCGCCGTCAAGGACAGCCACCGTGACCTCTTTCCATTGTTGTCTTCTCCAGCGTCATCAACCAAAAAAAAATAAAAATAAAAAACATAAGCAAAAGTGTCGCCGCCGTCAGCCATTATCGATGACCACATTCCAAAAGCTTCGCACAACCACCAGAACCTTACAGTCGAGATTCCAAAGCCGCGACGAGTGGCAGTGCGCTTTCCGTCCCATCACCACCATGACTATCGGCAGCGCCATCGCCATTATTGCCATCGTCATATCACCGTATCATTGCTACCGGCATCCAGATCTGCACCATCGTGGCCATGGAAAAAACATCGTCACCTTCGCCCCACCATGGTGATGCCTCACTGCAACGCCATTGCAAAATTTGATAGCCACCCGTTCGTTCATATCCAAGCCGCGGCAACAGGCGATAGTAGTCCATAACTACGGTGTCCAGATGACCCGCACCCCCTCTGATCGAGATCCAACAGTAGGAATTCCTCTTCGCTTACCACCTCGCCAGAGTCGCGTCGAGTGGTGGCGCTGACGTTGTCCTCATCTTGACCTAGGCGAAATAATGGGTAGAATGAAAGAAGGTGCACTCTTTCTTTTTAGAAAATTCTACTTTCCCCCATAATATTGCACATTCATAGTTTAGACCTACAAGGTCTTCAGTATGCAACTTATGACACAACTTTATAAAAGCGTTGAGCTATTAACCCGCAATTATGTATAATTATATTTTGAACCCAAAAGGTCTTATTTATTTAACATATGCAACAATTTTCAAAAAAAAAATTTACTTGATTAACCGATGCACAATGCATATTCGTGTTTAAGACCCAAAGGGTCTTATTTATCGGACTCAAGCCACATGCTTTCTCAAGCGTTAAGCTTTTAAACCCGAAAAAAGGGCTAATATAAGACCCAAAAGGTCTCATTTATTTAACATATGCCATGCACTCTATAAAATGGCACATATCTTATCGCATATCTGTTGCTAAAAATTAAGTGACTACGATTTTAGGCGGTAGCAAGCCTCCCAGAGGCTACTTCTCATCCGCGCTTTGTATTACCTAGACCTATTTATTTGAGTCTAGCATTGTCCAGTTTCGTCAATTGGCACAAGCACGTCACAAGTCGAGGCTCCCGATTACTACGACTTTTACATTCAACTGCAAAACCCAGTGCTGCGCTCTGTCATTTAATTGGCAAAGCCCTGATAGGGCCATGGCATCTGAACACCGCCCTTATTTCTGTGTTAAAGCATAGTCGCACTTGTATGTTCATATGCTCTATTACTTTAAAGAATACTTGTTCAGTCACGTGCTTTTCCCGTGGCAAGGTCATAAATCGCCCCTACGAGCATCAACGGTGATATATAAATCACTTCATAAAGCGAGGAACAAATTGACAGTACCTTGGACTAGAAGTCACGCCTAAGGTTTCCGCTGCAGCATCCTGCCGAATTGGCATTATATATTGTCTCTGGTATATTAGTTCATACAGTGGCTTCTATCTGTGACATATACAGTGGCCTCTATCTGTGACATATATGTGATATATTGTCTCTGTTGTCACCGCATCTAGTGAGTTTGAACTCATCGCCAGCCTCTGCTGATGGCATCACTAATATGCCTTATACAACTGCAAGCTCAAGCTCATGCAATCAACAAGTTAGATGTAGTTGCCTCTCAGTATATCGGTAAACTGCGACAACTTTTTTAAGCATCTTGCTCAGACGGACACCATGTCCTCTAGCTTTATATGCTTCGTCCAACCCAGCAAATAGATTATAGTCTTCTTCTATATCTCTATCATGCATACATATAGGTCTTCTTGCGACCATGCCTTACATATAGGCTGAAAAGTTGTCTTTACGTTTGTGCCTTCTCAGGCAGGGGGGCTTTATATCTTGTGATACCAGCAATATTACGAGCTTAAAGCCCCGTGCCCTCTCAAATAGGGGGGCTTTATAGTAGCGGTCATATTATGGGCTCAATGCCCCGCCCGCGCCTTCTTAAGTGGCGTCATGACAATAAAGTACATGTTTTCTTTGCTAAAGCTCCTAAGGGCATTTACATGAGCTTTGTGCTCCATCCACCTTCATAGGCACGTACGAGGGCTTTAAGTCTATCAACCCTCAAGGGTACTTACATGAGTTTTGTGCTCCATCCACCCCCAAGGGGGCATACAAGAACTTCATGTTCTGTCAAACCCCTAAGGGTGTTTACATGAACTTTGTGCTAGCTCTATCAGCCCTCAAGGACGCATACGAGAACTCTAAGTTCCATTAAACCCTCATGGGTATTTGCATGAGCTTTGCGCTCTATTAGCCCTCAAGGATGCGAACAAGAACTCCGAGGTCCATCCAACCCCCAAGGGTATTTACATGAGTTTTGTGTTCCATCCGCCCTCAAAGGCGCATACGAGGGTTGTTTATTTTTTTGGTATTCTAGCGTGGGTGCAAGGGGTTCAAGCGGACATTGCAAAGTTAGGAGAGTTGTCTGGTTTACGGGTTGGTGGGCGGCATTGTAGCGTGGTGTTGTTTATTTTTGATTGGTTGTTTCTTTGATAGTGTTTATCTTGTTGTTTGATAGTGTTTATCTTGTTATAGTTGTTCTTTATCTGTTAAATAGCTGGTTTTGATTATATATATGTGTGTGTGCGTGTGAATGTTTTTTATGATTTATTTTATCATTTGTTTTAGGCTTTTATTTCTTGCAATTCCTTTTGGATGAGGCTATCATCCGTATCTCTTTACTTGTATATCGAGGCATGTTTTGTAAATCCCCCTGTGATCTTGATATATATTTCAACTCTTCACTCAAAAAAATTTGGTTTCAGTAACTTGTACTAAGTTTGATGGTACTATCAGTTATTGGTATGCAACAAAATTCTTTAATGCAGTACCGTGTTTGTGAAAACAAATTTAATTAGGGAACCAAGATCATGGGAAAAGTCTGCTTTTGATCCTGCGGCTGACGTTTCTATATTCTGGTTTTGATTCTTACATTTTGGTGTAAAGGTTCGTGAACTATGTTTTAAGTTTTATGTATGCTAGTATTCAAGACAATCAAGTTGGGATAGCTTTACTTTTAACATTAAAAAAAAAGAAAACTTAAGGAAGAACCGCGATACGTAGGTAGTTTACTTTTGTTCTCACTCATGGGAAAAGTATATGCAACAAACACAATATTCTTCACCACCGACCACCGAGGACATTATCACTTTAATTATATTCCCGCCATCCTTTTTTAATTGCTCAACTTGACTTGGCATAAAATTTAAGGAATGGGCCAAATATCTTTCACTGTAACACCCCGAACCTTAATATTGTCTAGTGGTTTAATTTATTTTTAAGCGAAGACTTTTATACGCTAGATATTTAGCGTCGTTATTTATGAATGAAATTTTATCGGTAAACTTTTAGCCACAAATTTTTAGAAAACATAAGTTATAGGTGATATCAATTTAGGTTTTCTGCGACGATTAGCGTTAATGATATTTTTAGAAGCCTTTAACAATATTTTCGTACCTTGTCGTTAGCATTGATATTATATTAACAACTGTCAGTTAGGATATTATTTTATTTAACAATTTTTTAGCAACTTTTTAGCGACGATTAGTGAAGCGAAGTAACATAGCAACACATTAAAATTGTACTTGCACGTAAATTATCGTCAATAATAATCGTTTTGGGGCCTTCTTGTAACAAGAGAAAGCTTTGTGTAAATTTAAAATGACTAACCTTTAGGGCGGATTTTTGGGAATTGTCCTTTTTAGGGTTTGATATCTATATGCACGTATATATCTTCAATGGGAGCAGCCGTTCCCCATCTGCTTCATCTGAAAACACGAGAGAGAGAGAGAGAGAGAGAGAGAGGGAGGGGGGAACTCGAAGAAGGATTTTTCGGCTACCAAACTTCTTCGGGTAAGTTATTTTTAGCCTTGTCTCTCTAGTTTTCTCTCAATGATTGACGGGATTAATGGGTAGCTGTGAATGGGTAAGAGTTTATTATAGATGAGAGGAGCTGCTTGATCTGCGTACGCATGTTAATGTGAAGGAGATGCTTTTATAGATGGGTTTGCAGCTTCAAAATTCTTTACGTTTTCTAGTGCCCAAAGGAATTCGGCTGTGTATCTGAGCTTTATTTGAAACGCTGAATATGTTCTCTTATGCTCTTGATCTCCAAAATTGGGCGCCCTTATGCGCTACTTCCCCATTGATGGATTTCTCTTCTGCCTTCCTTCTGGGTCATTAGACTAAGTATGTAGCTTCCAGATTCTTTTGATTTTCTATTGTCCACAGCATTTGGGGTGCTGTGTGTTAGATCGTGGAAGGCGGTTTAGGGGAATTGTCACGGTGTAGCAGTACGTGAAGTTGGTTCTTCTGTGTGTGCGTGAGCTTGTGTGTATATACGTGAGTGGAGAGGCTGCCAAAAGGTAGTTAGTGTGTGCAGGGTGACCATGCCAGTTCTTGTGGTTTTGGTGTGTGGGATTTTGTGTATATGTGGGTTTTAGAGAGAGAGAGAGAGCCATGAAGGCTGTTTGGTGTAAAAGAAGAGAGACGACAGTGGGTTTGAGAAATTGCAGGTTCAGCCGTGGGTTTATGAAGAAGGAAAGGGTGGAAGATGGAAGTAGTGTTGGTGATGTGTGTGTGTAATATATATGTATGTGTGGGTGAAGTGAAGTGAAGTGAAGTGAAGTGGGTTCATGTGAGTGTGTTGAACAAAAGAAAAGAAAAGGGGAAGGAAGAAGAGGATGGCAGTGGGCATGGGGCAATTGTGTGCTTGTTTGTGAACGAGTGTTGTGTGCATGAGTGTATGTGTTTTGGTGTGTGTTTTTTTATGTATATGTGTGGGTGTGGCAGCTGTGCAATGTGTGAAGAAGTGGTGTCTTATGGAGTGTTGTAGAGAAAGGAGAAGAAGAAGGTGAAATGGGTCTGCTGGGGTACAGGCAGGATGGGTGATACACAGGGGTCCCGCGGACAAGCGTTATGTTAGCGTGTGCATGGCATAGCGGACACCGATTGTTAGCACATGAAATTCTAGAGTAGAACACCTTGCTATATTAGAATTTCTGGTAAATTTTTATAAATTTCTGAAATCGTATGTATTTTTTATATTTTTGGCAAATTCAGATATATAAAATTCTTTTGAGCCTTCAGACTCATGAAAATGTTTTGGAAAAATTAGAGTAATGTTTTTATAATATAAAAAGACCCATATTAAGTTTGGTGTTTTTTAGATGATTTGCTATAGTTTCCGTATCGCATTGGTTTTAGCAAAAATAAAAATTTTAAAATTTTTTTCGATGTCTTTTAAATTTTGATTTTAATTTCTATAATTCTTATAGGTATTCTAAAGCTGTTACAAAAATTATGGGACTTTATTTTTAGCTAGAAACAATTATGGGTTTTTATTGTATTTAAAGAAATTATTTTAACTTGAAAATATTAAAAAATTCAAAAATTTCCTATTTTGGACTTTTAATAATGTTTTAAGGCATAAAATAATTTTGTTATAATTTATTATGACTTTGAAATATTGTTACGTATTAAGGAACGTACATGATTTTCGGTTACGTTGGCCGTGTGCTAGACCCGCTTTGAGTTGAGCGATTTCGGAGTTAGAAGTTAGCACGTGGTGGGCAGCTGATGTTAGGTTTATAATACAGTACCATAGATTTTGTTCTAACAAATGGATTGTCAATCTAGGTTTATTCAAAGAATTTTGATCAAGGTTGCGTAGCATTTCATAGCTTGGATCGAAGTAAAAAATTTCATCCGAACCACATTTCATCATTGATATCAAATATAATTTTTTGATGTTCTTATCGAATTTTTAATGAACACTTATATTTTATTTGTCATGAAAATGTTTTCAATTGCCCATGTAACCCTAATTTGAGCCTTATACCGATTGTTTTGAATTCTTTGTTTATTCTCATATGTTTTATTGATATAATTTATCGTAAAATATTTTAAATTCTGTTTATTTCTTCTCAATGTTGACATGAGTTAGTAATATGAGAATTATAAGGATAGTGTGTTGGTTGGGTTAAACTAATACTTAAATGGACTAGTCAATGTACATATGCATATATAAAGTGTATCAAGCACTACGGGCTGGCTTTGCTATAGTGTACTTCTCATGTTTAATGTTTCCTGTTTTTGTTTTATTGCACCTGAAGTATTTTAAAATGATTATTGATTTAAGGAATTGAGTTGATACTCATTCATATGTTTATATTGAAATGTTGTGGTTTTATTTAAAAACCCTTTTAAAATTAGCATTTGATTGTATATAGAAAATCATTTGAATCACTCTGTTTCTCCATTTTAAAAGATGTTATTTGGCTAAATGTAAAATAGTCTGAATCATTTTTTATTATTTATAAATCTTTGATCGACCTTACTGAGCTATCGAAAGCTTATTTTCTTTTGACTTCCTTTTCGCAGATGATAACCAGCATTAGGTGCTTGAGAATGGAGTAGAGCCGAGTGTAAAAAAAAAGATTTAATTTTAGCATTGATCGTTAGAACCCTACGTGGGTGAACTTCTGTAGTTCGTTACAAGATTTAAATTTAGTTTATCAATTTTGACTGTATATGAGAGAAATACATTGATTGATGTTTTAGTTGCTCTGATAGTTGTGGTATTATTTTTATGAGTCTGAGGATATTCTGTTTTAATGTAAATGATCGAGTGAGTGTTAACATTTCAAAAATTCCAGATCTTACATTCACTTTCTATTTTTACCCTTAATCTTTTTGTCCTTTTCTTTGCTCCACCGAGTGTCTCCCTCTTTTCCTTCTTTGCACATATATGAATGTACGTGTTACAAACACACACTGACACGCACATCATCTTCATTTACTGACACGTACATCATCATTTGTATGAAACCAAAATCAGGATAACAAAATTAACGGAGATTTCTCCGGAATTTTGACCATTATTCTCAAAATCAAAAATTTTCATCCCAATTTACACACCAAAAAATAGTTTCGGCAGAATCAACTACCATAAATCTTCAATCATATCTTAGTCATCCCTTCACCTAGCCGGAGTGTGTCTTCTCCATGGGGTATTCTGCTCCCTGTCCCAATTGGAATTGAATGATCTTTAGCTTTGTAATAACCCTTCTATCTCTCGAAAGAGATACACTTTGTTAAGTATTGTTTAGAGCAAGCACAATGATAAAGTCAATGGTTTATGTTCACTCTCTATTCTAGGAATCCCTGAGTGTCAAAGGGGGAAAAAGTTTTGGACAACTTCCGTTTTTAGTTGGTGACGACCACTTTTTATCGCCCAAATGCATTGCATGTTCCACGATAGTAGTCTTGATTATGCTAAGGTTTGTTGCCTAAATGCTGTTGTAGATGTTGAGGTTTTAGAAAGTTTATCAGTCCAGTATGAGCCTTGTACGACACACGTAAACCTTGTACAGCTTTGTAACTTTCTTGTAAATGGGAAAGTTTTGTGAAACAATTGAAGGTAATTGTGGATCACAAATCATGTCAAATTTGACATTTGAATTGTTTATGTAGAAGCTTACTGTGATATGCACACACACCCACACAATCATTTTCTTTGTATAGGTTTTGTTGTTTTAGTCATCAAAACGCTGTGTTTCTTTGCTAGAAAGTGAAGGAGAATTCTAGTGATGAGAAAGTTACAATCCCATTTGGCAAACCTAGCTCAATTGGCTTACTAGGAGGGGTGGATGTAATGCAATTCAAAATGGTTGTGGATTGGAAATCAATTATGTTTACAAAATCTTAATTAACATTGTACTAAGAAACAGAAAAAAATCCCCCCCCCCCCCCCCCCCCCCCCCAACATAAAAAATAAAAAACCCACTTCCTAGGAGTTCTGTAGTTTCAAGGCTATATGCCTAAGAAAATGTAGGAGAAGTTGAGATCCAATTTCGAAAACCTTTACAACTTATTCGAGCCTTGTACAACTACTTCATAGAAATTGAAACATTTTTTTTCATCCTAACTATGTTTGTTGTAGATTATGAGTCGATTATGCAAAATCTTATATCACTCAGTCATGAAATTTATGCTGCATTTAATGGAATTTGCTCTACTTCTGTGCAGCCAGTTTCTTATGCTCAACTCACAAGGAGTATTCATGAATTAGCAGTTAGATCTGGTCCGTCCATCCGTTATGTGTGTGTGTGTGAGAGAGAGAAAGAGAGAGAGAGAGAGAGATGATCCATTGTTCGCGCGAGCAATAAATCAGTTGTTGCCCGCGCGATCTGGCCATCCACGCCCGAGATCTGGACGGCCAGATCTAGCGCGTGGACAGCCTATTTTTTGCCATTCGCTACATAATGTAGCAGACAGTATTTCGTCGTCCGCTACATTCTAGCCCGCCTAAAGGGTCTCGTGGACAGCCAGATCTCACGGGCAACAGCTGATCCATTGCCCGCACGAGCAATGGATCAGCTCCATATATATATATATATATATATATATATATATATATATATATATAGGGAGCTGATCCGTTGAGAGCGCTAGCAAAATAGGAGATCTTGCTAGCGCGATCTGGCCGTCCATCCCAGATCCTTTTTTTTTGCGGCGCTGTCAGTCGTCCGCAAATTAGTGTAGCGGACGGACCTTTTTACCATTTTGCCCCTGCTCCCCCCTCCGCTACACTGTCTAGTGGACCACTTTCTTGGGCCCACGTTAACAGCCAAAAAGTCGTCCGCTACACTGTCTAGCGAACAACTATTACTTTGTCATTATCCTACCGTCCGCTAGACAGTGTAGCGGACTGTTCCCAACAACGTCGAAGAATACCGTCAGCGTCAAATATTTACCGTTGTTGGGTAACCTACTGGAGGTTAGGGATTATGCCTGGGGAGCTGCAACTCTTGCGTACCTCTACCGAGCATTACGCAAGGAAACGAGGACCAACTCCAAAGTGATATGTGCATGTCTCTCGCTATTGCAGGTATATCATACAATTCTTGATTACTTGCTCATTTCTTTTTTTTTTTGGGTTGAATTGACAATAAAATTTGACGATACTTTATTTAATTTGTCTTTGCTCTCAGGTGTGGTCTTATGAACACCTTGCTACCGGCGCACCCACGCGTTGGGACGGAACCGATAATGTGTGGCCTCGGTTGTGCGCCTGGGAGTACAGCCGGAAGGACAGCCACTACCAGAGGAGAAACGATCCCCATCACAACATTACGTACTATCTGGGGGAGCTCGACTTGTTATCTCCTGGCCAGATGCGATGGGCACCGTACAAACATTTGGCGCAACGGGTGGGAGAGTCGTTCGTCTTCACGCTCTCCAGGTTGCAACGCACACCCCTGATCCACTTCAAGGTCGCAAAGTGGCAGCTGCCAGATCGTGCTATGCGCCATTTTGAGTGCCTGCAGGGGTTGCCAGCCGGCGCGCCAGATATGAGGCCTAACAGGAACCCACCGGGTATCCCTCGGTTTGGGAAGGCAAATGCGTACGACTTGTGCGCACGAGAACTTGAGGTTTGGGATTCCTGGCAGGACACGCTGATGGCCATTGTGTCGGAGCCTGACCCCGTGATCAATATCGAACAGTACAATAGGTGGTACTACCGCATCACCCGGAGGAGAGTAGCTCTAGTAAGGTTTGAACGCGGGGAGAAGTACCACCCTAGGGGTCAGATCGATGAGCACAAGGCATATAATCTGGTAAGTTGGCCAATAAGTGCTTTAATTGAACTTGATGTTTCTAACTGTGTATGAAGTTACTTATTTATTATCTCTCTGGATGTAGGTTAATGCCTCGTTCGCCTTCTTCCAGAAGTTGCACGAGTGGAAGGATTTGGTAGATGCAATGAGCGAGGAGCTTCGCCAACAGGCTAATGTGTTGGCGTATGGCTACAGGAATTTTTTACACCAAGCATCGGGCCAGCCTTCTGGCGTCAGCCCGGGAATGGGTTTTCCGGGGTGGTAGCCCCCATATGTGAGCGAGGGATACACCGATCCCTCAGGACAGACTTCGGGAGTGAGCCAGGGATATGGTGGTCCCTCTGTACAGGGAATGGGTGGTGATTGGGGACCGCCATGCACCATGGGGCACGCTCAAGCGCCGTGGGAAGACTACAGTGTGCCCTCCTTCTCTTTGCTATTGGACTCGGAACCCCAACCCTTCTCTCAGAGTCAAGTCATGCAAGACTGGGGTTTCGGACACATCAGTCTGTCGGAGACACTGCCCATTGTCCTGTGGGTAGGACCATCTATTGCCGAAGGAGGCCAATATCCCCCGGTAGACCCCCCCGAAGGAGTGCAATATCCCTCTGTCGACCCCCCTGAAGGAGTGCAATATCCCCCTGTCGACCCCTCCGAATGAGTGCAATATCCCCTCGTCGACCCCCGAGGGCAATATCGCAAAGGGCATCCAGTGAAGCCCCTAAAGCCACATAAATGCCAAATAATCAGAGAACGTTATTTTAGTGGCTTCTCCCGGGACAAACCGTTGTATAGTGTGAATCATCTGGAGGGCATGGATTACACTTGCGAGTGGGGAGAAATGGCCTCCCTGGCTTTGGGGAGTTGGTTAGACAACAGTGTCATCTCCACATACGTGGAGATTCTGAAGGAAAGGGGTCGGGAGCGGCTGAACGAGTACCCGGCCGTTTTTTTGGTGGATGCCTTTTTTCATAGCCTCCTAGTGTCTGAATGGCATGAGTGGGTCGAGCAAAGGCGGAAGAAAAAGTTGGGCCAGTGGAGACCGTCCGCTAACCTACGAGCGTATCTTGCTAGGGATAGTCCAGTGAGTGCAAGTGTTGCCGACGTGTTTCTAATCCCATTTTTAGGGGAAAGCCACTAGTACTTGGTTTGCTATGAACCGGAAGAGAAAGTGGTATCGGTGATCGACAGTCTCCACGACGATACCGCCCACATGCATATGCTGCAAATGTCACTACAAGAAAACAGGGTTTTAGCGACGGGGTAATCCGTCGCTAAAAGCCAAAAATCCGTCGCTAAAATAATTAGCGACGGATTTACCGTCGCTAAATATCCCTCGTATAAAAGCCCGTCACTAATAGTTTAGCGACGGAATTTTTAAATCCGTCGCTAAATATGTCATTTTTACCGACGGATTTATTTTTAATTAGCGACGGATATTCCGTCGCTAATTATATTTTTTAGCGACGAATTTATATTTTCTAGACGGAATATTCCGTCGCTAAAAAACTTATTTAGCGACGGAATATTCCGTCGCTAAATAATTAATCTGTCGCCAAAAGTTAATTTTTTTTTTGAAATTTTTTTTTATTTTTCAATTACCCAGACCTGTAATACAATTTTCAAATCTCAACAACAACGCGCAATAATCAATACAGAAAGAAATATATATAATCAATTATAAAAAAAATTATAATAAAAAAAATTCATATATGTACAAGCCGGGAACCGGATATAGCCGGTTAGGAGAGGGGAGAAGAGTACAAGCCGGGCACGGGGCGGGGGGGGGGAAGCTAGGAACGGGCACGGGAAGGGGCTCATCAGGGGTTCCCGAGTCCCGGATCTGGATCCTGCTGATCCGGGGCCGGGGCGGCCTGTCCAACAGTGCCCTGCTCCCTGATCATCCGGCACACCACTGTAGCAATGCGCTGGATCTCCTCGTCGTCCAACTGAGGCCGAGGAGCCGGTGTCTGTGGAGGGGCAGCAGGGGGTGAGGACGCTCCTATCACGGCACGAGCAGTCGTGCTAGGCAGGCCGCGTATGCGGCCTTTCGGCCGATTCACGACCTCCGGCGTATCCAGCCATCGCTTCAACCCCCCAGTACTCGCAGCCGTACTAGTGGACGCTGATGGCTGTCCGGACTGCTGCTCGGACCCCCTTAGCTGTTCATACGAGGCCTGCAAAAATAGTGGTTTAACGATATGTTAGGGCATTAATTAACGAAACAGACATTGAGGATAGAAAGAAAAAACATTAACTTAAATAAATTGACTCACATCGATCCGCCGGGCAATATCTGAAATATAGTCGCCCGCCCGGTGCGTCTCGTCCTTGTCCTTCTTCCGCACGTGCGTCTGATTATACGTCAGAGCTATGACCTCATCGTCCTCCAGATCCGGGTGCTCGACCGCGTTCTTGTGTCGGACGATGTCGTGTGGCACCGACCCCCCCGTGTGCGTCGGATCTTTGTTCTGTCTGTTCTCAGTCCCGCTCTTACTCTTGGCGTCCCAACCTGGATCCGCAGCCCACCGATCTATCATCTCCCCCATACACGGTGAGATATCCAATGTGGGGGATATCTCGCCATGTCCGTCATCGGGGCACCCGCGGGCAGCGCCTTCTTCGCCCGGTCCCGTGCATCGTGGAGCCATCGGCGGTAATTCTTGCCGATGTAGGCAAAGAAAGCCTGCTGCCCCAGTACCTGCTGCTGAGGCGTGTCAAACGTGAACCCCTCCTGTAAGGCATTCAATAACACAAATTAACAACATAAAACAAACTGTAATTTAACATTTACTAACGCTGAAAAAAATACTTCACCGTACCAGCCACTCCTCCCATAGGGCCTCCCTCGCAGCGGCATCCCAGTCCTTCCAGTACAGGCGTGGCTCGAAGAATCGGCCCTTCACAAGAACGCCGATCTTCGTCCTCGCCATATTCTCCAGGATCCTGCCAAAGAAGTAATTAAATTAATTAATACAGTTCAAATATAAATTAACACCCCAAAATTTTGTAATAAGGCATGAGGTGATATTTTTAGTACTTACAGGCCCTCCTGCGTGAGCGTAACTCTCTGTTTACGCTGGGGGTCGATGCGTACCCCGCGTGTCGGACCACGGCCTCGTCGAGATCCTACAAAACACAGACATTAATACAGTTCAAATATAAGGCTAGCGAAAATGTACGAAACACCGTTATCAACTATACCTGAGGTAGAACCCACGGAAGATGGAGAATGCACGCGCGTGTGGGATGAATCTGCGTCGGGCTGGGGCGACGGCTCAAGCTGGGGCTGGGGCGACGGTGACGGCAACGGCTGGGGCTGGGCCCCCGATGGCTGTCCGCGATCACTCTGTGCCTCGTCATCAGTAGGCAATGACGAGGTGGGACTAACCGGGGAGGAAGCAGCTCGGCGTCCAGCCCGGCCACGAATAGCCCGTATCCTATCCATATCTGACTTCATATAGATTATATACAAAGACATTAACACGTGAAAAATAATAATTTAGGCATAAATCATCATCGGCACTATATATATATATATATATATATATATATATATATATATATATATATATATGAACGGATGTGCAAAAACACATCAATAAACACCAAGTTCTAAAATGTTACTACATTTTTCCCGTGATGTTACAACATTACAAGTCAATCATTTTCAGTTTGCGAATCATCTTCATCACTTTTCTCGTCGCCCTCTTCTTCGTGGGACTCGTCGTCCTCTTCATCTTCTAATTCATCCTCTTCATCAGTAGACTCGGTCACATCATCTCCAACACTTTCAACATCTTCCGCGTCATCATCTACGACTTCTTCTCCCACAAGAAGTGTTGTTGGAAGAGGAAGATCGTCCTCCTCGTTGTTGACCTCAACAGGAAACAAGACACGTGGTTGGTCGGCTTGAAAGGAGTCTAGCTCACTGTCATATGTCACGGGCAATTTCTTGGACTTGATAGTTGTATACCAATGAGATTTGGGATTGGCGACGTCCTCCGCGTAAAAGACTTGTACAGCTTGACTAGCAAACACAAAGGGCTCGTCTGATGCAAGTCTTGACTTGACATTGACATCTACAATCCCTTGAGAGCTAACACGGATTCCTCTACTGCATGTGACATCGAACCACGTACACTTGAACATTACCAGGCATTTTGGGAACCCAGATATGTTAGCTCAACAATCTCATCTAGCTCTCCGTAAAAATCCATGCAATTCTCGGCATAACAGTCGCCGTTGACCAAGACTCCACTGTTTTGGGTTTGTTTTGTTCGGTCATCATCTTTTACGTTAAACCTAAACCCGTTGATGATATAGCCTCCGTAACAGGATGTTTGTTTGTTAGGGCCTTCGGCTAGTAATTTCAAGCATGAGGCCACTGGTCTATCCATTGACTGAACCTATTGTAGATGACGGTAAAAATTAAGGATAAATCAGTATACTAATTGGCCACAGAACTGTATATAACACATAATATAATTTCGTTAAATAATCTTACACGGATTTTGAACCACTGTACAAATTGTGATTTCCGATGAGATTCAAGTCCAGCGGGATCAGTGATTAAAGATTCCGCATCGAACTCACTGCAAACCAATATGCATTTAACTCGCTTAACACACACTTTCAATTATGTACAGCAATGTAAGTGAATTAAGACTTTAACTTACTCAACGAATGCCGAAACTTCATCGCAATTTAGAAGGGCATATATTGTTGCAGCACTGTACTCTTCATCTGTTAGCCATCGAGTATACGTTCGGCCGAACGGACTCCCTGGCTGCTTGAATATTGACAATTGCCCTTCCAAATTTGTGCTTGCTCCGGGATCATTTCGGCCTAGTTGATTTAACCTCGTACCAACATTAGGCCCGAAATATTGACTACAAAAGTTTACAAGTTCTTCCGTTACGTAAGCCTCCGCAATTGAGCCTTCAACCCGAGCCTTATTACAGACTTTTTTCTTTAAATGGAACATGAACCTAGAAGTTTAGCGAATCGAGTTAGGTGGAATATCAATGATAACAGATGTCGCATTAAGTGTAAACGAACAACTGTAACAATTTAAGGATTACCTCTCGAAGGGATACATCCACCGATATTGCACGGGTCCACCCATCTTAGCTTCATATGCCAAGTGAACAGGCAGATGCTCCATTGAATCAAAGAACGAAGGTGGGAAGATTTTCTCCAGCTTGCAAATCGTCACCACAATGTTCTTCTCAAGCACTTCCATGTTACTCACCCGGATCGTAGAAGAGCATATATCTCGAAAGAAATGAGATAATTCAGTCAAAGTCTCGCAAACAACCCGTGGCAACAGTCCCCGGAAGGCAATAGGAATGAATCTCTCCATGAATACGTGGCAGTCGTGACTCTTCATCCCTTGGAACTTGCATTCCGATACATTGCAACAACGAGATATGTTGGACGCAAACCCATCCGGAAGCTTCAAATTCTTAACCCACTGACAGACCTTCTCCACTTGTTTCTTGTCTAGACAGTAAGGTGCTTTCGGAAGTATGGTCCTCCCACTGACTGTCCGAGGATGCAATTCACGGCGTACACCCAACTGTTGTAGATCCCTTCTCGCTTTAAGGTGATCTTTCGATTTGCCCTTGACATTCATCACTGTGTTGAACACATTATCAAAAACGTTCTTCTCAATATGCATCACATCCATGTTGTTTCGGATAACGAGCGTCCTCCAGTAGGCTAACTCCCAGAAGATACAAAATTTTCTCCAGTTGTGCTCTTTCCCGAACCCTGCAATCTTCCGATCCGGCACACCCTTACCGTGTGGTATGTCAGTATCAAGTGCCTCCAGGTGTGAGAGTACTTCTTCACCAGATGGGTAGTCCAGTGTGACAACCTCACGCTCGATTGTCCCGTCAAATTTATCCTTCTGCCTACGAAACTGATGGCCCGGTGGCAAAAGCTTACGGTGACATCCGAACCACGAGGCCTTTCCGCCGTGCTTTAACGTATGACCGGGGTTCACGCCCATACAAGCAGGGCATGCTAGCTTCCCATGTGTGCTCCAGCCACACGTCATTCCCAATGCGGGGAAATCATGTATAGTCCACATCAAAGCAGCCCTCATCTGAAAATTTTGTTTAAGGGATGCATCATATGTTTCGACTCCATGATTCCATAATTGTTTTAACTCATCAATCAACGGCCTTAAATACACATCTATGTCCTTACTGGGACTCTTCGGCCCCGGAATAAGCAACGACAAGAACATATACGGCTTCTTCATGCACATGCCTGGTGGAAGGTTGTAAGGGACAATAATAACAGGCCAACAGGAGTAAGGCGTGGTAGACTGACCGAAAGGGTTGAACCCATCGGTTGCCAGACCAAGTCTAACATTTTGAACTTCCTGAGCAAAGACTGGATGCCTGCGGTCAAACTCCTTCCACGCCTCTCCATCAGCTGGGTGTGTCAGCACATCGGCATCGTTGCTGCGAGTCTCACGGTGAGCCCTCATATGTTCAGCTGTACTGGAGGAGTAGTACATTCTCTGAAGCCGTGGTGTGACTGGGAAATATCGCAATATCTTCCATGCAATGTTTTTCTTCTTCCCTTTGTCCGGTTTGTACCTCGAATGATCACATACTGGACATAATGACAAATCCTTATTCTCTTTCCAGAATAATACACAATCGTTATTGCACGCATCTATCCGGTCATAGCTCAACCCAAGTTTCCTCATCATCTTCTTCGCGTCATAGTACGACGGCGGTAGCTTTTCACTTTCGGGCAGTATTTCTTTGATGAAGGTAACAAACTCGTTAAAACCTTTCTCACTCAGCCCGTGGTCTGATTTCAACTGTAATAACCTACTAACCGCAGACAGCCGTGTGTGTTTCGGAGCTCCATCCCACAGCGGCTCTTCCGCAGCTCTCAACAACTCATAAAACTGATGAGCCCCCTCGATCGGCGGTTGTGGACTGTCGTTACCCCAGTCAACATTAGCATGCCCAGCATCCATAATCATATCTCGGAAATCATATCGTGCCTCCTCCCTAACTTCAGTTTGACTAGCCAGGTTGGACGACAATACTATCGTTTCCCCGTGCTGCGTCCACCTTGTGTATCCACCCATAAAACCGTACCGACGAAGATGCCATTTTACTTCAATTCTTTTTCTCCAGTGCAACAACTCACATCTACCGCACGGACACCTTATCTTATCAAGGTCAACATGTGCAGGATGCGCATAAGCGAAGTCGAGAAATTCGTCAACGCGACACTCAAAATCTTCAGCATTCTTCCTTTTCATCCAACTTCGATCGACTGACATGACGACTGAATTATCGTACTGTATACCACCTTCAATAATGACCAGTGATTAGGCATTGCCGATGTAAATATCAATGCATGAATGTTACAACATGTCTACATATTTCCCCTCCACTCTTGAACAGGTAGTGGTCCTATCCCATTCAGAAAAGCACATGTTTATAAAACAGTGAATAACTCATGCTTAGTCCGATGTCTGTGGAAAATTCGGCAGCACCTCCCCGCATTTCTCCAAGTACACCACATCGATTAGGTGTTCTAACATTCATCTAACCTTGCTCAGGAAGGTTTGACGGATGTTAGAACACCAGATCTGTATGCACCCGGAGAAACACACGAGAACGTGTACCATATATCCACGACATAGAACATAAAGCATGAGTCAAAATACTGTTTTATAAACAATTAGCTTTTCCAAACTGTCCAAACTGGACATCCAAAGGCTCATTACAAGGCATTACTTTGTAATGAGTACCTTTGAACGGGAACTAAGGGTTTCTATGCATGCATGTGTTCAGAAATTGATAAGATATGCAAGAATCTTTCCGAAATATCAAAACTACAGAATGATCGTTGCATATGTTACCAATTCCACATTAAATAGAACTCGTTGGCAACGAGTTGAACCATCTCGTTGCCAATGGACTTCTCAAAACAACAATTAATATAAAGAAGGCAGGGTTTGTAAACAACGAGTAATTGAACCATCTCTGGGCAACATGGAGTAATTATGGGATGTACAAGGGCTAATTAGGGCTAACTGGGTTATTAGGGTTAATTACGATTATTAATTATAGCTGATTAGGGTTGATTAGGACTAATTAGGGTTATTTAGTCCTAATTAGGGTTTAATTGTGCCGAGTAGTGATGATTAGTCCTAATTAGGGCTAATTGGGCTTAATTGGGTTATGTTAGGGCTAATTAATGTTAATGAGGGATAGTTTCGGATAATTATAGCTGACTAGGGTTGATTAAGACTAATTAGAGTTATGTAGTCCTAATTAGGGTTTAATTTTGCCGAGTAGTGCTGATTAGTCCTAATTAGGGCTAATTAGGCTTAATTGGGTTATGTTAGGGCTAATTAATGTTAATGAGGGCTAGTTTTGGATAATTATAGCTAATTAGGGTTGATTAGGACTAATTAGGGTTATTTAGTCCTAATTAGGGTTTTGATGGTGCCGAGTAGTGTTGATTAGTCCTAACTAGCGCTAATTAGGCGTAATTGGGTTATGTTAGTGCAAATTATGACTAATTAGGCTAACTACAATCAATATGCGCGTAATTGGGTTCATTTGGGCTAATTTGGGGTAATTACAGCTAATTTGAATTTCATCAGGTTCTTAGGGTTAATTAAAACTAATTAGGCTCGTTAGAGCTAATTAGGGTTAATTGATTTACTAAAATATTGTTAATCAGGACTAATTAGGGCTAATTATAGCCAGCACTGGAGCCACGATTAGATTCCAGGGGGTGCATGCTAAAAATGTCGCATTAACCTAACTAACCTAAATTTAATGCACATTCAACAACCTCAATTCCGACACCTCATATAGGGTGTCGATATGGTGTCCGATACGTGTCTGACACCTCCGGACACGTGTCCGACACATACTGACGCGTGTCCGACGCCTCTGGACACGTGTTCGACGGCGTCAAACACGTGTCCGACGCCCACCGACACGCACCTCCAGACACATCGGCATACGTTAATTTGTTTTTTAAATGCTAGACACCGTCGATCAAACGTGGTGTCCGTGTCTGCGCTAACTAACATGTATCTCAATCCAATTGGGTCTCATCCTCCGTCAACAACCTCAATTCCGACACCTCATATAGGGTGTCGATATGGTGTCCGATACGTGTCTGACACCTCCGGACACGTGTCTGACACATACCGACACGTGTCCGACGACTTTTGACACATGTCCGACGCCTCCGGACATGTGTCCGACACCCACCGACACGCACCTCCAGACACATCGGCATACGTTAATTTGTTTTTTAAATGTCGGACACCGTCGATCAGACGTGGTGTCCGTGTCTGCACTAACTAACAGGTATCTCAATCCAATTGGGTCCCATCCTCGGTCAACAATCTCAATTCTCAATTCTCAAATGCTCAATGCAATAAAAATTAATAAAAATCACACATTCAATCCAATTGGGTCCCATCCTCCGTCAATAATCTCAATATCTCAAATGCTCAATGCACAATTAACAATCTAAAATCATCTTTAACTTTTCACAGCAATTTACATGTATAAGAGGAAGACAGAAGGTATAGCGTAGAGCAAATAGAGAGGAAGACAAGAACTTTACCTCACGAGAAATACTGCCGGAGGTAAGAAACCGTCGTCTCCGGTGGTCCCGGTGGTCGACGCTGCTCTCTCTCTCTCTCTCAGTCTCTCTCCTCTTCACAGATCTGCCAGATGTGAGGGCCCGTGGTCGCCGGAGTTGCAGGTGGTCACCGTTGTAGAGGGAGGTCACCGCCGGGGTCGAGGGAAGTCACCGCCGGTGTCGAGGGAGGTCGCCGCCGGGGTAGTCTCTCTCCTCTTCACAGATCTGCCGGAGGTGAGGGCCTGTGGTCGCCGTTGTCGAGGGAGGTCACTGCCGGGGTCGAGGGAAGTCACCGCCGGTGTCGAGGGAGGTCGTCGCCGGGGTAGTCTCTCTCCTCTTCACAGATCTGCCAGAGGTGAGGGCCCGTGGTCGCCGGAGTTGTAGGTGGTCGCCGTTGTCGAGGGAGGTCACCGCCGGGGTCGAGGGAAGTCACCGCCGGTGTCGAGGGAGGTCGCCGCCGGGGTATAGGGAAGTTGGGTTTTGGGATTTTCGAAGAGAGAAGCAGATCTGTGAATTAAATAGACTTTTAGCGACGGATTTATTCCGTCGCTAAAAGTCCGTCGGTGAAGACCTATTTGTACCGACGGAGTTTTTTGCGACAGAATAAACCGTCGCTTAAATAATATTTCACGGCGGAGTGTTACCGACGGAGGTTTCCGTAGGTAAAATGCCTTTTCATCGACGGAGTTTTTTGCGACGAAATAAATCCGTCGCTTAAATAATATTTTACGACGGAGTTTTACTGACGGAGGTTTCCGTCGGTAAAACTCATTTTAGCAACGGAATCTATGCCGTCGCTAAAACTCCGTCGCAAAAGATGTCTTTTCTTGTAGTGTGTACAAAGCCCAGTTGGACTCAATGGTAATATTACGATTGTTGTTTAACAGTTATTGTAACTTGGCATAAATGTTAACTCGTGTCTTACGCCGTTTTGTGTTTCTCGAAGAATATATTTTGTGCAATGGTCAATGATATCCGTGGTAACCCTGTACCGGCGCGACCAAAGCTCGATTGGCGACTGAAGAAGAGGAGGCCCAAGCAACGTAACACTTCATACTGCGACGTTTTCCTTTGCATGTACATGGATTACATTTGCCGGTCCGAGAGCCTCAAGGCGGCGGTGTGAGCCAAGCAGAAGTAGACACCTTTAGATATAGAATGACTTGGCAAATTATGAAAGGCCGGCCTATAACGGTTAGGTATATTGTAAATCCGGCTAATGCCGAGAATCCCTCCCAACATGATTCCCCCAGTTGACATTGTACCATTACACTGTCAAATTTTTTTTAATAAACTATGATTATTTAGAAAGCTCTCATTGATTTGTGTTGAAGATTATTGATTGATTGATTTGTCTGATTTCCGTTGAAGATGATTTTGATTGATTTGAGTTTGGTTTTTTTGGCTCTCATTGAGAATGATTGAAAGGTGGAAAACAAAATGTGTAGCGGACAGTAGGGAAGTGTTGGGTTAAGTGTTACTGCTGGTCCGTCCGCTACACAATGTGGCGGACAGTGGGGGAAGTGAAATTTTTTTTTAAGTGTTGAGTGTTTGCTGGTCCGTCTGCTACACAATATGGCGGACAGTGGGGGAAGTGAAAATTTTCTAAGTGTTGGGTTAAGACATTCTACTGGCTCGTCATCCTCTGATCCCGTTGTAGGCTCAGTGTCGACCGCATTGCTGACTGAAGCTGCTTCCAACTGGTCGACGATGGGCTCTTGCTGCTGAGCTACCTCGAGGAGATGTTTATATCCGGCCATTGTAGCAGCACCTTTTACGGACAAACGGGTGAACATTGTCACCAGATGATTATACCGCAACGTCTCTGATTCTTCAAAGTCAGTATACGGGTGCTCCGGAAAGGAAATGGTACCGTGCAACCTGTTTGCACCTTTCGTCCACCGTGGCAGGACATATTTATCGGGGATTGTCCTGATATTCTTCTGGTGAAAAACCGCAGAATGTGTCTACACAGGATGCCATGGAACTCAAACTTCTTGCAAACACATGTCACCGAAACCGTCAATGTGTCATGGCTCACCGTATAAATTCTGCGCAGCTTCTCAGGGACGAGGTCATTCACGAGCGAATAAACCTTGTACTCACGCATAGACATTTCTGCCACCTTGTTTATACTGTATCGTCCCGATTTTTGCAGCTCTACTTGGTATAGCAAGAAGATCTCCTTCGTATAGACTTTGGCACCGTTCAGCTCCAGCGGGGTCTCAAGCAACCTTCTCCTTTGTTTGTACGTTGTTGCAAAGTCTGCAGCCCTTTCTTTTACGAACAACGAAGCAACCGCTTTTTGTGTGGATGCAACGAAACTCTTCAAATTGGTAGCTGTACCCACATAACTATCGAACGTGGCATTCATAGATTCACTCCTGCCCGTCGTTTTCATGCCCGCTGAAAAATACCTCCTCGTGTAAACGCCAATCCATTGCTCTTTGCGCTCGTACAAGTGCTGGAGCCACTCGTTGTCTTGCAATGAGTAATCCCGAACAAGCTTTTCCCACCTCTCCTCGAATTCCTCAATCGTTAACGACTTGGTAATGCACTTGTCAAAATCCTGTTTAAAGTCTGGATACTTTGCGTACACGTGATGCAGACGTTCAGGGTATTTGTTGCTTATGTGCCAAGTGCACAAGTTGTGCCGGGTGTCTGGGAAGACGGTAGCAATAGCCTTCTTCATTGCCAAATCTTGATCGGTGATGATCACTTTGGGTGCTTTGAAGTTCATTGCTTCCAGCCACGTCCTAAACAACCATACAAAAGAACCCTCGCTCTCGTCCCTTAACAAGGCGAACCCGAACAGGATGGAGTGATAATGATGATTGACGCCGGTGAAAGGAGCGAACGGCATCGAGTACTTGTTGGTACGGTATGTGGTGTCGAAAGTCACGACATCCCCAAAATGCTTATAAGCTAGCCTCGAACGACCGTCGACCCAAAAAATTGTACTAACTCGATGCTCGTCGTCAAGTTTATAATCGAAGGTAAACTGCGGGTCCTCCATCTGCATCCGTTTCAATAGGCTCATTGTCGATTGCGCATCATTGAGGTCATACGCGGCTCGTCTATGGGTTCGGACCGCGTTACGAACGTCTGTCGTGTTAAAGTTTAAATTTTGAATTCCCCCAGCCTGTTCAGCAAGAACATTAACAATCTCAGTAGGTCCAATTCGCGCATTGCTCATTGTGTGAATTAGGCTCCTCGCGACCTTACCCATCTTCTTGTGTTGATGCATCTGACTCACCTTAGAAGGAGTTACTAACGGGTGATTGTGTGCCAGTTCCAGGCTGGTAATAAGCCAATGATCTTGATTGGCTTTGTAGCTTACGAACATCTTGACCTGGCAATTTGTGCGCTCAAAGCAGTCCCGTCTTCTACGCGAATATCCTATTTCATCATCACTGTCATCATTGCCTACGCGTGTCTCATTTTGCTGTGGATTTCTGCCCCTATGACACTCGTATAAGCGAGAGCATATCTTTTTTGTTACGTTGCTTGTTCTTGTAGTCTTTATTCTAATGCCAAAACCAACCCTCAATGAATACGCTCGAAAACATTCTTCAGCTTCTTCCAATGTTTGAAACGTTCGTCCTAGATACGGATCACTAGCATCTACGGGGACGTTGGAGCTCGACACGAAATCAGACATTGTGAAACAAGACCTGTGTAGAAATAGACTACGCTTAACAATCAAATAGCATTTCTAACTGAAAATATTACCTAAAAATTATCTTGGTGAATAGACCAATTTAGGATGACAAACATACCGTATGCATAACCCCTGAAAGTGTCTCCAAATTAACAATTATTAATTTATTGAACATAACAAATTAAAATTACTAAGATAAATAGACGAATTCATCATGCCAAAAAATCGAATTAAACTATAATGACTTTATTTAGAGTTAACAAATTACACCTTTTTTATGAACATCATGTCTAGAACATCACAAAGTGAAGAATACAGTGACAAATTTCTAGAACATAAAAAAAAAACCATATTTTTTTGTCCGTACAAAATAAAATTATATTTTACCAGTCAATCCATACAAAAAATTTCACCATTCGCAAACTTACCTTACTTGAGTGAAGCTTGAAGCAAGTTTTATTCGAAGCTTGAAGGGAGCTGAAAATGGAAGCGAGTCCAAAGGAGAAGAAAATTGTAGCAGAAGGAGCTTGGGCCCACGTTGACACGTGGGCCCAAGAAAGTGGTCCGCTAGACAGTGTAGCGGAGGGGGGAGCAGGGGCAAAATAGTAAAAAGGTCCGTCCACTACACTATTTTGCGGACGACTGACAGAGCCACAAAAAAAGGATCTGGGCCGTCCATCCCAAAGGGATGGACGGCCAGATCGCGCTAGCAAGATCTCCTATTTTGCTAGCGCTCTGAACGGACCAGCTCCCATATATATATATATATATATATATATATATATATATATATATATATATATATATATATATTGGGTCACGATCTACTGCCCGCGCTGGCAATTTAGTGCTTGATAACTCTTGTACTTTAATATATTTATAATCTAGCCCCAAAACTTTAGAACAAGATTATTTTATGCACCCTAATACCTTGTCTCATACAAAGAAAACTTTAGGGTATAACGCTACTTACAGAAATTCTGCTTTGAGTCCTTGAATGTACGCCCGCCATGCTTTTTCTGTTGCTTTTCGATATCCAAGTTTTTCACCCGGTGGAGACACAGCTCATTGCCTAACGTTCCTCAGATTTGGCTAATGGCTACTATTATCAAACACCCTCAAGCTTTCAGGATATTAGTTTGAAAATTGCAGTAAAAGATGTCACACTAAAATCAATACCTCTTTATTTATACTGGAAAGGAAATATTACATAAGAGCAATAGAAAGGAATAGTTCCTTCTATTGTTGCACACACTAAAACTTAGCCCACTTCACACTACTTCACACTCTTACACACTTCACTCTCTCTCAGACTTCCTCTGCCTTCTAATTCTTGCTTCGACCATTTTTATAGAAGAAATGATCAGGCACATAAGATTCCTCAATAGTAAAAAAAATCCTCTATTATCTTTGGTAGGGCCTTTTTTCTTTTATTGTGGCAGACAACTTTATTCTTTTTTTCACTTGGTTTTTTCATTTTTCACTGGCCATTATGTCCATATCGATCATGGCTAATCTGTGGTCCTGCACCTCTTTGTACAGCTTAAATGTTTGGCTAGGCAGATCAGGTTCTTCCTGTTCTTGGTTGTTGAATTGTTCATAGAGCTTGATTACTTGATCTTAACCCTGTTTGGAAGACTCTATGGATGCTCTATTCCACTTCAGGATCACTATCCTTCGTCCATCACAAAAATATGTTTCTATGGGATCAGCTACTATGGTCTCAATGGTTGATGAACACAACTGATTCTTTCGATCTTATCTTTTTCTGGATTATACGTGTTCCATAGCTCATCCTTGTGTGGTCGATAAAAATTCATTAACTCTTTATTAGCGAATCGATAAATGAACCAAATCTGGTATGGTTGGTAGAATTTGGTTTCGCTTCTCTCTGGCAGTGTTGACAGTATTTGGACCGTGATAATCTGTTGCTTGAATCCCATAACTCCAAGAGTATATCAAACTATAGCTGGGAGATTATCGATGAGTTGATAATCATCTTGATTTTTTTCAAATGTGTCTACGAGTCCATGTTCAATCTATTTAAGATCAACCTTATCTGATGGTAATGTGAGGCTTGGCCATCCATAATCCCAATTCAGGAACTCCTTCATTTCTGGCTTGTGAAAGATCTCTTCGTGTTCATTCTCCTTCTTAGCTAATTGTTTCATTTTCTCTGTGATATCAACTCGGAGCAATGATTCTAGTTCTTCTAGCAATTGAATCATTTCTTTCTTTTCTTGTAAGACTAGCATTCCTTCTTCATCGCTTATATTAAGCCGTTCTTCTAAGTGCTTAACATAATCAGTTAATTGGCTAAGGGTTCTTCGTAACTCTTTTTGGTAATTTTCCCTCAAATAATGCTAGACATTTCCAAAGAGTTTTTTACTCTCTTCATATAATCCTGGATCATAAAACTTTTTTGTTTTATTATCATTGGTTTGTGTTATGGTAGCATTTTGCCTTGAAGATTTTTCATCTTCGTCAGTTGCCACTTTTCTTCTTTGATCCTTGTTGTTAGGGTAGTAATTTTTTATTTTCTTGCCCACTTGCTTAGGGCGCCTTGCTGTCGAGGTTTCAGCCTTACTCTCTTTATTCCAAAACTTATGCATTGATTTTGAATGCTTAGTTTTGTATCGCTCTGTTTTAGGGCTTTCGGGTTGATAGTTCTAACCATCCTCTTCTGCTACTAGGGGAGGATTTGTGAATGACAAAGAACTGTCATTCTCCTTCCTAGGATAAATGACGTAGTAGTCGAATTTATCTGATGGTTCTCCCAGTAGACCGACTTTAGGATCTCCTACTTCATACCTTTCTTTTAAGGCTCTTTGAGTTGTCTTTTTTGAGGTAATAACACCTCCCTGCATCATAAAGCATAATTCCCTGATTAGGCTATCTGAAAGTGCATTTTTGGCTGATGAGATGTATTCTACATCAAATGTATAGTAACTAAACCATTGTTGCTATCGATAAAGCCTTGTTTGACTAACATCCCTTAGGTCTCTCTTAAGAAAATCTTTAAAACACCTATTATATGTTCTGACAAGAAAGTGTTCTAAAATTAGAAATATGTAAAAAGATTTTATGACACGTTTTATAGCTAAAAATTCTTTTTCGTTTATGTGATACCGAGTTTCTGCATCCTTAACAACTGTTCTTCAACTTGATCAGGGGGTATTGCTTTTAATACTGCACCCCAACAATTTTCAGAAGCATTAGTTTCTAGAACTATCTTGTCTCCTTGTTTAGGCAAGCTTAATTTTGGCAGGGTTTTTACCTGTCCTTTTGTCCATAGAACATTTTGGGTGTCTTCATCTTCCCATATCCATTTTCCTTTTCTAAGCTTTTTACTTAAGGTCTCCGTTAGGTTTGATAAATGAGGGATAAATTTCCTCGCATAATTTAACAACCCAATAAACCTTTGAAGTTGCTCCACATCATTGATCTATTCTGGAAATAGCTTTATTTTTTCAGCTATATGATCTTGAAGGACAATTTTTCAATTGTCTTCTATTCTCAATCCTAGAAAGTTAATAGCGGTTTGTTCCCATTCACATTTCTTTTGTGATAGTATTAATTCATAGTCAATAAATTCGTGTACTATCTTTTTTAGATGATTCATATATTCTCTCTGGTTTTTTAGAATACTAATATGTCATCTATGTACACCACACAGTAATCTCCGTGTTTTCTAAAGATGTTATCCATCATTCTTTGGAATAAGGGCGGAGCATTTTTCAATCCGAATGGTAAAACCGTCCATTCATAGTGACCTTATGGTGTGCTAAAGGCAGTTAATGGAATTGATGATTATTCCGTTTTGATTTGCCAATATCCGCTTTATAAATCAAACTTTGAGAAAAAAGCGAACTAGCTGGATTTTGTTTATCAGCATATCCTTGTTTTGAATATTATAGCCATCTTTGACTGTTGCTGTGTTTAAAGCTCTATAGACTATGAGTAATCTGGCTTTTCTTCTAGCCTGTTCTGCATGATTTTTTTACCTTGAATGAGGACTCTCACTGGGTCTTATTTACCCTTGTTTTATTATTTTAGGAATCTGTCGTTCAAATTCATGAACCATCTCAAGACTATGTTGTATTGGTTTTACGATAACCACGTAGTTTTTTTCCTTGAGGGTCAAAGTTGCACAAGGTTTATATTTTTCCCATAATTTTAGCGGGTCATCACTAAAATTATTTTCTAACATTTTTTTATACTATCAAGACTAGGAATTTCTTTTCCTTATTTGCATTGATAATGTTGGTTTATTTCATTAACCCAACTGTCATCTTCTTTGATTACTTCTTCTTTAAGTAACTCTTCTTTGGCTACTTCTTCTTCAAGTAACCTTTTTCATGAATCTTTTTTGCTCTCTTCACCACGCTGGGCTGTGTAGAAAGACTCACTCTTTATGTGTTGTTGGATTTCTCCTAGTTTTTCTAGACGAAAACCAAATTTACATTTTTGAGCAACATATTTTAACAACGGAATTTTTTTACGTTGTATCTCAATATGAAACTCTTCCTGAATAAATGGTCGATTTTCAGCTTTTTTGAGGAAAGCATTTTCGATTAGAAAATCACCATCTAAATTCGCGAATTGGATTACCTACTCTATAATGAATTGTTTTCCATTTATTCTAACTGGAATATCATATGCTTCATATTCTGGTTCAAACTCATCACCATTTTCCATGTGCATGTTCATGAGTCGATATGTTTCGATCCATTTTTCAGAGGGTAATATTCCTGATCGTGCTAGGCAATAGGATGCTCCAGTATCTACTAAAGAATCTATTTTAAAAAGGGGATAACCCTGGAAGTCGAAACTTAATTCTATATAAGAATTGTTTAGGCTTATCGCCATCCGTTTGTTATTCGTTTTTTTGAACTTTCTTTTACTTTTGATAATACCTATAATGGCTTGAATACCCTTTTCAAGCGCATCTTTTGTCAAGCCTTTTTCCTTAAGCTTCTTTCTAACAGTGTCATTTACTGATGTTATGGTCATTAAATGTATGGTTTCTACATGTGATGACATGTTTCGTCTGATTGGAATGGTAACTGTTTTGTACCCTATGATATCTTCATCAGAACTATCTTCTTCTTTAATGGCTTCTTCTACCATTTTTTCCTTTCCTTTACCTTTTGGATTTATAGAAGTGGAAGGTATGGAAGAGACAGAATGTCTCCTTGGTTCTTCAAGGATAACAACTCCTTCATTTTCTCTAATATGTATTTGTTCTAGTTATTTACTAGCTAATCCTTCCTATTACCCATTTTTTAGGCCATGATAGTTGCTTTAGATTTATCTTCCGTGCTTTTATTGCTCGGATATTACTACTTGTTTGTTCAAATAGTTCTACTTCACTGTTTAGCGTTTTACTTAGTGGGTTAGTGGTATTTATCACTATGTAAACTAGACGGTATTGGACTGTATGTTTTTGTAGACTTCACGTAACTCAGTCATGCCTTGAGTCTGAATTCTCAGTCCTAATACTCTATTGAGATAAGGATCTTTTAAGGACATGGAGTAGTTTGGTGTAATTTTAAACCAAACTGGTCCGTTATATAAGTTACTTTGGATACCCCATATTAGGGATTTTTCAAAAGTTTTCCACCGATTATCTGTTAAACAACAGATTACTGGTGTATCTCTCCATCTATGAATAATGGACAAATACTTACTTGTATCATACCAATATGGACATAGTGATATCCTTCTCTAAGGTATTGTTTTGCCTTATCTGTCTTGAAGAGTGAAATGTCTAGTATTCTTTCTTCAATTTGACCTACTGAGGTTTCTCCTTCAGAGATCTCTACATTCATCTTACTTCTGAACCTGAATATGGAGTTTTTATATATTTCTCCAACCTTGATTTTAGGCATCTCCCAATGTTTTATAATAGAACCAGGAGTTTCTTCCTCAATTGATTTGCTCTGACTAATCATGTTATTAGATAAGAGAATCATCTCTTCTTCACGGTCGTAAGTTTCTGACATTATGAAGATCGTGCCTATGCCTTTTAAGGTTCTGTTTAAATCTTATTCTTCATCTAATGTTGTTTTATCATCAGATTCGTAGTCGTTTTTAGAAACAAGCTCCTCTGCTTCGTCTTCAGAATCTAATTTGTATCCCCATGCTGGCTCATATCTTTCTTCAGCGAATAAGAAAGATCGTATATTTTGCTTTCTTTTCTTACTTGGACATTTACTTGCATAATGTCCTTTTTTGCCGCACAACCAGTAACAATCACACTCTTCTGATGATTTCCCTTTTGGACATGAAGATTTGTTATATGGAATATTAGATTTCTTTCTAATATATCTTCCCCACGGTTTTGGTTTTTCTCTTGATAGATTAAATTTTATTTTTTAATATTTTTTCATTTCTTCACATATCTTTTATCGTTACCAAACATTTTCTTCTCGAATTTTTTCTTCGTGAAGTTTAGCTTCTTTTCGTAACCATAACTGTTTACCATGTTGTCGACTTTAGAATAGCAGTCATAATTCATATGAGTCTTTTTCATATCTTTTATTGCCTGCCCTTCAGTGTAATATTTCTTTAGAACTTCTTCTACAACTGCAATTCTTCCTCCTAATGAATCGCAAAGCATTCCGTCGTTTAGGAGTTTAGTAAAAAAAATTTCTGCTAACTCATCCCATGGTTTGGGAAGTTTGGCAATAAACACTACAAAAAAAGGGGTTTCGACGACACAAAAAAAGTGTCGGCAATGACAGGAAAAGTGTCGCAAAGAAGTTTCCCGACACTTCATTAACACTTTTTCTAAATGTCGCAAAATTGTCCGTCGGGAATTTCCCGACTGTGTCGGCAGTTAACTTGTGACGCTTATTTGCGACACTTAAAAGTGCCTCTTATGGGATCCATGATACAACTTTGTTTGCGAGACTTAAATGAAAATGCCAATAAATTTGCGACACTTCTGCAAAAGTGCCGAAAACATTTGATGTTTAACTATCACTTTTGTTTGCAGCACTTTTCAGTACGTGTCATTAAGATTTAACCACGGATTTGTAAAACGTCGAGAACCTTTATGATAGTTTGTTGAAAGACATTTACGTAACTTGTATTAGCGACAATTTGTAATAAAACAACAATCAAGTCACTTTGACAAGCAAATAAACTAATCATAAGAACCAACGACATTCTAATTTCATTGAACTGTGCCCATCCAAATCCACATATTACCACATCCTTCAAGCAATTCTTGTTTCAAATAACATACAAATTACATGTCCTTGAATAGCAAAAACCTAAAGAGTTTATCTCATTGAAAACCTTAACATAGATCATGTTGATGCTTCGAAGTCTGACAAAAGCATTGAGATTGTCTTCCAACATGTGTAACTAGACCTGCAAAAAAGAAATAAACAAATTGCCCAAGAAATTTTTTATGAAGCTAATTGGTATAACATAAGCAAAATTAGACCTAGAAGCGAAAGAGAAACTAGTTTGCAAAGACAATGCAACAAGAAAACTAAAGACGCCTCGACCAATCTCTTGATGCTTTAAAGTCTGACGAAAGCATTGAGATTGTCTTCCAACATGTTAACGAAACCTGCAAAAAAAGAAAGAAACAAATGCCCAAGAAATTTGTTATGAAGCTAATTGGTATAACATAAGCAAAATAAAACCTAGAAACGTATAGAAACTAGTTTACAAAGAGAACGCAGCAAGAGAACTAAAGACTCCTTGACAAAATAAAACAAAAAAAAAAAGAAGCTGAGATTATACAAACAAAAGGTCCGATGACGAGTTAAACTGATTATCCAGACCAACTGCCGGAGGTCCATTTGGTTAGTTTGCCAATGCACTGACCTCTGGCATACAAGATGCAAGCATAACACGTTTTCCACCTTGTTGTTTGCCAAACCATGAAAATCCACCCCCAACATCTTCCACATCTCTTACGATGTCAATTGGCATTAGGCAGCAAGGAATTAATTCAGCATTGGCCACACAGAAGAAGAAGGACAATCAAACTAACCAATAACAGATAAGGAGCAGGAAAAATTATCAAATTGCATTCACTTCATATACAAAGGAACCATATTACTTCATGGAATGACTATTATACATATAGCACAAGGTGCAATATACTTCAGCAAGATGTTTTATAACTCCACATTCGCAATAAGTTGTATCATATATTTCATATTTCAAAAAAAAAATCTATAAAGCAACGTGGCTTCAAATTTAGAAATCAACTGAAGAAAACAGTAGCTTAAGAAAATGCCAAAAACTTTATGCTGCAGGATTTAACTAATTAACTAAAAACAAATTCTGGACTATTCATGACATAGAACTGCCTACTTTATTTTTACCAAAAAAAATTTCCCTTTGTGACATGCCATGTGAGATTTAAAGTTACAGCGTGTAGAGTCATCTTGAAAAACAAGTAGGATTAGTGTTATTAGTCATCTCTACTCAAGAGCCAGATTCTTAAAGGTAAATACATACATTGATCGATCTATAAAGTAAAAATAGGTCAATTTTACTCTTGATGCAGTGCTACAAATACAAGCTACCAACCATGAGGTGGTTTCCAGTATCAAATAAGCTGTCACCTATCTTGTAAACTAGATTATGGATGCAAATTGTGCAATGGCCTTATCTTTGAGCCAAAACCCTTGTTGCAGCTACACTTTTGACTGTAATTTCAAAACTTACCCAACTTCCACCGCTTAAGTAGTGTCACTCAGCATGATCCAGGATAGCATTGGACATCCACTTTGATAATCAGGTCTGTCCAATAAGGAATTATATGAATAACATTGTGAAGATAAAAAGAGAAAAAGAAACAAAAAAACTATCCAGTTAGAAAAAGAAAAACTATGCAAATGCATCCCCAAGTAGCCCCTCAGATTCTTTATTGGAGCTTGGAAGTGTCACCTAATTAGTTCCAATTAGTTCAGATCCATCCTACTCATTGCCCTGTTTGTTGACAATAAAAATACATTTTCTCCCCTCTCTGCCATCTTCTTCTTCTTCCATTGACTTTTAACTCATAATTATAAATTTTCCAACTAAGAGAATCATTCAAATAAAGGGGAGGCCCCCTTCTGCGAGTTTTTGTGTCAATATATGCTTAGCTCAAGACCATTGTTTTTCCTAATTGGGCAAGAAACAATGAAGGGTAAATTTAATTTGTACGTTAACTTATGATGACAAAACTAATTTAGCTGACAAAACAACATATAAGGTTTTCTCCTTATGTTAAATCATGACCACTAATCATAAAATGAAAAACACCAAGGAATGGGATAATGAATATACACAGCTCATATTTCTGTTTTGCCGATGACATCCATCTCTTTTCACAAACAATTTATCAGCTGGGAGGAATGTTCCACACCGACACAAAAGTATGCAATATAAGTACCAAAAACGTAATTAATGCTTTAATCCAAAAGCCCCTCTGCAACCATATCTAGGTAAACTCCTTCTCTGTGAATGGAATTTATTTATTATATTACTTAGCATGGGTAGGCTTTGATTTGCTGGGTAAACTTCTTTGTGAACGGAATCACTGAATTTGCTATCAAACCGTCCAACTTTCATTTTGAATTTCACTAATAGCCTGTTTGCGAGTTTTTTTAGGAGAGAAAATAGAAGAAAAGAAAGGAAAGTGGCAAATTTTCTCCGTTTTCTCTAGTTTGTGAGTTTTTTTAAGAAGAGAAAAAAAAAAGAAAAGAAAAGGGAGGAATTTATCTCTAAATCTTTCTTCCCAAAATTGAGAAGAAACTGAGAGAAAGGAAACTCTCATAAGTCATACTTTAATAACGCCTATATTACCCTTAAGATTATGATGATTTAATTTTTAATGACTTTTAACTTTTAGGGTATTTTACAAAAAAACCTATCATACAATTTATTACAAACAAATAGAAGACATTGTGTTTTTTCACTAGCTAGTTTGTGTGTTTTTTATTGTGGCACTAACCGGTGAAAACTTATCACGTTATTATGGCATAAACTTTGTGTTTTGTCCTTGATGACCACTTTTTTCTCCGTTTGCATTATGTTCTTAGTTAGGATCATACTTTAAAGTTTTTGTTTGGATTAACACACTATTGTATAAGGGTATGTATGTAATGTTGTATCATTTCTTTTTTTTTTTTTCTGAACTCACAGACAAAGAAAATGAATGATGTTTTCTGCTCTCTCTTAAACTCACAAACAAGAGGAAGGAAAACTGTATTCCCTTCTCTTCCTTTATCTTCTCTTCTCTCCCCTTCCTTTCTTTTCTTTTCCCTCATTTCAAAACTCGCAAACAGGCTATAAGAGAGTTTGTGGGTGTGCTTTACGAAATTGAGATAATTCGACGGAATCTGAGCAGCGAAATTCGAACTGCAAATCCTAAGATAGAGAGAGCATGGGAGATCGGTTGTTGATGGAGAAGAACGTGAGAGATAGAGAGAGGGGAATTGGGGATCATATGGACTCTTTATGTGTATTTAGGTGTAATACCCCGATATTTTTAACGGTTTGATTTAAAATTTTTAGCGACAATTGTTTTTAGTGTCAATATTTTTATTTAAAAAAATATAAAAAAGAGAACTTTTAGGGACGAAGTAAAATTTGGAAACCATATGTTACGATTTAAAGTTAACAGTTTTAAGTGATATTGATTGAAGTGTTTAGTGACGATTAGCGTGACCAAATCTTATGAGAAAGCTTTTAACGACACTTAGTATAGCGGGTTATCGAATCCAACCATTAAAATTTTTCAAGCACCTAGACTATGATAAATAATTTATTTTGGACTATTTTGAAATAATAAAAAGTTGTGGGTGCATCTTTCGACAACTAACGAAAGTATAAGGGGTTTTTGGTCATTTGCCACTTTTGGGTTTATATATATATATATATGGCTGTTCTCGTTCAGCCATCCCTGTTTTTCCAACCATGTTTCTGAAAAATGATTGAGAGAGTGAGGGAGGGAGAGAGAGAGAGAGAGAGAGAGAGAGAGAGGGCACATCTGCTGTGAAGAAGAAGTTTCCTGGCGAATTCTTTTGGTAAGTTTCTGGCTTCCCTCTCTAGCTTATTTCATGTTTTATGGGATGGAGTTGCTGGGTTTATGGCTACTGAAAGGAGGGTACTGCCGTAAGGCAATGTACCCATGTGTACCTGACGTGGGTATGAGGAAGAGGGAACGCTGAAACTTCAGCCGCGTGCATGGGTTGTGTGTGTTTAGTCTTGGCTGTGATGTGATCTCTGTGAGTTGGGTAGCTATATATATATATATATATATATATGAATGTAGTTTTGTGGGTTAGAAAGAAGGGCTGCGCGTGAGGGGAAATTGCACTGTGTAAGAGTGAGTGTTTGTATGTGTTTGTTGATGTGTAATGAGGAAGGGGAAGGCTGCAAAGTAGCTGTGAAACAAGAGCAGTAAATGTACTGTTTTGTGGGAGAATAAGTGAGTTAGATGTGTGTGTTTGTAAGCGGTTTTGTGGGTGAGAGTTTGGACTGCTTTGTTGAGAGATCGAGAGGAAGGGAGTGACAGAAATGGGTAACGCAAATGAGGGTGTCAGAGAGGAAGAAGCAAGCAAAAGAGAAAGAAAATGTAGAGTGCTGCGAGGGAGTGTGTGCTTTTGTTGGTGTATTGTGTCTTTTAACCCAAAGGAGTGTACTGTGCGCGTCATAGTGAACTCGTGTGTTTGCCTTTGAGAATAGGTGTGTTGTCTTTGTGAGCTTGTGTATTGATGCAAGAAACAGAGGTTGCCATGAAAGGTGTGAGCAGTGTGGTGATGTTTTTGTGTGTTCTAGTTGTTAACCTGTATGTGTGAACAACAGAGGTGCAAGAGTGTGTAAAGAAAAGAAGGGAAACAAAAATAGAGGGATAGACCAGCCGTGATGAGTGTGTGAGTGTTCTGGGTTTTGGGCAGCAGATAAGAAGGAGGAGGTGCAACAGTGATGGGTCTCACCAGCAAATGTGGTACACTGTGCATGAAGAGTTGTACCATGTGGCTGTTGGGTACTGTACGCTTGTCCAAAAATTCTGAAAATTTACAAGGTGATTTTCAGTGCAATATTATAATTTCTGTGAAAATTTCATATTTTTCTGATATCGTGTGTATTTATTATATGTTCTGCAATTTCAGACATATAAAAATTCTTTGGAGCCTTTAAACCCATGAAAATGTTTTGAAAAAATTAAATTAATGTTTTTATACTTTAGGAAAGACTCAGTAAAAGTTTGATAATTTTTGAAGTTGATTTGATGTCATTTTCCATATCGCATTGAGTTTAACAAAACAAAAAAATAAAGAAATAGTTTTACTGCCTTTTAAATCCTGAAATTTTATTTGTATAATTTGTATACATATATTAATGCTTGTACAAAAAATTTTGAGTCCTTATTTTCATCTAGAAGCAATTATGGAAATTTATTGGTTTTTAGTGCATTTAAGGAGATTATTTTTAATTCAAAAATAATAAAAATTATATTTTTATCCCATATGCTCTATTAAGCTATAAATAATGCTTAATGAACGATAGAATATTTTTGGAATCTTTCAAAACCTCGTGAAGTGTGACGAGTGTCGGGTTAGGTTGACAGAGTGGGAAACTGCTTTGAATTTCGTCATTCCGGGTAGAGAAATGAGTATATTGTCGGTAGTTATATTAGATTTATAATATATCACTGCGGATAGTGTTCTGATAAATAAATTGTTCAACCTAGATTAATTCAAAGGATTTTGGATCGAGGCCATTGAGCAGTGCATAGCTTGGACTGAGGTAAGGGATTTTTTTTTTTCTTCTGAAACCCAGTTTCCTCTATTTGTCCTCGAATATTTTTTTGAATTGTTATTGCAATTCTTTTGTATTCTGTTATGTTGATTAAGTCGCATTGTTTGCCTTAAAAACCTTTCATTTAGCCTTAAAATCGTTTATTGAAACTTTTATCGGTGCTCAATATTTATTATCCATCGAGCATTGAATAACATGTTGCATTAATCAATTTGTTCTCATTCTGCATATTGACATGAGAGTTTGCATTGGTGTGTTTGGTAGGAGTTGGTGTATATGAGAGGATATTGGTGTAGGCTAGTACCTTGACGGACTAACCGGTGTGTTAGTGTGGGCTAGTACCTTGATGGACCAGCCGGTGTATTGGTGTGGGCTAGTGCCTTGATGGAGTAGCCGGTGTAATGTGTTAGTGAGCATCGCCTTTGTGGCTTTGCTAAGTGATTACCCTGCACTGCCTATGTGGCTTTGCAATTGCTCATGTTATTGCATTCGTGATTGTTTGTATCGTATCTGAAAATCATATTGATATCTGATGAAACTAGTTATGATTCTTTTTGAAAATCTATGAATTGCATCTGTAATTGTTTCGTAGTTTCTATCTTTGAGCGACCTTACTGAGCTCTCAAAAGCTCACCCCCCTTTGGCTTCCTTTCCGCAGGTGATAACCAATAATAAATTGTATTGGGTGTGGACTAGATCTGAGCCAAGCGAAAGAGAATTTAAGTTTCAGTCTTAGTCATTAGAACCCCCTGCGTGGGCCAGTGTTGCTATTTAGAAATTTTGACTTAGAATTGATGTTTCAAGTATGACAGTATATTTGGAGTATTATTTTACTCAATGGTTTAGTTGCTCTGACGGTCTTATGGTTTTAAATTGCTTGAGTTTGAGGTCATAATTGTCTGAGTGCATTTGATCGAGCGAGTGTTAACGTTCCGAAAATTCCGGGATGTTACAGTTGGTATCAGAGCTTAGGTTATTACGATTCTGTAGACTTTAGAAGTTTGTAAGAGGAAGCCTAAGTTTTGATATTAAGGTTGGGGAAAGATTTAATAAGTTAATGAATTGTACCAGTGGCTAGATATATGAGATTGTTTTGATGAAGGTGTATCTGATAATATATATTATTAGAAATTTTAAATTTTGCATAGTCATTTATGAAAGGACATGTTTATAGACTCTAATAGTAGTTTATTTGTTATAGCATGGCACGCACTTGTAGAGCTGGAACCAGGGGTCACGGAGACCAAGCCATGGGCCAGGGAGGTCGCACTGGGGGTCATAGTGGAGATCAGGAGATCCCAATTGAGGAAGTACCCCATGTTAAGCAACAAGTGCAAAACCCAGAAGCTTTGGCTGCAGCGTTGAATACCATGAATCAAATTTTGGTATTCATGGCCCAACATATGGTTAATCAGCAGCAAGGTATACAAAACCCCATTCAGCCGCAACCACAACCTCAAGAGGGAAGTACCCTGGCTGAGTTTAATAAGCAGAATGCTTTAAATTTTAGTGGATCGGTAGATCCTACAGAGGCAGAGGGTTGGATAGTCGAGATAGAGAAGATCTTTCGGGCTATCAAATGCAGTGAGAAGCAAAGGGTAGAATTTGTGGTGTACAAGCTGAGGGGTGAGGCCGACCAGTGGTAGAAGATGGTCGAGACTAGTATGACTCCTCAGCAGAAGGCTGAGATAACTTGGGAACGGTTTAAGGAACTGTTCAACAATCGATATTTCTCTACGAGTTATCGTCAACAAATGTTGAGAGAGTTCGCCAATGTAACTCAGGCCGATCGAGTGACGGTAGATGAGTAAGAAATGAGGTTCTTACGGCTGGCGAGATTTGCAAATAGGATGTTACCAATGGAGGCTGATAGATGCCGAAAATTTGAGTGGGGACTCAGGCCTGGTTTGAGAGATGGAGTGATCTCTGCTAGGTTATCGAGCTATGTGGAGTGCGTCGATCTGGCACGTGCATTGGAACAGTCCAGGTTGGATAGTAAGAAAAGGTCTGAGCAACTGCAAGGTGACCAAAAGAGGGATAGAGAGGAGAGTAGAGCTTCAGAGACTAACAAGGGTCAGAAGTTTTCTATTTCAGCACAACAGGGTGCTCTGAGTCCGAGTATAGGGCAGGCTCAGGGAACTAGTTCAGAGCAGAGTGTCGAATTCAGAAGAGCACAGAGCATAGGAGGTAGACCAATTTAGAGTTCAGGGATAGCGTTTTCGACAATTCTGTGTCCTACTTGTGGAAAGAGCCATGGTGGTAAACCATGCTACAGACTTACCGGGGGATGTTTCAAGTGTGGCAGTATGGAGCATCAAGTTCGAAACTGCCCCTCAACGTGGGAGAGCCAATCAGCTCTCAGCCCTATACCTACGGTCAGTTTAGCAGCGAGTAGTGCACCTCGTCCGGGAAGAGGTCAGAGTCAGCAGGGCCAGACTCCACAGGCCCAGATTCAGCAGGGGCAGAGGCGTAGGACACCAGCCAGATTATTCGCTATGTCAGCTCAGGATGCTGCAACATCCAACAATGTGGTGCCAGGTACACTTATGGATTATTTCATTTAGGCATTTATATATTGATTAATTTTGAGGCATCATATCATCCGAATCTTATTCTACAGTGGAATGTTAGAAGCAGTGAAATTTTCGAGGCCATTATTGATGTTATTAATTAACCTGGGAGGTTATGTATAACAATTGACGACAATTTCGTTTGAGAGTTATGTAGAGAAAGCGTAGTGCTTGGAAATCATAAGTATGTGAAATTTCGAGGACGAAAATTTTATAAGGTGGGGAAAGTGTAATACCAGATATTTTTAACGGTTTGATTTAAAAATTTTAACGACAATTGTTTTTAGCATCGATATTTTTATTTAAAAAAAATATAAAAAGAGAACTTTTAGCGACGAAGTAAATTTTAGAAACCATATGTTACAATTTAACGTTAACAGTTTTAAGTGATATTGATTGAAGTGTTTAGTGACGATTAGCGTGACCAAATCTTCTGAGAAAGCTTTTAACGACACTTAGTATAGCGGGTTATCGAATCCAACCATTAAAATTTTTCGAGCACCTAGACTATGATAAATAATTTATTTTGGACTATTTTGAAATAATAAAAAGTTGTGGGTGCATCTTTCGATAACTAACGAAAGTACAAGGGGTTTTTGGTCATTTGCCACTTTAGGGTATATATATATATATATATATATATATATATATATATATATATATATATGGCTGTTCTCGATCAGCCGTACCTGTTTTTCCAACCGTGTTTCTGAAAAACGATTGAGAGAGTGAGGGAGAGAGAGAGACAAAGAAAGAGAGAGAGAGAGAGGGCACATCTGCTGTGAAGAAGAAGTTTCCTGGCGAATTCTTTCTGTAAGTTTCTGGCTTCCCTCTCTAGCTTATTTCATGTTTTATGGGATCGAGTTGCTGGGTTTATGGCTACTGAAAGGAAGGTACTGCCGTAAAGAAATGTACCCATGTGTACCTGACGTGGGTATGAGGAAGAGGGAACGCTGAAACTTCAGCCGTGTGTATGGGTTGTGTGTGTTTGGTCTTGGCTGTGAGGTGATCTCTGTGAGTTGGGTAGCTATATATATATATATATATATATATATAAGAATGTAGTTTTGTGGGTTAGAAAGACGGGCTGCGTGAGGGGAAATTTCACTGTGTAAGAGTGAGTGTTTGTATCTGTGTAAGGAGGAATGGGAAGGCTGCAAAGTAGCTGTGAAACAAAAGCAGTAAATGTGCTATTTTGTGGGAGAATAAGTGAGTTAAATATGTGTGTTTGTAAGCGGTTTTGTAGGTGAGAGTTTGGACTGCTTTGTTGAGAGATCGAGAGGAAGGGAGTGACAGAAATGGGTATCGCAAATGAGGGTGTTGGAGAGGAAGAAGCAAGCAAAACAGAAAGAAAATGTTGAGTGCTGCGAGGGAGTGTGTGCTTTTGTTGGTGTATTGTGTGTTTTAACCCAAAGGTGTGTACTGTGCGCGTCATAGTGAACTCGTGTGTTTGCCCGTGAGAGTAGGTGTGTTGTCTTTGTGAGTTTGTGTATTGATGCAAGAAACAGAGGTTGCCATGAAAGGTGTGAGCAGTGTGGTGATGTTTGTGTGTGTTCTAGTTGTTAACCTGTATGTGTGAACCAACAGAGGTGCAAGAGTGTGTAAAGAAAAGAAGGGAAACAACAATAGAGGGATAGAACAGCCGTGATGAGTGTGTGAGTGTTCTGGGTTTTGGGCAGCAGATAAGAAGAAGGAGGAGGTGCAACAGTGATGGGTCTCACCAGCAAACGTGGTACACTGTGCATGAAAAGTTGTACCACGTGGCTGTTGGGTACTGTACGCTTGTCCAAAAATTCTGAAAATTTACAAGATGATTCTCAGTACAATATTATAATTTCTGTGAAAATTTCATATTTTTCTGATATCGTATGTATTTATTATATGTTCTGCAATTTCAGACATATAAAAATTCTTTGGAGCCTTTAAACACATGAAAATGTTTAGGAAAAATTAAGGTTTTGTTTTTATAGTTTAAGAAAGACTCAGTAAAAGTTTGATAACTTTTGAAGTTGATTTGATATCATTTTCCATATCGCATTGAGTTTAACAAAACGAAAATAAAGAAATAGTTTTACTGCCTTTTAAATCCTGAAATTTTATTTGTATAATTTGTATACATATATTAAGTCTTGTACAAAAAATTTTGAGTCCTTATTTTCAGCTAGAAGCAATTATGAATATTTATTGGTTTTTAGTGCATTTAAGGAAATTATTTTTAATTTGAAAATAATCAAAAATTATTTTTTTATCCCATATGCTCTATTAAGCTATAAATAATGCTTAATGAATGATAAGAATATTTTTGAAATCTTTCGGAGCCTCGTGGAGTGTGACGAGTGTCGGGTTAGGTTGACAGAGTGAGAAACTGATTTGAATTTCATCGTTCTGGGTAGAGAAATGAGTATATTGTTGGTAGTTATATTAGATTTATAATATATCAGTGTAGATAGCGTTCTGATAAATAAATTGCCTGACCTAGGTTAATTCAAAGGATTTTTTATCAAGGCCATTGAGCAGTGCATAGCTTGGACTGAGGTAAGGGATTTTTTTTTTTTTTCTGAAACCCAGTTTCCTCTATTTTCCTCGAATATTTTTTTGAATTGTTATCGCAATTCTTTTGTATTCTGTTATGTTGATTAAGTCGCATTGTTTGCCTTAAAACCTTTCATTTAGCCTTAAAATCGTTTATTGAAACTCTTATCGGTGCTCAATATTTATTGTCCATCGAGCATTGAATAACATGTTGCATTAATCGATTTGTTCTCATTCTGCATATTGACATGAGAGTTTGCATTGGTGTGTTTAGCGGGAGTTGGTGTATATGGGAGGATATTGGTGTGGGCTAGTACCTTGACGGACTAGCCGATGTGTTAGTGTGGGTTAGTACCTTGATGGACGAGCCGGTGTATTGGTGTGGGCTAGTGCCTTGATGGACTAGCCAGTGTAATGTGTTAGTGAGCATCGCCTTTGTGGCTTTGCTAAGTGATTACCCTGCACTACCTGTGTGGCTTTGCAATTGCTCATGTTATTTCATTCGTGATTGTTTATATCGTATTAATATCTGATGAAACTAGTTATGATTCTTTTTGAAAATCTATGAATTGCATCTGTAATTTTTTCATAGTTTCTATCCTTTTGCTACCTTACTGACTCTCAAAAGCTCACTCCCCTTTGGCTTCCTTTCCGCAGGTGATAACCAACAATAGATTGTATTGGGTGTGGAGTAGATCTGAGCCGAGCGAAAGAGAATTTAAGTTTCAATCTTAGTCATTAGAACCCCTGCGTGGGTCAGTGTTGCTATTTAGAAATTTTGACTTAGAATTGATGTTTCAAGTATGACAGTATATTTGGAGTATTATTTTACTCAATGGTTTAGTTGCTTTGACGGACTGATGGTTCTAAATTGCTTGAGTTTAAGGTCATAATTGTCTGAGTGCATCTGAACGAGCGAGTGTTAATGTTCCGAAAATTCCGGAATGCTACGTTAGGAGTGTTGAGATATTACCTAAAAACTTAGAATAAATAAAAGTGAACCGAGAAAAGTTATAATTTGCAGCCCGCCTAAAATTTTGATGACAATTAGGACTAGTTGTGATGACGTTTTATTATAAGTGTCGTTATTAAGTGACACACAAAATAAATGTCGCATAGTTAATGTCGCAGCCATTAAAGGTGACACTAACTTTGCGACACTTAAAAAAGTGTCGGCAATTTGCGACACAAATATAATTATGTCGGCAAATTTGCGACATTATGGTGAAAGTGTCACAAATTAAAGATAATTTATGACATTTTTTAAAGTATCGGCAATTAAGCGTCGCCAAAACTCCTTTTTTTGTAGCGAAATTGCTTTTGTCAATGGAGATGGTTTCTGAGTTCTAACTTGTAAAAATATTTTTTAAATTCAGAAGTGTAGTTTTTAAAATAGCACATATCACATATTTGTAATTTTGTCAAATTTGTGAAAGCACTTTTTTCTTGAATACCTATATTATTTATAGATATTTCACATAACTCTCTTTTGAGGTTATTTGTGTAAAACATTATCCATTCTTCAGAAATGTTGAGCCTATTTTGGGCTTTAATTATCGTTTCATTATCTGCAATGCTATTCCAAAATCTGGCTGCGTTTCATCACAGGGTTGCCCAAATAAAATGTTTTATTGCATGCTTTTCTGTTAAATTATCACCTATTATGGCAATTCTTAAGGCTTGTGCCCAATTATTTATTGTCTCTTCAGTATTAAAAATACAATCGATATCAAGATATAAGCCGTATTGATTTACGAGCTCATTTCTTCCATTTCTATGGACAAATTCTTGTCTTAAATTTGTCTTTATAGGGGCGTTATTAAATTTAGAATTTTTTTCTAAATTTAATTCTTGATTCCACGCTCCTACATAGTTATGATCGGTTTCTCCGTTCCATAAATTCGTATCAGCAAATGCCTTATTTACTTCTGATATAGCTATTTTTTCTTCTTGTTTATATTGCTGTTCTTTTAAAACAGCAGGATCTATTTCATTTATTATTGGTTTTTTCAATGATTTTTCTTTTTCTACTTCGTCTAAGTAGTCGTTTATTATTTTTTCCATTTCTTCTGCACCTATTCTCTTTGATCCGTGGTGCCTTTCGAGCCACTCGAAGAGGGTTTTCCTTTGCTACCACTGTATGCTATAACTTCTTCAAATACATATCAAGTTTCTTTGTTGTAGTATTTATCGGGGTGTCATAACTTTCAAAGTTTGATAAGTTCTTTGAGTTTATGACGTGATTTTCACTTCCTAACTCTTTATCTGAATTGTTTAATTCAATTAATATCTGAGACGTTATTTTTTAAAAGTTCTTCAGATATTTAAAGTTTCATGAGATATATCCATTATTTGATTTAATAATCATGTTATCTCGTTTTTCCAACTCCATGGTCTAAGTGTATAATTCATGTCATATGATTTAATAAACAAAGAATTTTCATAAGTTTTTTGATTGAATCTCCCCTTTGATTAGGGTCTGATACCAATATTTTATGGTCAATTTCACCCTTAGTTAGGAATGACATGTTCTAATCTTGAGATGGGTCAATTTCAGTCTTCTGAGAAGTATAAATGGTTTTAAGTGAATTGTTTAGAAGTTGAGGGGTTAAAAATAAAATTAACCAGAGAGCTAGCAACTCGCTAGCGCTAGCATTTTTTCTTCTCCCATATATATAGACACACACACACACACACACATGGGAGCTGATCCCTATCTACCGGTGAAAAAACCCCTATTTTCCCATCTCATCTTACACCGTCCACATCACCAAAATGGACGGGGCAGATCTCATTTTTTCTCCCACTTTATGACTAACCGCCCCAAAGAGGGGGTGGTCAGCATCTTTCCATCTCTGCCCCTTCTCAGTCTTTAGATGCACAAAAAATTTTCTTTCCTTCTTTTATTTGAGTGTTCATTATTATCTTCAAGATTTTGGATGGAGTGGTCAATCCATCCTCACCGGCCACCCTGGACACCATCTTCGTCGGCACCGCCATTATAAAGACCAAGGTACCCATCACCTCCACCGTAAGCTGGCCACCTCCACGTCCATACGCGCCACTATCAAGAACTTACCTCCATGAAGCAAATTCAACACTAGATAAATGCATCTAACTTTTAAACAACTGGAAAAATAGACAAAATCAACAACATCAACACCACTTTTGCAGCCTATTTCCTTCCATCCCATCATCACAACCATGGCCGTCCAAGCCACCACTAATACCAATAGTGCAGCCATTTCCCCCTCTTCCATCATCACAACGACAACCGTCCAAGCCACTATCATTGCGGTGGCACCATCATCATCGGCGCGAAAGTACCCAATTTTTTCACGGGCTACACCATCACCAACATCACCCCACAAGGCCACACACCTATTTCCACAGACATATCTAACAACACCTGCACCATACTACCACTACCAATACCAATCAGCCATCCCCATGCTCATAATTTTTCAACTAAGGTTGAGTGTAGGCATTAGGATCGGGCAGGTGTGGCTGCGACTGTGATGAGATAGCAGGCGGCGTCAAAAAGACAGTGGTAACGATGGCGATCTTCATGGTACTCTTGTAATCAAACTATCAGGATCTAGATTTTTTATGAATGAGATCTCAAAGGATAAGAATAAGGTGATTGAGATGAAGAAGATGGTTTGGGCAAAGGGTGTTGGTGGCATCGTCCAAATGGCGAGTGGTGACAAAGTTTTGTCAGCGGCATCGTCAGTTTGTCTTCCATCGGCGTCCTCCCTTGAGCAGAGTTATCCGCCAGCATCATCGTCGTTGCTGCAAGATAAAGAGAGATACTAGAGAGAGAGAGAGAGAGCGATCAGATCAAAGCGCATAGCTGGAAAAAAGCTAACCTCCCCTCTTTTGCGAGGTTAAGCAGAATTCTTAAAAACAAAAAAAAATCTTAGCCATCCATAATCACACATGGACGGCAGGATAAGAGTTAGAGAAATAAGCATTTCTCCACCAGTAGGTAGGGATCGGCCCTATATATATATATATATATATATATATATATATATATATATATATATATATATATATATATATATATATATATATTGCTAGCGCAATCTAGCCATGCATCCTTTCAGGATGGATGGACCCAATCTTTTTTTTTTCAAAAGCAGTCAGTCGTCCGCTACATAGTGTAGCAGACGGTCTTTTTTTATCATATTGCCCCTCCTCCCTTGTCCACTATATTGTGTAGCGAACGACTTTTTTATCCTGACATGTGTCAGTCAAAAAGTCATGCGTTACACAGTGTAGCAGACGACTTTTTGACTGACACATGTCCGGGAAAAAAAAAAACAACCCCTTGACAAGTGTCACATTAGTCCAGTCGCCCCACGACTATTATGATTTCCCCGTCCATGGTGTAGCGAGTAGTCTTTAAATAAATACTAAATAAATACTATCCATTACACTGTGTCGTGGATGATTTTACTGTCCACTATACTATGTAGTGGACGTAGCATATATACGCATGCAACCTAACTTCTAAACTCTTATTCATTTTTTCTTCTCACAAATTTTTTTAGCGGGCGTTGGCAAGTAGATCTGGACAATTTCTTCCCAAAAAATTCTTTAATCGTCTCATCAATCATGTAAGTTCACAAACCAATCTTTTATTTGTTCATAATCTAGAGTTGTTATGAGTATTGCGGCTTATGATGGTATTGAGCATGTGCTAGCGTTTGTCAATTTATATAAATATATACACATACATACATACAAACACGAATCAGATTTTGCAACTGAAATCACATGAACAAATAATACGCAATACACACACACGCGCGCACACACACACACACATATATATATTTATATACACACACACACAGCATCGTCGGTTTGTCTTCCATTGGCATCCTCCCTCGGTCAGAGTTATCTGCCAGCATCATCATCCTTACTACAAGATAAAGAGAGATACTGATAATGAGAGAGAGAGAGGTAGACAGATCTAAAAGAGAGAGAGAGAGAAAGAGAGCGATCAGATCAAAGCGCATGGCTGGAAAGAAGCTAACCGCCCCACTTTTGCAAGGTTATGCAGAATTCTTAAAAACAAAAAAAATCTTAGCCGTCCATAATCACACATGGACGGCAGGATAAGAGTTGGAGAAATAAGCATTTCTCCACCGGTAGATAGGGATTGGCCATATATATATATATATGGGAGCTGATTCGTTGATAGCGCTAGAAAAATAGAAAATTTTGCTAGCGCGATCTAGCCGTGCATCCTTTCAGGATGGATGGACCAGATCTTTTTTTTTTCAAAAGCAGTCAGTCGTCCACTACATAGTGTAGCGGACAGTCTTTTTTTATCATATTGCCTCTCCTCCCTTGTCCGCTATATTGTGTAGCGGATGAATTTTTTGTCCTGACATGTGTCAATCAAAAAGGCATGCGTTACACAGTGTAGCGGATGACTTTTTGACTGACACATGTCGGGACAAAAAATAACCCCCTTGACAAGTGTCACATCAGTCCTGTCGCCCCACTACTGTTACGATCTTCCTATCCGCGATGTAACGGACAGTTTTTAAATAAATACTAAATAAATACTATCCGCTACACTATGTTGTGGATGATTTTACTGTCCGCTATACTATGTAGCGGATGTAGCATATATACGCACGCAACATAACTTCGAAACTCTTATTCATTCTTTCTTCTCACAAAATTTTTTAACGGGCGTTGGCAATAAGATCTGGGCAATTTCTTTCCAAAAAATACTTTAATCGTCTCATCAATCATGTAAGTTCACAAACCAATCATTTATTTGTTCATAATCTAAAGTTGTTATGAGTATTGCGGCTTATGCATGGTTTTGAATATCTATTGAGCATGTGCTAGCGTTTGTCAATTTATATAGATATATATGGGGGCTTATCCATTGCTAGCGCTAACAAGTTGCTAGCATGATCTGGCCGTCTGCAACATAATGTAGCGGACGATAATTTACCGTCTGCTACATTATGTTGTGGATGGTGAAAAAAAATTACTATTGTGGCGCGCGATCTGGCCTTCCATTCTAGCACGTGGACGGCCAAATCGCGCTAGCAACTTCGGTTAAGTTACTAGCGCTAGCAATGGATCAGCCATATATATATATATATATATATATATATATATATATATATATATATATATATGTGTGTGTGTGTGTGAACTTATGTGAGCACATGCTAGCATTGTATGTATTATGAATGTGCTGGCGTTGTATGTTTGAGAGCGTTTGATAAAAGCTTCCAACCTTGCCTTTTTCTATTATTTCAGTTGCAAAAAATGAATTTTAACTCTGAACCAGAAGATCCCCCCGTATTATACGACCAAGCAAACCATATCGGTACGCTTATATGGGATGGTGGAGTAAGATACTTATTTTATCAACTTTCTTATTCTTACGAACGTTGTATACCGTTTGTTTTGCTTAAATTGTATTTATTAATTCGTAAGAAAAAGTACTTCTCAACACAGTAAAAGTATTCAATAATTTCAAAGCCTAAAAATTGAATAAATACCAGAAAAGATTACTGCGTAGGATTGGGTTTGGGATTTTCACGGATGGGCAGATCTTTCAACACCTTGACCGGCACTTAATAGGTGCCATTGTTGAAAGGTGGAGAAGTGAAACGAATACGTTTCACTTCCCTCTCAGAGAGATGACAATTATCCTAGAAGATGTAGGGTTCATCTTAGGGTTATCAGTGACGGGACGGCCAATAATTTCTCCTCCGTCGGAAGCAACGAATAAGAGAACCACTAGGAACTTGTTCACTTTGATACCTGACGAACAATTTAGCTCTTGTGGTATAAAGTTGAAGTGCTTGGTAGATACCTACAAAGTTTTTTCAAACAACTATACGGACGAGATGCTTGTGCTGTACACACAAGTCTTCCTCTTGTGGGTGATGGGGGTAATTTTATTCCCAACGACGTTGAAGAACACAGTCAGCATGAAATCTTTACCATTGTTGGGTAGCCTGCGGGAGGTTAGGGATTATGCCTGGGGTGCAGCAACTCTTGCGAACCTGTACCGAGCATTGCACAAGGCAACGAGGCCCGAGTCTAAAGCTATATGTGCATGTCTCTCGCTATTGCAGGTATATCATATAAATCTTGATTACATGTTCAATTTTTTTAATCGATAATAAATTTTGACGATACTTTATATAATTTGTCCTTGCTCTCAGGTGTGGTCTTATGAACACCTTGCTATCGGCTCACCCAGACATAGGGATGAAACCGATAATGTGTGGCCTCGATTGTGCGCCTGGGAGTACAGCCGGAAGGACAGCCACTACCCGAGGAGAGACGATCCCCATCATAATATTACGTACTATGGGGGGAGCTCGACTCACTATCTCCAGGCCAGATGCGTTGGGCACCGTATAAACATTTGGTGCGACGGGTGGGAGAGTCGTTCGTCTTCACGCTCTCCGTGGGTTGTAATGCACACCCCTGATCCATTTCAAGATGGCAAAGTGGTAGCTGCTAGATCCCGCTATGTGCCATTTTGACTGCCTGTAGGGGTTGCCAGCCGATGCCCCAGATATGAGGGTTAACAGGAACCCACCGGGTGTCAGACAGTTTGGCAAGGTGAATGCGCACGACTTGTGTGCACGAGAAATTGAGGTTTAGAATTCCTGGCAAGACACGCTGGCGGCCATTGTGTCAGAGCCTCACCCCGTGATCAGCATCGAACAGTACAATGAGTGGTACTACCATATCATCCAGAGGAGAGTAGCCCCAGTAAGGTTTGAATGCCGGCAGAAGTACCACCCTAGGGGTTAGATCGATGAGCATATGGCATACGGCATACGATCTGGTAAGTTGCCCAACAAGTGCTTTTAATTAAATTTAATGATTCTAAGTGTGTGTTTGAAGTTACTTATTTATTATCTCTTTGGATGTAGGTTAATGCCTCACTTGCCTTCTTCCAGAAGTTGAGCGAGAGGAGGGATCTGGTGGATGCAATGGGAAAGAAGCTTCGCCAACAGGCTAATGCGTTGGCGTTTGGCTACGAGAATTTTTTGCATCATGCATTGAGACAGTGTTCGAGGGTGAGCCAGGGATACGGTGGTCCTTCTATACCAGGAATGGGTGGTGATTGGGCACCGCCAAGTACCATAGGCCAGGCTCAAGCACCGTGGGAAGAGTATAATGCGCCCTCGTTTGCTTTGCTTTTGAACTCAAAAGCCCAACCCCTCTCTCAGAGTTAAGTCACGCAGGACTGGGGTTTCAGAAACATCAGTCTATTCGAGACACTGCCCATTGTCCCGTGGGTGAGACCATTGGTAGCCGAAGGAGGGCAATATCCCCCGGTTGATCCCGAGGGCAATATCGTAAAGGGCATCCATTAAAGCCCCTAAAGCTGCATAAATGCCAAATAATTTGAGCATTATTTTAGCGGGGCCCCCCGATACAAAGCGTCATATAGTGTGGATCACCCGGAGCGCATGGATTACTGTTGCACGTGGGGAGAAATGTCCTCCCTGGCTCCGAGGGATTGGTTAGACAACGGAGTCATCTCTACCTACGTGGAGATTCTGAAACAAAGGGGTCGGGAGCGGCTGAACGAGTATCCGGGCACTTTTATAGTGGATGCTTTTTTTCATAGCCTCCTAGTATCTAAATGGCGTAAGTGGGTTGAGCTGAGGGGGAAGAAAAAGTTGAGCGATTGGAGACTGTCTACTAACCTACGGGCGTATCTTAATAGGGATAGTCCAGTGAGGGCAAGGGTTGCCGACATGTTTCTAATCCCATTTTTAGGAGAAAGCCACTGGTACTTGGTTTGCTATGAACCAACATAAAAAATTGTATCAGTCATCGACAGTCTTCAAAACGATACCGTCAAAATGCCTGTGTTGCAGATGTACAAAGCCCAGTTGAATGCTATGGTAATCTTACGATTGTTGTTTAATGCTCATTGTAACGTTTCAATTGTAAATGTTAACTCGTGTCTTACGCCATTTTCTGTTTCTCGCAGAATCTATTTTGTGCCATGGTAAACAAAATCCATGATATTAGAGTACCGGCGAGGCCAAAGCTTCAATTTCGACTGAAGAAAAGGAGGCCCAAGCAACGTAAAACTTCGGACTACGGTGTCTTCGTCTGCATGTACATGGATTACATTTGTCGGTCTGAGAGCCTCAAGGCGGCCGTCTGGAGTCAAGAATGCGTACATGGCTATAGATATAGGATAGCATGGAAAATTATGAAAGGTCGGCCTAGAACGGTTAGGTTTATTGAAAATCCATCTAAGGATGAGCATCCGGCTCAACATGAGGACCCCAGTTGAAATTGTAACATTCGAATCAATTTTTTTTAATAAATCTTGATTATTTTTATAAAAGTTATCATTGGTTTGATTTGATTTGTGTTGAGATCAGTTGATTTGTGTTGGACATGATTGATTTGACTGATTTGTGTTAAAATCAGTTGACATTTGATTTAGGTTGATTTGATTTGAGTTGACGTATATATTTGGGTTTTTTAGCTCATTGAATGATTGAATGGTGGGAAACGAAATTGGGGGAAGGTTTTATAAATTGTTTCTACTGCACCATCCGTTACACAGTGTAGCAGATGTTTAAAGAACAAAAAATTTCCTAAGTGTTAGAGTCAGTTTCTACTGTACCGTCCGCTACACAGTGTAGCAGACGTATAGAGAACAAAAAATTTTCTAAGTGTTAGAGTCCAAAGTTTTGCTGTGTCGTCCGCTACACAGTGTAGTGGACGTATAGAGAACAAAAAATTTCCTAAGCGTTGGAATCCAGAATTTCTGCTGCGTCATCCACTACACAGTATAGCAGACATGTAGAAAACAAAACAAATTCTAATTGTTGGAGTCCAAAGTGTAGCGGACGTATAGAGAACAAAAAATTTCCTAAGTGTTGGAATCCAGAATTTCTGCTGCGTCATCCACTACACAGTATAGCAGACATGTAGAAAACAAAAAAAATTCTAATTGTTGGAGTCCAAAGTTTCTGCTGCACCATCCACTACACATTGTAGCGGACGTGTACAATACAAATTTTTAAGTGTTGGAGTCCAGAGTTTCTGCTGCGCCGTCCGCTACACAGTGTAGCTGACGTATAGTGAACTAAAAATTTTCTAAATGTTGGAGTCCAGAATTTCTACTACGCCGTCCGCTACACAGTATAGCGGACGTGTAGAAAACAAAAAATTTTTTAAGTGTTGGAGTCCAGAGTTTCTGTTGCGCCATCCGCTACACAGTGTAGCGGACATATAAAGAACTGAAAATTTTCTAAGTGTTGGAGTCCAGAGTTTCTACTGCGCCGTCCGCTACACAGTGTAGCGGACGTACAGGAAACAAATTTTTTGAAGTGTTCTGTTTTATGAAATTGGCTAGGAATAAAAGTTTTAGTAACGAAATCAACAATCTCAATATCTCAAATGCAGTATTAATAATAAAAAAATCATCAATTAACAACCTCAAATCATCAATTAACAATCAAAATTCTCAAATGCATTATTAAAAACCTAAAATTATCAAACAAATGAACATTAACACAAAATTGTTCATAATTTGATTTAGGGTTCAACATTGGGGGAAAGTTTTTTCACAAGTGCTTTGATCAAACACTAGCACTTGAAAATGCATATGCCCCATGTGCTCGAAGATTACAAAGTCCCCTAGATGGAGGTCATGCTACTGCACGAATTTGTTCCAACCCTCTTCGAAACAAATTTGCTCTTGGCTGCGCGTTTTCTTGATTTTAACAAGCCATGACCCCTTGAGGCTCGTTAAAGTTGCTTCAAAACGAAGTGTGGTAAACAATCTGCAAAAGGCTACTGGTATGGCCTAACATATTCATAATATAGTAAGACATGTAAGTTTTCAACCAAAAATAAAACTTTTAACACACACGAAAACATAGAGAAAGAGGGATGGCCTACAACTTTTGTATGAAAACCAGGCATAATGACCTTGAAGAAGTGTCTGCCAACTAAAACATCCTTATTCACCGAAGCAGAAGCCATCAGGACGGATCTATCACCGGAGGTGGCACCGCATCGGGGGGAGGACGGGGATGTCGCTGGAGGTGCCACGACGTTAAGGGGAGGACCGGGCTATAGCCGGAGGTGGCACAAAATCGGGGGGAGGACAGTGGTGTCGTTGGAGATGTGGGTCGCCGTAGAGGGGGTCGAGGGTGGGTGATATGTTCAAGATAGATAGACAAAGGGGAGAAAGAAGAATGGCCGATTTGATCAATATTTAATAGGGGAGACGTCTACAACATTGTGTAGCGGACACAATGAATACCAAAAGTGTTTTTTACATCCGTCCTCTACATTGTGTAAGGGACATAAAGAACACCAAAAAGTTTAAAGTGTTGGAGTTTTAAGACTCTGCAGAGTCATCCGATACAATATGTAGCGGACGGGGCAAATAAAAAAAAACTCCAACTTAGATTTGATGGCTCTCATAGGTCCATCAGAAATAAAATTCCATTCTTCAGTTAAAAGATAATTAAAAAAAATACAAAAAATTATTACAAATGTCAAACAGACTTGATGGCTTATTCAAAAAATTAAAGGTCCATTGCAGCTTCTTTTTCTTCTTATTCGGCGTCATCTTCTTCCTCGTCTTGCAAACCCCTTGGACTTATCCCCAGTGCCTTGTAATGGTTCTACTTGTCATGGTCGGTCATTTTGTTGCACGATGCAGACCTTCTTAGCTTTTTAGGTTGAGTTGCTTGTTCAATAGAGCTCTTCATCTGCGTAGATCTCTTGCGGCCTTTTGTTTACGCTATAATTGGATCCAAAGGCCAGATATCATTGTCGTCTTCCTCCCCCGGCTCGTCATCTTCTGATCCCGTTGTAGGCTCAGTGTCAATCGTATTTCTGACTGAAGCTACTTCTAACCGGTCAAGATGGGCTCTTGCTGCTGAGCTACCTCGAGGAGATGTTTATATCCGGCCATTGTAGCAGCACCCTTTACGTACAAAACGGTGAACATTGTCACCAAATGATTATACCGCAATGTCTCTGATTCTTCAAAGTCACTATACGGGTGCTTCGGAAAGGCAATGGTATCGTGCAACCTGTTTGCACCTTTCGTCCATCGTGGCAAGACATATTTATCGGGGATTGTCCTGATATTCTTTTGGGTGAAAAATCGCATAATGTGTCTACACAGGATGCCATGGAACTCAAACTTCTTGCAAACACAAGTCACCGAGTCCGTCAATGTGTCATGGCTCACCGTATAAATTTTGCATAGCTTTTTAGCGACGAGGTCATTCACGAGCGAATAAACCTTGTACTCACGCGTAGACTTTTCTGCCACCTTCTTTATACTATATCGTCCTGATTTTCGCTGCTCTACTTGGTATAGCATGAAGATCTCCTTCGTATAGACTTTGGCACCATTCAGCTCAGGGGGTCTCAAGCAACCTTCTCATTTGTTTGTACATGGTTGCAAAGTCTGTAGCTCTTTCTTTCACGAATAACGACGCAACCACTTTTTTGCGGATATGACAAAACTCTTCAAATTGGTAGTTGTACCCATATAAATATCGAACGTGGCATTCATAGATTCACTCCTGCCCATCATCTTCATGCCCGCAGAAAAGGGCCTCCTAGTGTAAACACCAATCCATTTCTCTTTGAGCTCGTATAAGTGCTGGAGACACTCGTTGTCTTACAATGAGTAATCCTCAACAAGCTCAACCCACCTCTCCTCAAATTCCTCAATCGTTAATGACTTGTTAACACCCCTGTCAAAATCCTATTTAAAGTTTATATACTTTGCATACATGTGATCCAGACGTTCAGGGTATTTGTTGCTTATGTGCCAAGTGCACAAGTTGTGTCGAGTGTCTGGGAAGACAGTAGCAATAGCCTTCTTCATTGCCAAATCTTGATCGGTGATGATAACTTTGGGTTTTTTGTTGTTCATGGCTTCCAGCCACGCCTTAAACAACCATACAAAAGAACTCTCGCTCTCGTCCCTTAACAAGGCGAACCCGAACAGGATGGAGTGATAATGATGATTGAAGCCCGTGAAAGGAGCGAACGGCATCAAGTACTTGTTGGTACGGTATGTGGTGTTGAAAGTCACGACATCGCCAAAATGCCTATAAGCTAGCCTTGAACGACCGTCGACCCAAAAAATTGTGCTAACTCGATACTCGTCGTCATGTTTATAATCAAAGGTAAACTACAGGTCCTCTATCTGCATCCGCTTCAATAGGCTCATTGTGGATTGAGCATCATTGAGGTCATACGCGGCTCGTCTTTGGATTCGAACCGCGTTACGAACGTCTGTCGTGTTAAAGTTTAGATTTTGAATTCCTCCATCCTGTTCAGCAAGAACATTAATCATGTCGGTTGGTCCTAGCCGGGTATTGCTCATTGTGTGAATCAGGCTCCTTGCGACCTTACCCATCTTCTTGTGTTGATGCATCTGACTCACCTTAGGAAGGGTTACTAATGGGTGATTGTGTGCCAGTTCCAGACTAGTAATAAGCCAATGATCTTGTTTGGGTTTATAGCTTACGAACATCTTGACCTGGCAATTTGTGCGTGCAAAGCAGTCACATCTTCTACGCGAATATCTTATTTCGTCATCACTGTCATCGTTGCCTACGCGTGTCTCATTTTGCACTGGGTTTCTGCCCCTATGACACTCGTATAAGGGAGAGCATATTGTTTTTGTTATGTTACTTGTTCTTGTAGTCTTTATTCTAATGCCAAAACCAACCCTCAATGAATACACTCAAAAACATTCTTCACCTTTTTCCAATGTTTGAAATGTTCGTCCTAGATACGGATTACTAGCATCTACGGGGGTATTGGAGCTCGCCAAGAAATCAGATATTGTGAAACAAGACCTATGTAGAAATAGATTACGCTTAACTATCAAATGACGTTTCTTGAACAGCCTTCATCAATAGACCAATTTAGGATGACAAATATACCAAATATAATCTCAAAAGTGTCTCCAATTTAACAATTATTAATTTATTGAACATATCAAATTAAAATTACTAAGATAAATAAACAAATTCATCATCCCAAAACACAACAAACATAATCTTCAAAAATTCAAATTTAACTATAATAAATTTTACTGAAGTTAACAAATTAATTTCTTGAACATCACAAATTAAAACTACTTTGATGAATAGAGTGATAACTCCGAAAGAAAACTATATATTCATCCAAAATACCTTATCAAGTGTTCACCATTCACAAACTTACCTTACTTGAGAGAAGTTTGAAGTTACCCGAAGCTTAAAGGGAGCTAAAAATGGAAGCAAGTGAATCAAAAGAAGATGAAAATGCTACACGTATATATATATATATATATATATATATATATATATATATATATATATATATATATATATATATGGGAGCTGATCCATTGATAGCGCTAGCAAAATGGAGTATTTGCTAGCGCGATCTGGGCCGTCCATCCTGAAAGATGGACGGTCCAGATCGCGCCTTTCGAAAACTGTCAGTCGTCCGCGACACTATGCCGCGGACGGATTTTTTTACCTTTTTTCCCCTCCACCCGTCCGCTACATTGTATCGCGGACGGTCCAAATCTTCTTTTACGTTTTTTAATGTTCGTCCGCTACATAATGTAGCGGACGTTTTTTAAATACCGTCCGCTACATTATGTAGCGGACTATTTTACTTTCTCGAAAAGAGACATCTGTGTTGTCAGCTCTGAAAAAAAGACAACCAACTTTTATTTTCTCTTTCCCCCTCATCTCTCATCTTCTCTCTTCTGGATGAGCTCCTTCAAGACGGTGGTTCCTTCGGGGTAGTTGGACAGCACCTCCCGTGTCCGGCGATCAAGGACACAACGATCTTTCCCCTCATCTCTCATC